>CM065673.1:2668855-3088663 GCA_033220385.1 Triplophysa yarkandensis
AATATAATATAAAGATTATATTTTTAACATAATATAAAGATTATATTTTTTATATATTATAAAGAATATATTTTTTATATAATATAATATAACGGTTATATGTTTAATATAATACAAAGGTTATATTTTTAATATAATATAACGATTATATTTTTAAATAGAATATAACGATTATATTTTTAATAGAATATAACGATTATATTTTTAATAGAATATAACGATTATATTTGTAATAGAATATAACGATTATATTTGTAATATAATATAACGATTATATTTTTTATATAATATAACGATTATATTTTAATATAATATAACGATTATATTTGCGTTAACTTTTAATCCCACACTTTGTTTCGTGAATATAACACGTGACCTTCTCGCATTAAAAATCAATGAAACCCGTTGACAGATTCAGATTGTGTTGTTTAATTCGTCAATATTAAAGTTGTTTAGCATTTATTGATGATTTGTGTAAGTTTATGTCCGGGTCTGAACGAGACTTCCGGTTCGTGTTGGCGCTCGGGCTTCTTTCACGGCAGCACCGACACAACTGAACACTCAGGAGGTTTAAACACTGATCTCAAGACATCTTCACAACACCACGCGCACTATACTCGTGTTTCTGACGTCACGTGCTGCAGAGGGACACGTGTAGAGAGTAAAGTGACGTCACAGTGTGTGCAGCTCACCGTCAGTGAGACTCATGATGTGTCTGAGCCGGTCTCAGGTCAGCGCAGTGACTCGATAAGACGATACTTTCAGGGATCATTTCTATAGTGATTAACTCGGAAATGTGTTTCTAAAGTGTTGAGTCTCTCAAACCACGATGATGAGCATCGATGTATCTCTCTGAGCGTGAATCAGGTTATTATCGATGATTTATTTCATTGATCTTAACCATTGAAGACCGTTCTTCGTTTCCATGGAGACGAGGAGGAGAGATGCATGAACAGAGTGGTTTTGATATAAGTGAAAAAATAGATTGATAATTAGATTGTAACATTTATGATTATTATTGATACATATTTTATTTAATAATGACATCATATATATTAATAATTAGCGGTGAATTTTCATGATCACTATATATTTTAAAAGTTTGAATCTCTGGTAATAGTTGAGCTAACTTAAATGCATTTAAAGTATTTTTATTAATTAGATTTCTTATAATATTTAATAGTGTGCTCCAACAGCACAGTCAATCTCAGACATGTCATTCATCTACTTAGGTCATTAATTCTCTGTTAGGCATGACGTCATACTGACCTCTTGAAGGAGTCTTTAAGATGTTTCTATACCAAGAGTTGATGTGCAATAGTTCTTCCATTATATTTAGCAGATGTTCATACACAAAGTCATTTTCCAGATCTTCAGCAGACATCTCAAACATTGCTCAGACAACAGGATGTTAAAATCAACATCTTGACATATTCTCTTATTAAAAGTATCAAACCTGGCTTATGATGGATGGGCACCAAACCTTGAGCAGAAACAAACGCAGACAATTTACAGAGATGTCCCGAGACACGAAACCAGCGGTTGTTGTGAGAGACGGAACAGCAGTCGGGTCATTTCGACCCTTCGATACACTCAGGGATCATTTCTACAGTGAATAACTCGGGAATTTGTTCTGTATAAGATCAGTCTCTCAAACAACGATGATGAATTACAATGTATGTCTCTGGTCATAACCATTTCTATAAGCTATTTATTGCACTAAAAATCTTTTTTTATCTGCACTGTTTGTTCACTGGTTTGCACTCTATCTGCCATGTGCCTTGCGCTGCTTTGTCTTTTTGTTCCTATTAAACTTATTTTTTTTACTTTTATTATCTACATAGAATTGTAAAATTGTATAGAGGTATAGTTTTTTATTTTATCTTTTATCTATTTACTTAGTGTTACGTGTATGCACC
The DNA here is from genome assembly GCA_033220385.1 of Triplophysa yarkandensis. NCBI lineage: Eukaryota > Metazoa > Chordata > Actinopteri > Cypriniformes > Nemacheilidae > Triplophysa > Triplophysa yarkandensis. The sequence continues at coordinate 2,670,775 of CM065673.1, forward strand.
GGGGGACTGAGAGTAACGAAATTTCGATTCTTTGTATGTATGTACTGTACATGTGAAAGAATTGACAATAAAGCAGACTTGAACTTGAACTTGGTCATGAATCGGGTATAGAATAATAATTTTGTGTTATATTTCTGTACTATCGATGAACGTTCTTTTATCTCTCAGGATAGAGGAGGAGAGTCACATATTAGGAGTTGGTTTGACAAAAGATCATTTCTTTAAATACGAGAGTCTAGATGATCAAACGTGTCTCACAGTCACTAAATAGTTATCATTAAATATAATCATTGGCAATCGTAAGTATTTTTACATGATGTCGTATTTTTACGTTATTTTTTACATATTTTTACAGTCACATTTCTATAACTCTATTGCCATTGAATATCCCTCTCATAACGTCACCTGAACGAACTCCGGACGTTTCAAAATAACCAATGACAGTCCAGCAGCGTCACATATTCGAATTGTTTTGTCAATAACATGACTTAAGGGTAACGCAGAGGTACTTATTTGAAATGTAATCTCATCACTAATAAAATATTGTTTTTTTCCTAAATAATTATTGGTCAAACATACTTTGTTATAATTTATTTATTGGGGACATATTTAGCTCCTGTTTTTACTATTATTTTAACTAAATAATTATGCAATCACTTATAACATTTTAATGTATCTCTATTTATTCATTCATTTGGAAATACACATTCCGTGGGAAATTAGGTTTTAAATAATTTTGTGGAACATTCGCTTTAAGCGGTAAACGCCCCTCTGATTGGCTGACGCTACCAACATTTTGACCAATGCGGAAAACGCCCCTCTGATTGGCTGAGGCTGGTAACATTGTGACCAAAGCAGTAAACACCCCTCTGATTGGCTGAGGCTGCATGTAGAAACGTGTGCAGAGCACATCTGATTGGACCGTTGTTTCTCGTAGGTAAAGGCCGGCTTTTATTTAACTATTGTCATTTATAAGTTGTTAAAAAAAAATTGGACAGGAATTTCGTTTTATCAGGTAAGACGCGTTACTGCTTAATATAATTATAATAAAATAAACCTATTTTACAAAACTGATGGGGTTGAGGGTAGCCAGGGTAACGGGACCAACACGTTCCTGCAAGACGACATGTAACACTGTCTCTACATTATAAAAATCAATAATCCCATTAAGTAATATTACATTTTAACAGAGGGCTGTTTTGATCTGAATATTTGATCTCAGTTAATAAAAAAATTTAAACGCTGAGTGAGACACACTCAACACATCTCGTCAGATTTCCACGGTTCGTAACTTTAAAGTTTCAGATAATCTTCTCTCAAGTTAATGATTTGGTTCAGAATTTACTTCTTTACTACACATAGTTTAAGAATAATTCAGGACCCAAGGCGGAGGCGTGGCTGAGTCCATGTGAGCAATAACATTGATCAGGTGTTTAAAAGGAAAGGTAAACTATGCTTTTAAATAATGTTTAATATTAGCATTCACACACAGACACAAACACACATAGATCGCATGCATGTCTATACGCTGCTTTCACGCAGCCGTCATATTCGATTCGATAGAGAGGCTAAGTGGCGCCTTGATTCACAGGAGAGCTGCGATTCAGACAAGGCCTACTTGTTGTTTACAGAACTATACGTGTTATATCTTTCCTGATGATGCACTAATGCAAAAAGATAGTAATAAGTGACTCTAAAACATTTTTCTAGCTGCTTTTAAGTCGCTGTGGATAAAAGCATCTGCCAAATGAATAAATGTAAATGTAAATCCATCTATCGCCACCGACCGTCAGATTCTCGGCAACAAGTCTGTATAAACAACAAATGTAAAGGTTTGTCTTTTATGTTTTCACTGTGAAGAAGCGTTAACAGTTTCTGTTAGTGTAATATCATAAATGATGATTTCCTGAAGGTCAGAGATCCTTCCTCGTTTTATCAAAATTTTGACATACCGTATGTACAAACATGAAGATAATAGGTATAGTTGATAACGAAAATCAAAACAATACATAAGTATGCATGACTGGGGGGTTTGTTGGCACGATTTAGTTCATGGTAAAGTGGGTGGACTCTGTAAGGTTTAAACATGTGTGAGTAGATGACCATATACAGTATTTAACAAATTCGACTCAGGTCGATCTTGAAGTTTTGCTAGGATAAGTGGGATTACAAATATGGGAATCTTCGTAAAATATAAATTCCTTACAATAGTGTTGGTAGGTTCCGGATGCTGGGCTCTTTGCCCATTCTAACCCGAAAAAAACACTGGATTGAGGTCTCCTGAATGTTCCTCCTCCAGAAAAGCTTCCCGGATCTAGAATTGTGCTACCCTATATTTTTGTGGAGGATGAGGCATGTCTTCTGAGATCACACGCCATAGAACTTTACCACTTAAGCCAGCTGGACCACAACCAGAGGGTCTACGACTACCAACTCCCACATGCATGCAGAGTTGTAGAACATGCTTTCAGAATTCGTGCAAATAGGTTTGGAGTGTTTCCATCCACAATCCTTCTTCCCCCAGAAAGTGTAAGTAAGATCACCCCTGCTTCAGCATTCCTCCACAAATTCCTCTGTGATCGCCGCTCAGGGGCCTACATGACACCAGCCCTGGCAGACTGGGAGGATGTGGACCGCTTCGTAAACGGGGAAGCATGGGGGGTGATATGGCCTGGGTGCCGTGCAATGTGTGCCAGCTGAAGAATTTGTGTCACCTGCTTGTCATGTGCAAGAAAATACCTTTAGACAAAGGACAAAACGAAACAGAAATAATGCTAGTTGTGGTTTAATGATATGTAATGTACAAAGTTAGCAGATTACGCAATATGTAGTTAGTTTCCCTTGTTAATTGTGATGTTAAACTCTACACATCCAGATTCTGTTTTTTTTATTTAAATTCAACATATTTAAAACTATTCTTCTACCAAAAGTTTTAAAATATTGACAGAATTCGTGATCATGACTTGAAGTCTTTCCAACATAATTGATTACAGTGTCAACTGAACATTTTAACAAATTCCTTCAAGACTGAATGTGTCCGGGGGGGTTAGAACTGAAGCAGACATCTGCTGTAAAGGCTTAGGTTGTTGTTGCTGGGTAAAGGGATGCGGTTCTCTGGTTTATGAGATGAAAGATGACCTTACAGGTATATAACTTTATATGCCGAAATCCAAATTGGAGTATTTGCATGAAGTATTTTTGATTTAAAGTCAATTTTAAATGATCATCATCAGCATTATAAACACTTTCCTAAATACTAAGTAGCCTGCTTCTCAGAGGGATACTACAACCCAAAAACAGTCAACAGTCCCGGATTAGATTTAGATTCGAGCTTTTTTGTACAATCAGGATAAGCCCGAGTTATTCCCATTGTGAATAGCGGCTGTACCCACAATGTCTGTGCACTGTGAACAATGTCTTCCTGCAGTTGTGTATACGACACCAGAGCGCGTACACATGTCATACTGAGCTGTGTATCGAAGGGTAGAAATGACCCGACTGCTGTTCCGTTTCTCACAACAACCGCTGGTTTCGTGTCTCGGGACATCTCTGTAAATTGTCTGCGTTTGTTTCTACTCAAGGTTTGGTGCCCATCCATCATAAGCCAGGTTTGATACTTTTAATAAGAGAATATGTCAAGATGTTGATTTTAACATCCTGTTGTCTGAGCAATGTTTGAGATGTCTGCTGATGATCTGGAAAATGACTTTGTGTATGAACATCTGCTAAATATAATGGAAGAACTATTGCACATCAACTCTTGGTATAGAAACATCTTAAAGACTCCTTCAAGAGGTCAGTATGACGTCATGCCTAACAGAGAATTAATGACCTAAGTAGATGAATGACATATCTGAGATTATCTGTGCTATTGGAGCACACTTTTAATATTATGAGAAATCTATTTATAATAGATATACATATTAAAAGACACTTTAAATGCATTCTAATCAGATCATCTATTAGTAGGCTATCACACTTTTAAAATTTTATATTTACCATGATTATAATGAATATATATAAATTCTTTATTATTCTTTGAGATGTTTCTACTCAACAATTAAGTCATGTTGTATTCATCAATCTATGTTTTCACTTGTATCAAAACCACTCTGATCATGCATCTCTCCTCCTCGTCTCCATGGAAACGAAGAACGGTCTTCAATGGTTAAGATCAATGAAATAAATCATCGATAATAACCTGATTCACGCTCAGAGAGATACATCGATGCTCATCATCGTGGTTTGAGAGACTCAACACTTTAGAAACACATTTCCGAGTTAGTCACTATAGAAATGATCCCTGAAAGTATCGTCTTATCGAGTCACTGCGCTGACCTGAGACCGGTTCAGACACATCATGAGTCTCACTGACGGTGAGCTGCACACACTGTGACGTCACTTTACTCTCTACACGTGTCCCTCTGCAGCACGTGACGTCAGAAACACGAGTATAGTGCGCGTGGTGTTGTGAAGATGTCTTGAGATCAGTGTTTAAACCTCCTGAGTGTTCAGTTGTGTCGGTGCTGCCGTGAAAGAAGCCCGAGCGCCAACACGAACCGGAAGTCTCGTTCAGACCCGGACATAAACTTACACGAATCATCAATAAATGCTAAACAACTTTAATATTGACGAATTAAACAACACAATCTGAATCTGTCAACGGGTTTCATTGATTTTTAATGCGAGAAGGTCACGTGTTATATTCACGAAACAAAGTTTTAAAAAGTTAACGCAAATATAATCTTTATATTATATTAAAAATATAATCTTTATATTATATTAAAAATGTAATCGTTATATTATATTAAAAATATAATCTTTATGTTATATTAAAAATATAATCGTTATATTATATTAAAAATGTAATCGTTATATTATATTAAAAATGTAATCGTTATATTATATTAAAAATATAATCTTTATATCATATTAAAAATATAATCTTTATATTCTATTAAAAATATAATCGTTATATTCTATTAAAAATATAATCTTTATATCATATTAAAAATATAATCTTTATATTATCTTAAAAATATAATCTTTATATTATCTAAAAAATATAATCTTTATATTATATAATAAAAACATAATCTTTATATTATATTTAAAATATAATCTTAGTGTAGTACGCATACGGGTATTTTGATTGACAAGGGTTTCGTCCAATCAGCAGCAACTACTCGCGTCACACAATGAGCGTTTCCGGTTTGAGTTTGAATTTGTGCTGTGTTTAGATCTGATGTCGCGTTTTCTGAGTTCTTATTTCATTTTATATTAGGAAACTCTGAGTAATTTCAATAGAATCCTATATATACATTTACTATATTATGATTATATATATATATATATATATACTGTATATATTTAAGTATTTGATAAATACTTACAAAAATTTAAAATTTTAGAAATACAAAATTGAATATAATTACACAACTGACCCATGCGCATGTTTAATTTCTCTTCATAATCATCTGCAAATCTCTCTCTCTCTCTCTCTCTCTCTCTCTCTCTCTCTCTCTCTCTCTCTATATATATATATATACACAAAACAATGAAAGATTGTGAGGGTTTAGTGTTTCCAGCTGGGAGATTTCTTATCGGGCATCAATTCTATTTTTCCAAGAGCACAATCATCTAAAACAATCGACATAATTATAATTTATAATAATTTGGGAAAATGGAAGTTTTCAGGAAATACACCAAAACTCGGCCCAGCCTCGAGATTTCTGCTGTTAGAAGTTAACAAATAATTTTGGCATGTGTATACAGAATAAATGAGCCTGCCGGTGAAAGCACTAGTTATTTTTTGGGATTTACTTTTTGATTCATTGTACAGGATGTAAAGAAAATCCTCTGAATATATCACATTGATATCTTCATTATTAACGGAGTAAGACCATGTCAAATATTGAGATCATCATGAAATGTTTAGGTCAAATCTGATTTTCATTCTCTGAGAATTAGATTTTTCCATCTTTAGCCTGGTTTTCACAGGCAACGGTCACCTATAAAGGAATGAAAGGGCTAATTGTCATAAAAGTACACAATATTTTTAATCAAATTAAGGAGCCTGATAATCGGGCAAGTTTTCATTAGCATAATAAATTAAAATGCTCAAAAGGTAAAAGTCCGATTTCAATCGTGCAGAATGTCAATGATGCACACGAAGGATGAAAAAATTGTGTCTAATTCTTAAGTACCAAAAATTATATTTTCAATCTTCTTCAAAGTGGTGCAATTTTATAACTGCTTTGTAAGAATGCAAAACAATGTATAACAAAAACATCATTCAGTTTAGAAAAGTTTTATTCTTCCTTAATAAATATTTTTTTTTGTCAAAATATCACAATTTTGTACAAGAGCAAACACATTAGAATATCAGTATTTTTCTGTTATGATATTATTATTTAACGTTAATAAATTGTCTATTTACTCAACATTTGTTTCCCAAACCGTTCCTGAGATTAAATTGAGGTAAAAACGGCACACAAAGACAACAAAAATAAGCATTTCAAGTAAAACCTCCACACGGACAAAAACGCCGAGCATACTGTAAAATATGGAATATTCTGTGCAAACAGGGGTCACTGTTGATCATAGACTCTCTGGTTGACCAAAGCGTGTCATTGGTTTGCTGGAGCTCTGAAGCGCCGGTCATTGTCCAACCTGGGAAGACATTTGTGATGTCACCACATAACCCTTTCCAGGTGGGATGCCAGAAGCAAGGGCTGTAGTCCAATCTTTGGTCTCACAAAAAGCCAGCAAGATTTCACATACTAAAACGCAAGAGCATGGTCAATTATGTTGGGTTAAAATAATTGTGATTTATCATTAGTCTGCAAAAGTGCTTACCTTGGTTTATTGCTAAAATTTTGGAGTGAAAGTTTTTAGGGTTGGACTTCTTCACCATGTATTCATCAATAGGAAGCCTCATTGTGCGGACTCCAAGCTCTTTTGCTCTTTTGTAACTTATTTTCTGTCAAAGAGAAAGTATTTTTTTTTTAAGTTTTACATTTCATTGTTTTTTGGCTTAACTGTTTATCTGCATAGAGAATCAAGATGTAATACACATGATAAGAAATGATTATAACGAGTACCTTTTGTATGCTTTCATCCACTAAACCTCCAAGGATATAAACTTTATCTTCCTCAACATGTTCTATAGCTAAAAAATAAAGAAGAACTTTAGAAATCAAAATTATATACATAGATTATAAACATAGATTTCCATCTTTTCATTACATTGAAAGTCATTAAGCTGTGGCATGATGTCGATTGATTAACTGAATTCTAATTCATTTACATAACTACATTATTGCCTTTACAATTCTGGGAAACAAAGCAATTGGTGCAAAGTTTGTTCTGCTGCTCCGGGCATACAAATAAGGGTGGCACAATCAAGATAAAAATGAATCGGGATTACAATTAAGGACAAAACAATTACATAATTGTCAAAATCCTCAATTACCGAAGTCCATTTGTGCTCATTATTTCCGTGTTTTGATAGTATGTAAAGTCTCTAAATACAGGGGTGAATCAGAGAATGTCAAATTTATAATTTAACAAGTTCTTAAGATATTTTTTATGGCCTTGTTACCGTAACAAAATAACTGCCATAAATTGTTATTTAAATTAAATAATTTTTTTGTTTATTATTTACCATGTAGCTGCTTCACAGAAATATAAAAAACGTGATGTACAATCTATTCGTCCACAATAATAATCGCGATTACAAAATCAAGGTGAATAATCTACAATTATGATTTTTTTCATAACTCATCAACTCAGATATTCAGTAAAAACTTAAACAACCAAGTCCAAACTTTTTTATAACACTTTTAAAACAATTGTGCGTATTTGACCAGTACTTGAATTGCTGTATTTATTGAAACTGACATATCTTTGTCTATAAAAAAAACTTCTCATTATAAAATTAGTTTTATATTCAGGTTAATTTATGCTATGATTATTTTCTTTACTGGAGAACCTGTTTTTATTTAATTTTAGATATATATGTTATAGCCGGCATTTTATTTAAATAAAAAATATGTTAAAATTTTTTACTAATAATAATAACATATGTTACTAATTATTAACAACAAGCAATTTCATGTTCAGAATTTTCCCCACTAACTGTTACAACAACGAGCCTGACCATGACTTAAAAACCGAGGTACTTATCAAAACGTAAGTAAATCCTTTGAATAAATTTAAATAATTAAAATGTATATTTAATTTCCTTTTTTTAAATTTTGTAGATGTAAAAATAATCATTCCTACATTTATAATTACTTTTGTCATAAGACATATATCATTTTTTTTTAAATGTGGATAAGTATTAAACCTTAAACATTCTTTTATTGCAAATAAAGTATGTCAGATATGAACCTTCGTTTGCATCCGGAGTCAAAAATATCACATCCTCAGGGGGGAACAAATGAAACCAGCTCGCCTCTGTTACATCCATCTGTCAAATACAAACCTGATAAATCATTGCCATGTCAAACCTATTCTGTACATTTTTTTCAGATGATTTTAATCATGAACCCAGTGATATTTACGAACCAAATAATTCAAGAAGCCATCATTCATCCGAACACATTCCTTATACAGCTGACTATCTTCCTTCATTTCTGTCAGGAAAATGTGAAACGGCTGTACAGCTTTCTTATTGGATCCATAAAGGCGCCTAATCTGCCCTGCAAGACGACAGATTTCCTAAAAAACAAATTGTAAACTTTAAAACAGTACACTTTATTTACGACATGGCACGATTTAGAAATAATCTAAGTACTAGTCATGTCTTATAAGAATCTTCAAGTATATTGTGTGTAGAATGTGTTTGTGTTGGGGTTTTGTGAAGCTCACTTTATGGGACATTTGATCGGTCATGCTGAGGTCCACACATAGACGCATTCCAACACTTCTGGCGTCCTCGAGTCTCTCTTTCGTTATCGCTTTAATGACACGTTTACTAAGCTGCGGTCCATATATATCTGGAAAACAGACAAAATGTTAAACAGGACTAACACCACGACAGGATCACAAGACAGTTATTGATACGAAATGCGTACAATTATAAACAAAGATTGTGTATGCGCAAATGTTTTACAAATTGTAAAACCACACATCTCCGGGCTTATATTACTTTATGGCAATCCTGACTATTGTAAGTCGCTTTGGATAAAAGCGTCTGCTAAATGACTAAATGTAAATGTAATGTAAATATCTGAAATAGAAATACAATCATGAAATGTGTGCTCGTTCTGATCACACACACGCCGTGTTAAACGACCGTTTCCTTAAAACTATAATTTTACTGTGCACTTTACTGCAAATCAATACATTACACTTAACTTACAAACTAACATCTATTGTTATGTTTTTACAAATGTATCTTATAGTCAGAACTAAAAAACACGTATTTCTCACTTCCGGCGCTCATTCACTTCTATTGTTGGAAACACAACACGTGCAAGTGAATAGGTGCCGGTCGCCGACATTCTTCAAAATATCTTCTTTCGTCTCGCGACCGATTTTTGGTGCGAGCTGTCACCTTGTGTTATAACCCTGTCCATAAATGTGTATCAATGATTGTTATTTGATGATTGTGTATACATTTGCAGATATTTGTGTTGTTGATGGATCCGGCAAATAGAAGATCATATAGAAGTTTATATATATGATGAAATCTGACATGTACAGAGAGTCAGAACATGTATAATGGAGTTATTTTTATACCTTTATTCTGATTGTTGATCTTCTTTCTTTGTTTCTCCTCTTTTCTTTGACTTTTCTTCGCCTCTCTTCTTCTTTCCCAGTTTCGTTGTTTTCGCATCACATTTTTCTGCAGATGTAGAGAGAAATGAGTCACACTTCACATTTGTCTTTCTTTTAAAAATCTGCTTGGATGTCACCTTACAGAACACGTGCTTCCCTCTCTGTCGCTCCCAGCAGCGTCCATCTCCACATCCATGCGGAGGAAATCCAATAATAACCCCGAGATCCCGGACTCGTGTGGTTGGGATAGCCCTTCATCACAACAGGGCGCCACTTCCGGTGTTGTTTGGTCCATTAGCGATACTTTTAATCAAACATAACGTGATGTAATCGTCCACGTGGACCCGGTCGGGGAAACGCAGTCGCGTTGTGATGACGTCACTGACTGTCGAAACCGAAAGTAAAGGCATCTCGTTTCTGACTTTATAATATTTGATGTGTGTGTTTCTCTTTGATGTTTAAAGCACAAATAAAAACATGAAAATAATATAAAAACGAATGTAAAAATGGGATGTTCTGGACAGTTATTCAAATAGGAATGTGTGATGTCATCTTTGTTTTTATGCAAGATTATATAAATTTTTTATGAAAAAGCAGAGTCAAATTGTAAACATTTTATTAAAGAAATGAAATATTATAGTTACAGTTATATTATTATATTATTATTATATTTGAGTAATATTTAATTTACTTTTTTCTGGCATTAATTTTTAAAATGTTTTTTTCTCTTTTTCTTTATTGTTTGTTTACCCATATTATTTAACTTTATTATTGTTGTGAGTTGTATATGTTTGGAATAATATAATTAATAATTAAAAATAAATAATAATTTAAGTATTTCTCTAATTTGCTTATTTAAAGGAACAGTACCATTTTTACATTTACATGTATTACATTTTAATAAATTCTTTATCGCTTTGTTTCTTTGTATTCATTTCTGGCAGGATATTTAAATAACTTTTAAAAATCCTCATCTCTCCCTCACTGTCTAAAGAACAAATACAATATAAAAAAAACGCATGTTAATGTTTATTTGACTGCTGTTGTATTTAGTATAGAGTTGACATGCTTTCATTTTTCTGAATTTGGTAATGCTAAAAAAATGGTGCGATTTTCTAAAATAGACAAACAAAAGTTTACAGAAGATTATGAAGAGAAACGGAGCAATTAAACATATGTATGGGTCAGTTGTATAATTGTTGACATGTATAAATTGTACACTGAGCGGTTGGTAAAGACGTATCTTCTCGTCTGTTATTTAGCGTACTCTGTCAACAGGTTACGGGCCCAGAGCAGAGAGTATAAACGTTTTGAGTTTTAAGACACAGGGTAAAAGTCGCGACGGATATAGCGTGTACCCGAGCCTTTCAACATGAAGAGAAACCGTGACAAGGTCTCGTTTAGTCTTTGATGGAGATGAGAAAAACTATGAGCTATGGGAGACAAAGTTTTTGGGACATCTTTATTTGCAAAGACGAAAGAGACTAATTTAAGCGAGTCTTTTGAGGAAGACGAGGAAGATACAGCAAGAAACGCCGAAGCCTATGCGGAGTTGATTCAGTTCCTGGATGACAAAAGTTTGTCGCTGGTTATGACGGAAGGAGCAGACGACGGAAGAGCAGCATTGAAGATTCTTCGGGAATACTATGCTGGCAAAGGAAAGCCTAGAGTAATTAGCTTATACACAGAGCTAACGTCACTACAAAAGTCTACCAGTGAGTGTGTAACTGATTATGTCATTATAGCTGAGACCGCAATCACCGCTTTGAGGAACGCAGGTGAGAATCTGAGTGATGGACTTTTAATAGCAATGGTTCTGAAAGGACTTCCAGAGACATTTAAGCCATTTGCCATTCTTGTTAGCCAGAGAGATGATAAATGGACTTTTGCGGAATATAAAGCAAGGCTTCGAAGTTATGAAGACATTGAAAACATGCGGGCGACCATATCCGAAACAGTGTTATGAAAGCAATAGCGCAGCCTGGCAGTAAGACCGCTTTAGGGAGTACAGCTGTTTGTGGTGCTGGAAGTACCAACATTGTTTGTTACAGGTGTGGTACAAAAGGCCACAAAGCAAGAACATGTCAGCGTAAACAGTGGTGTCGTCAGTGTAGAAGTACCACTCACTGTGACGCAACGTGCAGACGGGGAAAGCAGCGGGATAACGCAAAAAAGTTTCTGCAGAGCCAAGTGACAAGGAGCATGCTTTTTGGGCAAGCGACACTGAAATGCGGGTGGATGCAGGTGCCACATCACACATCATCACGGACATCGAGAAGTTTCAGAGTTTTGACAGCAGTTTCCAGGCCAGCACACACTGCGTGGAATCGGCTGACGGCACTCGGTGCAACGGGGTCGCAAAGCACAGAGGGGACGCAGAGGTATATTTGGTGGACAGCACAGGTTGGCGCGTCAAAGCAATGCTGAGAAACGCGCTTTACATCCTAACATATCCACAGGACATTTCTCTGTGAAAGCAGCCACATCGAAGGGAAATAATTAAGTTAGAGAAAGTTGTTGACGGTATGCAGATTAAGGGTAAGGATAAACCTATCCCACGCTGGGAAATTTGCACACAAGGAAAGTTTATTCAAACAAGAAACAGAGGGCCAGATGCAAGAGCCAAAGCAGCCCTAGAAATTATTCATACAGATTTAGCAGGGCCTATAGACCCAGCATCTATAGACGGTCAGAAGTATGCACTATCTTTCACAGATGATTACTCCAGTGCAGTGTTTGTTTATTTTTTGAAAAACAAGAGTGACTGCTACAGATAATCCCTTGCCGATATCGCTCCATATGGAAAGTTAAATTGCATAAGGTCTGATAATGGTACACAATTTACAGGAAGGAAGTACCAGACATTATCAAGCAGAAACTGTATTAGACATGAGACCTCAGCGCCGTACTCTCCACACCAGAACGGCACGGCTGAGCGGAATTGGAGAACTTTATTTGACATGGCAATATGTATGTTAATAGAAAGTAGGTTACCAAGAACATTGTGGACATATGCAGTCCAGACAGCTGCTGTAGTGAGGAACCGATGTTTTAACAATCGCACTACTCAGACAGCTTACTTTATGTTGACAGGTAGACAGCATAACATTTCAAGGATGCAGAAGTTCGGAGTTGCATGCTATGCTTACAAACATGACAGAGGGAAGTTAGGAAAGTTGGATTCAAGATGTGAGAAGGGTATTTTTGTTGGATACAACAAGAATAGTGCGGTTTACATGATTTACTATCCTAACAGGAAGAAGGTACAAAAAGTACAAAAAGAAGAGTTTGCATTCAAAAGTACTAAAACTATACTGATAGATGATGATGATGATGATGATGATGGTGATGATGATGATGATGATGATGATGATGGTTTTGAGATCAGAAACAATCCTCTTAGAGAATCTGTGAAATCAGAATCAGGTGTTAGTTTACAAAGTACTCGAGAACCAGTAGTGTATAATAACCAAACAAAACAGGAAGAAGAAAAACCTGAAAGGAGAAGTCCTGCAAGAGACAGGAAAAGCCAACTTACTTAAGTGACTATGTTTGTGGTATTGAAGGAGATGTGACTAATATTGATAACTGTACCCCAGTAATGTACCCCAGACCTACAAAGAGGCTGTAACGTCAGTAAATGCAAATGAATTGGTTAAAGCTATGGATGAGGAAATGCTCTCATTGAGAGAAAATGTTACATTTACCCTGACTAACCTGCATGATGGTAAAGAAGTAGTGGGGGGTAAATGGGTCTATCTTCTTAAGAAAAACAGTGATGGATCAGATAAGTACAAAGCACGATATGTTGCCAAAGGGTACAGTCAAGAAAAAGGTGTAAACTACGATGAGACTTTCTCTCCAACTGCTAGCATGACTAGTATCAGAGTGTTGATGAAAAAAGCAGTTCAAGAGAATTGGATTGTTCATCAGATGAATGTAAAAACAGCATATTTACATACGCCAATAGAATGTGAGATTTATTAAGAACAGTCAGAGGGTTACAAAGTAAAATCCAAAGGCAATGAAAAATTGGTATGTAAACTAGAAAATCATTGTACGGGCCTAGTCTGGCAGAAACCGGAACAGAATGTTACACGAATACCTATGTGAAAACCAGTTTGTTCAAAACCCAGCTGATCAATGCGTTTACACAAAAGTTACAAAAACTGAGAAAGTTTTCATAATTATTTGGGTTGATGACTTGATTATTGAATCCAGTGATCTGAATGTGCTTAAAGATGTGAAAGAGATGCTCATGTTAAAGTTTAGAATGAAGAATTTAGGAAAACTGACACATTTTCTTGACATTAAAGGTGCTGATTTTGTCAAAATGTCACAACACGGGTATGTTGAGAAACTACTTGAAAAGTTTGACATGCAAAACTGTAAACCCAGAGTTGCCCCTTGTGAGCAGAAACTAAGTTACACTGAGAATGCTGATATAATGGGTGATGTCAGGAAATACAGGGAAGCAGTGGGTAGCTTAATTTACCTGGCAACATGTACAAGGCCAGACTTAAGTTTTGTAGTGAGTAAACTGGCACAATATTTAATAAGCCAACTATAGAACAGTAGAATACTGTAAAGCATGTTTTAAGATATTTGCAAGGCACCAAAGACAAAGAACTGTGTTACAGGAAAGGTGCAAATGAGAAAGTTAAAGAGGCATACAGTGACGCAAATTGGGCAGCATATGTTAGTGATAGACGGAGTATTACAGGTTACTGCATTAGCCTAAACAGGAATGGTCCATGGTCTCATGGAAGACCAAAAGGCCGCCTACTGTTGCACTCTCCACATGTGAGGCTGAATATATAGCATTAGCTGCAACTATACAGGAGTGTTTATACTTGCAGCAATTGTTACAAAACATTGATGGTATGGTGTATGAGTCTATAGACTATAGCAGGGGTGCCCAACCTTTTTTGAACAAAGATCTACTTTTAAATATGTAAGTGAACCAAGATCTACCCGTCCAAAAAGACAGCCATTGCTACTCATAGCGTACTTACATATTTATTATACACAAAACAAACTGAAAAGCAGTCCCTTATAATCCCTATTAATAAGGCATAGTCTAATTCTAGAGACAATAAAGGTATTTCTCTTCCTTAGTGAGACTTCTGGCACTGGGAAGAGGCAACTAGCTTCTCATAGTCAGGGCAGTAGGAGCTGATTGCAAGCCTTAAGCAAGCCACAAGGTGGTCATCAGTCATTGTAGAAATGTACTTTGACTTGATGATTTTCATGTGAGAGAAAGCACTCT
Organism: Triplophysa yarkandensis; assembly: GCA_033220385.1. Lineage (NCBI taxonomy): Eukaryota > Metazoa > Chordata > Actinopteri > Cypriniformes > Nemacheilidae > Triplophysa > Triplophysa yarkandensis. The sequence goes on from CM065673.1 coordinate 2,685,830, forward strand.
CACACAGGTAGGTTGATCCAAAGAGTGCTGCCAAGTGAACACAGCATTAGTCTAGTAAGCTTGGCATGCTCAAAGCAATCAAGTCTTGACCTTTATTTTGAGAAGAGGCCATCATCTAATGATACAGATTCGACCAATGTGTCAGAGAAAAAAAAAAACATCGAAACACGAAATTAAGACCCCACATACATAAAATTTGTTTTTATTTACTGTGACAATCTCCCCCGGAAAGCGAATCTGTGTCATTTGCCAAACAATGCTGTGTAACAAGATTATGAAACAATCCAAATTATACTGGCACTTAGAAACAAAAACAAAAAAAATCTGATGGTTTATTTATAAGACAAAGAGATGAATTGGCCAACCAAATAATAATAATAACTTATAACACAATAACATATTTTATATACATGTATCTTTCTGTCTGTATGTTTGTCTGTCTGTCCATCCATCTTTCTATACACACATTGTGTGTGTGTGTGTGTGTGTGTGTGTGTGTGTGTGTGTGTGTGTGTGTGTGTGTGTGTGTGTGTGTGTGTGTGTGTGTGTGTGTGTGTGTGTGTGTGTGTGTGTGTGTGTGTGTGTGTGTGTGTGTGTGTGTGTGTGTGTGTGTGTGTGTGAATTTTGGGTGGGGGTGTAGGCCGTAGTGCCTTGCAACCCCAAAGCCAGACATGACTTGCCCCTAGGACAAAAAGTTTGAGAAAGGCTGGATTATAAAACCAAGAGCCTGAATGACCGCAACAGTTAATTTAATCTCATTTTGACTCAATTGACTTGTTTGTTCAGTAAAGGACATATTCTTTAAGTGTATTCAACAAATAAGAACACACTGTCACTACTCATAATCGAAAGCTATTGGCTCATCTGTCTCCTCTTCAAGAGTAGAGTTGTAGTAGTATAGTGTTTTACTCATCGATTAGAGTAGAACGATTCAATGCAGTGAATAGATCTATCAAAAACACAGCTGACTTACAAATTTCTTCAGCAATGCAAGGATGTTTCATTTCGGTATTCAGAGAAGGGCCACGCGGGATTCTTGATTTATTTCATTTCATATGATGCACCAGCTCGCATTAGCTGATAAGTTAACGTTGTATATCTAATTTTGTCAACATCAATGAACCAATAGACACACATCATGCTTGACATGCCCAAATCAAATACTGATGAGAGCGCGATGGAATGTTTACGATAACATAATTGGATAAAATAAATGGGCAGCTATTTATGCTGTGGCGCTCGGGGAGCAGTTGGGAGTCCGGTACCTCGTTCAAGGACACCTAAGTTATGGTTTGCCGGCCCAGACTTGAATCCACAACCCTAGGGTTAGGACTCAAACTCTTTAACCACTTGACCATGACCTCCCACATTATCTTGTTGCTGAAGTGCAGTGTATCTATATTTTATTAAAATTCCATTGTTCCAGAATTGTTGTGCCAATTCAACTTCATAAGTCTGCAATCAACTGTCCATAGTAGTGGGGCTTCCACATTGTTAGAAAAAGAGGTACAATACAGATTCATTTTTTTTCATAATCTTTAAGGTAAAACTGTGCAACTTTAAGGTACAGTTATGCACCTTCCATTGTACATTGTGGGCTTTCCGAGGTGTAAGGTACATATTTGTATATGCAAGGGACATATTTGTCCCTTGCATATACGTACCTTGCAACGATCAGATTTTTCTTGGAATGTTTGCTGTAGGATGTTGATTTGATGCTAAACAAGTAGTTAGAAAAGTACTATGAGGGTTCCAACAATTAAGTTGTCAGTTTTCCTATAAACGTTGAATTGGGGAATGTGATCGAACTGCTATTTGATGGTTCTGTGATTCGTATCATATCAAAGATATAACAATAGTTTCCATTTAAACGTTCACAGAATTGTGTTTTTATTGTGTGTTGATCATTTGTTCCACAATTGCATTCATGTTCCTGCCTTGTAATTAGCAATTTGCAATGACTAAAACCGCCATGCCATTTCAATTAATGGCCCAGCTACATCCACCAAACCATTGCTGAGGAGATGCTTTTCAGAACAGAGTCCACCTGGTCTTTTGTTTTGCAACTTAGGACTATACTTTCAGGGATCATTTCTATAGTTTTTAACTCGGAAGTGTGTTTTGTTAATGTTTCCCAACCCATGTTGATGAGTTTTGATGCTCCTTTTTGAGCATGAATCAAGTGCATTGTGATGATTCAGTTCATGTGCTTTGAACTGTTGATGAATGTTCTTTGTTGTTTTAGCAACATTGATGAAAGGAACATGATCTGAGTGGTTTTTATGTGTACAGATATCAATTTGTGTGATTTATTTGTCTCACAATGTTATCAAAACACATATATGGAAAATTATAGGTTTTATGACTTGAATTTTTTACTCATCTGTACATCTTTTTAATGTCTTCAGTTGTGAGTTTTTTTGAAGGTTGTTTACAGAGGAAAGTTGCCTATAAGATGATATCTTGTTGAATTTGTTTTACTATTTTGTAAGTTCGCATAGACGTAATGCTAAAGATAAGATTTTTCTTGGAATGTTTTCTTTAAGACGTTCATTTAATTCTAATTGAGTAGTTAGTAAAGTACTATGAGGGTTCCAACAATTAAGTTGGGGTAGATCACTTTTTCAGTTTTCCTATAAACGTTGAATTGGGGTATGTGATCAAACTGCTATTTCATGGTTTTTTCATGGTATGGAAATTTTTTATCACTGTTAGTTAGCTTCTCGTTTGGCTCTTGGCGAAGGCGGTCGCATCTTTTCCCTCTCCTCTCCCTTATCTCTCCTAACTCCTTGCATTTTCTTGATACTCTGTTCTGAGACTCTCTTAACCTTGCTCTCCAAACAGAAAAGGAATTATGGATTTGATTAACTTGTCTCTGAATGCAATTGACACCCTCTTCTCAACGAGAAGCTTGGTTTCGGGGGAACCCAGCTGTCCTGCAGGAAGATTTGCAGCTGTATACATGATGGACGGATGAGAGAAGTGATGCATCGTGTGCCTGAAGACTCTGTCCCTGGAGGATATTGAAGATTTTTACCTATTCGCAACTTTGGTAACAGGGATTCTGCTCATTGGAATAGGTGGGACCCTGTGGAATCGACAATTGTTAAAAGCAGTTATTGATCAAAGCCCCAACAAGTTGAATGGATGGATTGAGACAGTGATGGGTAGAGCTGCTAGTACTCAGGCTGTGGCTATGGATCGTAAATTGGAAAACATTGTGGTTATAGACCGTAAAATTGAAAACAACTGAGTGGCTATGGACTGCAAAATAGAAAACATCTTGGAGTAATTAGCAACTTTGCAAAGGACTTTGACTGAAATGGTGACCAGTGATGGACATTAGTAACCTGCGAAATCTAGCCAATATCGTCCCAAATTTAAGAAGATTCTTTTGTTTCGGCGACAAACCTTTCAGACAGCCAAGGCCGGTGCTGAAGATAAGTAACCCTCACGAGAACAAGATAACGAGACTCTCTGATTTCCTCTCCCCATTCAAAAGGACATTACCTCTACCCTCATTCCATGCCTTCGCATGCTTTTCACCACTGGCGTGGGCAGGCGGGTCTGGATCCAGCACTGTTCATAGCTGCAGGGGCAGATGGCTGTTGCCTACATTGGACACCTCAACATTCCCTATCCCCCTACCCATTGCAATGTCATGTCCAGTTTATGTGCTTGATGCTAGGGCTTTTTTGTCTCCCAGATCTCACACTGCCTTACTGAAGGAAAGTCTGAGAAGGGTTCTTTTTTTGAGCCAACTTTCCCAGTGTATCATGTTGTTCTTTTTCTCTGTACTACCTCTCCGATCCTACTTCCCTTGAAAGTGATATGTGTTTATGGATGGAGGGGTGCCATTTCACGGCATGTAACAGTTTCTGTGACAAATAAAACATTGATTGATTGATTGATGCATTTCTAAAAACACTCCCTCACGTCCACAAATATCACAATAAGCTTGTTTTTGAAGTATAATGCTATAGCCATGCGAGGAGGGTTAAATATTAAATTGAAATATTTTTAAAAGGTTCTGTGGTTCTAATTTTATCAAAGATATAACAATAGTTTCCATTGAAATGTTTACAAAATTTAGTTTTTATTGTGTGTTGATAATTTGTTCAACAATTGAATCCATGTTGCTTCCTTGGAATTAGCAATTTGCAATGACTCAAACCGCCATGCGGTTTCAATAAAATGCCCAGCTAGATCCACCAAACCATTGCTGAGGAGATGCTCTTCAGAACAGAGTTCACCTGGTCTTTTGTTGTGGAATTTAGGACTATGCTCTCAGGAATCATTTCTAACTTTTGAACTTGGAAGTGTATTTCGTTAGTGTTTGTTTCCCAACCCACGTTGATGAGTTTTGATGCTCCGTTTTAAGCATGAATCAAGTGCATTGTGATGATTCAGTTCATGCGCTCTGCACTGTTGATGAATGTTCTTTGTTGTTTTAGCAACATTGAGGAAAGGAACATGATCTGAGTGGTTTTTATGTGTACAGTTGTTCAATTTCTGTGTGTTTCGTCTCCCAATTTTATCAAAACATGTATTTGGACAGTTATAGGTTTTGCTAATTTACATTTTTTATATACATGTACATCTTTTTAACATCTCCCGTCATAAGTTTTGTAAGGTTGTTTACAGAGGAAAGTTGCCTGTAATGTGATGTTTTGTTGAATTATTTTACTATTTTATACGTTTGCGAAGACGTCCGGCTAACAATCAGATTTTTCTTGGAATATGTTCTACAGGTTTTTGATTTGATTCTAAAAAAGTAGTTAGTAAAGTACTATGAGGGTCCCAACAATTAAGTTGGAGAAGATCAACTTGTCAGTTTTCCTATAAACGTTGAATTGGGGAATGTGATCAAACTGCTATTTGAAGGTTTCAGGGAGATTTTATCACTGTTAGTTCATGATGTTTTTCAAAAAAAATTCCCTTACATCCTTAAATATCACAAACAGGTTGTTTTTGAAGTATAACGCTAGAGCCATGCGATAAGGGTAAAATATTAAATTGAAATATTTTGACAGGTTCTGCGGTTCTAATCATATCAGAGTTACAACAATAAATTGCATTAAAATGTTTATAAAATTCTGTTTTTATTGTGTGTTAATCATTTGCTCCTCAATTGCATCCATATTTCTGCCTTGGAATTCAAAATTTGCAATGACTCAAACCGCCATGCCATTTCAATTAATGGCCCAGCTAGATCCACCAAACCATTGCTGAGGAGATGCTTTTCAGAACAGAGTTCACCTGGTCTTTTGTTTTGAAACTTAGGATTATACTTTCAGGGATCATTTCTATAGTTTTTAACTTGGAAGTGTATTTCGTTAGTGTTTGTTTCCCAACCCACGTTGATGAGTTTTGATGCTCCTTTTTGAGCATAAATCAAGTGCATTGTGTATATTCAAATCAAGTATTTTGCACTGTTGATGAGTGTTCTTTGTTGCTTTAGCAACATTGATGAAAGGAACATGATCTGAGTGGTTTTATGTGTACAGTTGTTCAATTTCTGTGTGTTTCCTCTAACAATTTTATCATAACACATATGAAAAGTTACAAATTTTATGAGGTAAAATTATTTATTTATCTGTATGTTTTTTTAATGTCAATTAGTGTATCCTATATGTTCTATAAAGTTTGTGTTCCAGACATCATCTTGTGAGTGTATTATGTATGTAATTGTCTTTAAGGGCATCTCATTCACAGTGGGCTGGGTATGCAACAGGTAAGTAAGGGTATGGGGCGCTGAACGAGGGTTGGAGGTTGAGGAGGTATGGTGGACCAAGACACTAGTAAGCACAATGTACTGGCTGGATTCCGACTGCACTCACAGCGGGCCTCGGTTATAAGCGGGTTAACCCAAGGATGGGTAAGTAAACACATAACTTGGCTGTCTTTTTCTCATGGACTGTCTCAGTGGGATCTGATGTTAGGGTTGTGGTTTGGGGACATTGTTCTCTTGATGGACAGCATGCAGTTCCTCTTGAACGGTTGTAGGTTTTAGCTGCTCAGTGCCATTTTCAACCTCGCTGGATGTTCCATGATCCTCATCTCGAACACTCTCCCTGTCCTGTTCAGGTTCTACATGAATCGTTTCTCGCAGATGGGTCTCATTCTGGTCAGATCTGTTTTGGAAGTCGGGACATGCATGCATAAAGTTAAGTAACTTCCCGTTCTTGGTTTCTCCCTTGGTATTAGCAAACAGTAAGGCACACCTTCCTCTTCCTCAGAGTCACTTATATATGGGTCCGGTCTCTCATGTGTTGGTTTCGGGATGTCTGAGGCTCTCTTCTTCCGCTTTTGTGACTCAAATGTGATGGTAGTCGGGTTCTGAAGAGGCTCTACAGGTAAGTCGTTGACTTGCATCAAGAGGTTCTTGTGTAGTGTACGAATTGGTCGGCTTCCCGCCTCCGGGCTTACTTTGTAGACACGATTATCTCCAACCTGTTCTCTGACAATGTAGATGAGCTGCTCCAAATACGGTCTAAGCTTTCCAGGGCCCGCTCGTTCACTGAAATTGCGTACAAGTACTCTGTCCCCAGGCTAAAGAACCACACCTCTGCTCCATTTATCGTAGTATGTCTTCCCTTTGGAGCTGGACTGTCGACTGTTTGTGTTGGCTATTCGGTATTCCTCCACCATTTTTCCTGGCGATTTCTCAGCATATCCTTTGGTCCATTAGTTTCTGCTCCCACCATCTGTTATGAGGCCAAAGAGGATGTCCACTGGTAGGCGAGGATCTCGGCCATACAACAAATAATACATGGAGAAACCGGTGGCCTGGCACAATTGTATACCTGGAGTACGTGCGGCAGGTGGTCCTTCCAATTCTCCTACTCTTTCTCTCCCAAGGTGCGGAGCATCTGCAATAGCATGCGATTGAGTCTCTCTGCAGCATTGCCCTGAGGGTGATCAGGAGAGCTTCTCGAGTGTGCAAACGAGTTAATTGCCTGAGAGTTCTGAAAAGTTAATTCTCAAACTCTCGATCCTGGTCATGGTGTAGTTTGGCCGGGTATCCAAATCTGGGGATTAAGTCATTGAAAAGTTTTCCAGCAGCTGTCTTCCGAGCCTTGTTCTTCATGGGGCAGGCTTGCGCGAATCTTGTGAAGTGATCAACCACTACAAGGATATACTCGTGTCCACCTCTGCAGGCTTCCAGGTGAAGGAAATCGATGCACACCAGCTCAAGGGGCGAGTTTGATGTTATACTTCCCATTGGTGCTCTTTCATATGTGGCTGGCTTTTTCTGTTTAATGCAAGAGCACTTCCTGGTCATATATTCTTCTGTCTCTCTTTTCATGAAAGGCCAGTCGAATCGCTCCCTCACTAGGTTCAGAACTTTTTCAACGCCAACGTGAAACATGTTGTTGTGCAGCTGGGTGAGTACTTTTTGTTTGTAGGTGGCTGGCAGGACCAGTTGTTGTCGACCTGCACTCTTCGTCTAGAGAAGGTCATTCTCTATGTATAATTTGCTCCACTCTCTTAACAGCCCGCTTGCGTGTGTGTCCATTCTCTCTTTTTTCATCCTCTGTTGGTGGTGAGTCATATTCCTTCAACACCATCACTTTCCTAATAGCGGGGTCTTTTCTTGGTTCCCTCACAAGCTCATCATGACTGACTTCTGGCAGATGCTCAAATTGAGGTTGGCTGTGGGATGTTAAGTTAAGGGCTGCCACCCAGGCCACATCTCCTTGTTGTGCTTTCCGGCTTGCTTCCCATATAGCACATATTGCCTTCTCCGATAACTCTTCCGAATAACCAGCCATGAAGGTGTCAATGTCCAGGGGCAGCATGATAAAGTGTCCGCATCAATATGGTTTTGCCTGGCCGGTATTTGATGTTGAAGCCAAAGTCAGCCACCTGCCCCATCCACCGGTGACCTACTGCATTGAGTTTGGCAGTACTCAGGATGTATGTGAGGGGATTATTGTCTGTGACGACTGTGAAATGCAGGTGTAGAATAAGTAGTCACAGAACTTCTCACATACTACCCACTTCAACCCAAGAAATTCAAGCTTTCCGCTGTGTAGGTGATAATTTTGTTCCACTGGTGTTAACGTGAGTGACCCGTATCCAATCACCCTCATCTTCCCATCCTGGTTCTGATAAAGAACTGCACCGAAACTTTTTTGGGAGGCATCTGTGTGGAGTGTGAAGGGGAGGTTGAAATCAGGATACGCCAACACTGGGGGTTTGGTCAGACATTCCACAAGCTGTTCAGGATCTGTTGGTGCTGTATATTCCATTGTACCAGAGTACAAGAAGACGGCTGATTTCGTTTTTCCTCATGGCGGTTTGGTTATCGGCTATGCGTGAGAAGTCCTGCACGTATGTTCGATAATAGCTCAAGAACAGCCATGCCATTTCAATTAATGGCCCAGCTAGATCCACCAAACCATTGCTGAGGAGATGCTTTTCAGAACAGAGTTCACCTGGTCTTTTGTTTTGAAATTTAGGAGTATACTTTCAGGGATCATTTCTATAGTTTTTAACTCGGAAGTGTGTTTCGTTAGTGTTTGTTTCCCAACCCACGTTGATGAGTTTTGATGCTCCTTTTTGAGCATGAATCAAGTGTATTGTGATGATTCAGTTCATGTGCTTTGCACTGTTGATGAATGTTCTTTGTTGTTTTAGCAACATTGAGGAAAGGAACATGATTTGAGTGGTTTTTATGTGTGTTTCGTCTCCCAATTTTATCATAACACATATATGGACAGTTATAGGTTTTGCTAATTTACATTTTTTATATATATGTACACCTTTTTAACGTCTCCCGTCATAAGTTTTGTAAGGTTGTTTACAGAGGAAAGTTGCCCTTTAATGTGATATTTTGTTGAATTATTTTACTATTTTATACGTTTGCGAAGACGTCCGGCTAACAATCAGATTTTTCTTGGAATATGTTCTAGAGGTTGTTGATTTGATTCTAAACAAGTAGTTAGTAAAGTACTATGAGGGTCCCAACAAGTTGGAGAAGATCAACTTGTCAGTTTTCCTATAAACGTTGAATTGGGGAATGTGATCAAACTGCTATTTGAAGGTTTTAGGCAGATTTTATCACTGTTAGTTCATGATGCTTTTCAAAAAAATTCCCTTACATCCTTAAATATCACAAACAGCTTGTTTTTGAAGTATAAGGCTAGAGCCATGCGATAAGGGTAAAATATTAAATTGAAATATTTTGAAAGGGTTCTGCGGTTCTAATCATATCAGAATTACAACAATAAATTGCATTAAAATGTTTATAAAATTCTGTTTTTTATTGTGTGTTAATCATTTGTTCCTCAATTGCATCCATATTTCTGCCTTGGAATTCAAAATTTGCAATGACTCAAACCGCCATGCCATTTCAATTAATGGCCCAGCTTGATCCACCAAACCATTGCTGAGGAGATGCTTTTCAGAACAGAGTTCACCTGGTCTTTTGTTTTGAAACTTAGGACTATACTTTCAGGGATCATTTCTATAGTTTTTAACTCGGAAGTGTGTTTCGTTAGTGTTTGTTTCCCAACCCACGTTGATGAGTTTTGATGCTCCTTTTTGAGCATGAATCAAGTGCATTGTGATGATTCAGTTCATGTTCTTTACACTGTTGATGAATGTTCTTTGTTGTTTTAGCAACATCGAGGAAAGGAGCATGATCTGAGTGGTTTTTATGTGTACAGTTGTTCAATTTCTGTGTGTTTTGTCTCCCAATTTTATCATAACACATATATGGACAGTTATAGGTTTTGCTAATTTACATTTTTATATATCTGTACACCTTTTTAACGTCTCCTGTCATAAGTTTTGTAAGGTTGTTTATAGAGGAAAGTTGCCTGTAATGTGATATTTTGTTGAATTATTTTACTATTTTATACGTTTGCGAAGACGTCCGGCTAACAATCAGATTTTTTGTGGAATATGTTCTACAGGTTGTTGATTTGATTCTAAACAAGTAGTTAGTAAAGTACTATGAGGGTCCCAACAATTAAGTTGGAGAAGATCAACTTGTCAGTTTTCCTATAAACGTTGAATTGGGGAATGTGATCAAACTGCTATTTGAAGGTTTTAGGCAGATTTTATCACTGTTAGTTCATGATGCTTTTCAAAAAAAAATCCCTTACATACTTAAATATCACAAACAGCATGTTTTTGAAGTATAACAATAGAGCCATGCGATAAGGGTAAAATATTAAATTGAAATATTTTGACAGGTTCTGCGGTTCTAATCATATCAGAGTTACAACAATAAATTGCATTAAAATGTTTATAAAATTCTGTTTTTATTGTGTGTTAATCATTTGTTCCTCAATTGCATCCATATTTTTGCCTTGGAATTCAAAATTTGCAATGACTCAAACCGCCATGCCATTTCAATTAATGGCCCAGCTAGATCCACGAAACCATTGCTGAGGAGATGCTTTTCAGAACAGAGTTCACCTGGTCTTTTGTTTTGAAACTTAGGACTATACTTTCAGGGATCATTTCTATAGTTTTTAACTTGGAAATGTGTTTTGTTAGTGTTTGTTTCCCAACCCACGTTGATGAGTTTTGATGCTCCTTTTTGAGCATGAATCAAGTGCATTGTGTTGATTCAAATCAAATATTTTGCACTGTTGATGAATGTCCTTTGTTGCTTTAGCAACATTGATGAAAGGAACATGATCTGAGTGGTTTTTATGTGTACAGTTGTTCAATTTTTTGTGTTTCCTCTAACAATTTTATCATAATACATATGAAAAGTAGATTTTATGAGTTAAAATTATTTATTTATCTGTATGTTTTTTTAATGTCTCCAGTTGTGTGTTTTTGTTTGTTTGGTTATAGAGGAAAGTTGCTTATGATATGATATTTTTTGGAATTTTTTGCCGTTTTGTAAGTTTGCCAAGATGTCAAACTAACAATCAGATTTTTCTTGGAATATATTCTGTAGGATGTTGATTTGATTCTCAACGAGTAGTTAGTAAAGTACTATGAGGGTTCAAACAATTAAGTTGGAGTAGATCAACTTGTCAGTTTTCCTATAAACGTTGAATTGGTGTCACGATATGATGATGAAGAACTCAAATGCAGGCACATGAAGCAGGATCAGGGGCCTCATTTATGAAGCTTGCGTATGCACAAAACGGAGCTGAAAACATGCGTACGCCAGTTCCTGCGTAAAAGTTGGGATTTATAAAGAAAAACTTGACGTGAAAATATGCGCACCTACACACCCCATTTTTTTTCTCCAAACACCTAACTTTCAATTAGTGTATCCTATATGTTCTATAAAGTTTGTGTTCCAGACCTCATCTTGTGAGTGTATTATGTATGTAATTGTCTTTCAGGGTATCTCATTCACAGTGGGCTGGGTATGCAACAGGTAAGTAAGGGTATGGGGCGCTGAACGAGGGTTGGAGGTTGTGGAGGTATGGTGGACCAAGACACTAGTAAGCACAATGTACTGGCTGGATTCCGACTGCACTCACAGCGGGCCTCGGTTATAAGCGGGTTAACCCAAGGATGGGTAAGTAAACACATAACTTGGCTGTCTTTTTCTCATGGACTGTCTCAGTGAGATCTGATGTTAGGGTTGTGGTTTGGGGACATCGTTCTCTTGATGGACAGCATGCAGTTCCTCTTGAACGGTTGTAGGTTTTAGCTGCTCCGTGCCATTTTCAACCTCGCTGGATGTTCCATGATCCTCATCTCGAACACTCTCCCTGTCCTGTTCAGGTTCTACATGAATCGTTTCTCGCAGATGGGTCTCATTCTGGTCAGATCTGTTTTGGAAGTCGGGAGATGCATGCATAAAATTAAGTAACTTCCCGTTCTTGGTTTCTCCCTTGGTATTAGCAAACAATAACGAGGCACACCTTCCTCTTCCTCAGAGTCACTTATATTTGGGTGCGGTCTCTCATGTGTTGGTTTCGGGATGTCTGAGGCTCTCTTCTTCCGCTTTTGTGACTCAAATGTGATGGTAGTCGAGTTCTGAAGAGGCTCTACAGGTAAGTCGTTGACTTGCATCAGGAGGCTCTTGTGTAGTGTACGAATTGGTCGGCTTCCCGCCTCCGGGCTTACTTTGTAGACAGGATTATCTCCAACCTGTTCTCTCACAATGTAGATGAGCTGCTCCAAATATTGTCTAAGCTTTCCAGGGCCCCCTAGTTCACTGAAATTGCGTACAAGTACTCTGTCCCCAGGCTGAAGAACCACACCTCTACCACCATTTTTCCTGGCGATTTCTCAGCATATCCTTTGGTTCATTAGTTTCTGCTCCCACCATCTGTTATGAGGCCAAAGAGGATGTCCACTGGTAGGCGAGGATCTCGGCCATACAACAAATAATACATGGAGAAACCGGTGGCCTGGCACAATTGTATACCTGGAGTACGTGGGGCAGGTGGTCCTTCCAATTCTCCTACTCTTTCTCTCCCAAGGTGCGGAGCATCTGCAATAGCATGCCATTGAGTCTCTCTGCAGCATTGCCCTGAGGGTGATCAGGAGAGCTTCTCGAGTGTGCAAACGAGTTAATTGTCATTGAAAAGTTTTCCAGCAGCTGTCTTCCCAGCCTTGTTCTTCATGGGGCAGGCTTGTGCGAATCTGGTGAAGTGATCAACCACTACAAGGATATACTCGTGTCCACCTCTGCAGGCTTCCAGGTGAAAGAAATCGATGCACACCAGCTCAAGGGGCGAGTTTGATGTTATACTTCCCATTGGTGCTCTTTCATATGTGTCTGGCTTTTTCTGTTTAATGCAAGAGCACTTCCTGGTCATATATTCTTCTGTCTCTCTTTTCATGAAAGGCCAGTCGAATCGCTCCCTCGCTAGGTTCAGAACTTTTTCAACGCCAACGTGAAACATGTTGTTGTGCAGCTGGGTGAGTACTTTTTGTTTGTAGGTGGCTGGCAGGACCAGTTGTTGTCGACCTGCACTCTTCCTCTAGAGAAGGTCATTCTCTATGTATAATTTGCTCCACTCTCTTAACAGCCTGCTTGCGTGTGTGTCCATTCTCTCTTTTTTCATCCTCTGTTGGTGGTGAGTCATATTCCTTCAACACCATCACTCTCCTAATAGCGGGGTCTTTTCTTGGTTCCCTCACAAGCTCATCATGACTGACTTCTGGCAGATGCTCAAATTGAGGTTGGCTGTGGGATGTTAAGTTAAGGGCTGCCACCCAGGCCACATCTCCTTGTTGTGCTTTCCGGCTTGCTTCCCATATAGCACATATTGCCTTCTCCGATAACTCTTCCGAATAACCAGCCATGAAGGTGTCAATGTCCAGGGGCAGCGTGATAAAGTGTCCGCATCAATGTTGGTTTTGCCTGGCCGGTATTTGATGTTGAAGCCGAAGTCAGCCACCTGCGAGCTACTGCATTGAGTTTGGCAGTACTCAGGATGTATGTGAGGGGATTATTGTCTGTGACGACTGTGAAATGCAGGTGTAGAATAAGTAGTCACGGAACTTCTCACATACTACCCACTTCAACCCAAGAAATTCAAGCTTTCCGCTGTGTAGGTGATAATTTTGTTCCACTGGTGTTAACGTGAGTGACCCGTATCCAATCACCCTCATCTTCCCATCCTGGTTCTGATAAAGAACTGCACCGAAACTTTTTTGGGAGGCATCTGTGTGGAGTGTGAAGGGGTGGTTGAAATCAGGATACGCCAACACTGGGGGTTTGGTCAGACGTTCCACGAGCTGTTCAGGATCTGTTGGTGTTGTATATTCCATTGTACCAGAGTACAAGAAGACGGCTGATTACATTTCGTTTTTCCTCATGGCGGTTTGGTTATCGGCTATGCGTGAGAAGTCCTGCACGTATGTTCGATAATAGCTCAAGAACCGCCATGCCATTTCAATTAATGGCCCAGCTAGATCCACCAAACCATTGCTGAGGAGATGCTTTTCAGAACAGAGTTCACCTGGTCTTTTGTTTTGAAACTTAGGACTATACTTTCAGGGATCATTTCTATAGTTTTTAACTTGGAAGTGTGTTTCGTTAGTGTTTGTTTCCCAACCCACGTTGATGAGTTTTGATGCTCCTTTTTGAGCATGAATCAAGTGCATTGTGATGATTCAGTTCATGTGCTTTGCACTGTTGATGAATGTTCTTTGTTGTTTTAGCAACATTGAGGAAAGGAACATGATCTGAGTGGTTTTTATGTGTACAGTTGTTCAATTTCTGTGTGTTTCGTCTCCCAATTTTATCATAACACATATATGGACAGTTATAGGTTTTGCTAATTTACATTTTTTATATATCTGTACACCTTTTTAACGTCTCCCGTCATAAGTTTTGTAAGGTTGTTTACAGAGGAAACTTGCCTGTAATGTGATATTTTGTTGAATTATTTTACTATTTTATACGTTTGCGAAGATGTCCGGCTAACAATCAGATTTTTTGTGGAATATGTTCTACAGGTTGTTGATTTGATTCTAAACAAGTAGTAAGTAAAGTACTATGAGGGTCCCAACAATTAAGTTGGAGAAGATCAACTTGTCAGTTTTCCTATAAACGTTGAATTGGGGAATGTGATCAAACTGCTATTTGAAGGTTTTAGGCAGATTTTATCACTGTTAGTTCATGATGCTTTTCAAAAAACTCCCTTACATCCTTAAATATCACAAACAGCTTGTTTTTGAAGTATAACGCTAGAGCCATGCGATAAGGGTAAAATATTAAATTGAAATATTTTGACAGGTTCTGCGGTTCTAATCATATCAGAGTTACAACAATAAATTGCATTAAAATGTTTATAAAATTCTGTTTTTATTGTGTGTTAATCATTTGTTCCTCAATTGCATCCATATTTTTGCCTTGGAATTCAAAATTTACAATGACTCAAACCGCCATGCCATTTCAATTAATGGCCCAGCTTGATCCACCAAACCATTGCTGAGGAGATGCTTTTCAGAACAGAGTTCACCTGGTCCTTTGTTTTGAAACTTAGGACTATACTTTCAGGGATCATTTCTATCGTTTTTAACTTGGAAGTGTGTTTCGTTAGTGTTTGTTTCCCAACCCACGTTGATGAGTTTTGATGCTCCTTTTTGAGCATGAATCAAGTGCATTGTGATGATTCAGTTCATGTGCTTTACACTGTTGATGAATGTTCTTTGTTGTTTTAGCAACATTGAGGAAAGGAGCATGATCTGAGTGGTTTTTATGTGTACAGTTGTTCAATTTTTTGTGTTTCCTCTAACAATTTTATCATAATACATATGAAAACTAGATTTTATGAGTTAAAATTATTTATTTATCTGTATGTTTTTTTAATGTCTCCAGTTGTGTGTTTTTGTTTGTTTGGTTATAGAGGAAAGTTGCTTATGATATGATATTTTTTGGAATTTTTTGCCGTTTTGTAAGTTTGCCAAGATGTCAAACTAACAATCAGATTTTTCTTGGAATATATTCTGTAGGATGTTGATTTGATTCTCAACGAGTAGTTATTAAAGTGCTATGAGGGTTCCAACAATTAAGTTGGAGTAGATCAACTTGTCAGTTTTCCTATAAACGTTGAATTGGTGTCACGATATGATGATGAAGAACTCAAATGCAGGCACATGAAGCAGGATCAGGGGCCTCATTTATGAAGCTTGCGTACGCACAAAACGGAGCTGAAAACATGCGTACGCCAGTTCCTGCGTAAAAGTTGGGATTTATAAAGAAAAACTTGACGTGAAAATATGAGCACCTACACACCCCATTTTTTTTCTCCAAACACCTAACTTTCAATTAGTGTATCCTATATGTTCTATAAAGTTTGTGTTCCAGACCTCATCTTGTGAGTGTATTATGTATGTAATTGTCTTTCAGGGTATCTCATTCACAGTGGGCTGGGTATGCAACAGGTAAGTAAGGGTATGGGGCGCTGAACGAGGGTTGGAGGTTGTGGAGGTATGGTGGACCAAGACACTAGTAAGCACAATGTACTGGCTGGATTCCGACTGCACTCACAGCGGGCCTCGGTTATAAGCGGGTTAACCCAAGGATGGGTAAGTAAACACATAACTTGGCTGTCTTTTTCTCATGGACTGTCTCAGTGGGATCTGATGTTAGGGTTGTGGTTTGGGGATATTGTTCTCTTGATGGACAGCATGCAGTTCCTCTTGAACGGTTGTAGGTTTTAGCTGCTCAGTGCCATTTTCAACCTCGCTGGATGTTCCATGATCCTCATCTCGAACACTCTCCCTGTCCTGTTCAGGTTCTACATGAATCGTTTCTCGCAGATGGGTCTCATTCTGGTCAGATCTGTTTTGGAAGTCGGGAGATGCATGCATAAAATTAAGTAACTTCCCGTTCTTGGTTTCTCCCTTGGTATTAGCAAACAGTAACGAGGCACACCTTCCTCTTCCTCAGAGTCACTTATATTTGGGTGCGGTCTCTCATGTGTTGGTTTCGGGATGTCTGAGGCTCTCTTCTTCCGCTTTTGTGACTCAAATGTGATGGTAGTCGAGTTCTGAAGAGGCTCTACAGGTAAGTCGTTGACTTGCATCAGGAGGTTCTTGTGTAGTGTACGAATTGTTCGGCTTCCCGCCTCCTGGCTTACTTTGTAGACACGATTATCTCCAACCTGTTCTCTCACAATGTAGATGAGCTGCTCCAAATACGGTCTAAGCTTTCCAGGGCCCCCTCGTTCACTGAAATTGCGTACAAGTACTCTGTCCCCAGGCTGAAGAACCACACCTCTACCACCATTTTTCCTGGCGATTTCTCAGCATATCCTTTGGTCCATTAGTTTCTGCTCCCACCATCTGTTATGAGGCCAAAGAGGATGTCCACTGGTAGGCAAGGATCTCGGCCATACAACAAATAATACATGGAGAAACCGGTGGCCTGGCACAATTGTATACCTGGAGTACGTGGGGCAGGAGGTCCTTCCAATTCTCCTACTCTTTCTCTCCCAAGGTGCGGAGCATCTGCAATAGCATGCCATTGAGTCTCTCTGCAGCATTGCCCTGAGGGTGATCAGGAGAGCTTCTCGAGTGTGCAAACGAGTTAATTGCCTGAGAGTTCTGAAAAGTTAATTCTCAAACTCTCGATCCTGGTCATGGTGTAGTTTGGCCGGGTATCCAAATCTGGGGATTAAGTCATTGAAAAGTTTTCCAGCAGCTGTCTTCCCAGCCTTGTTCTTCATGGGGCAGGCTTGCGCGAATCGGGTGAAGTGATCAACCACTACAAGGATATACTCGTGTCCACCTCTGCAGGCTTCCAGGTGAAAGAAATCGATGCACACCAGCTCAAGGGGCGAGTTTGATGTTATACTTCCCATTGGTGCTCTTTCATATGTGTCTGGCTTTTTCTGTTTAATGCAAGAGCACTTCCTGGTCATATATTCTTCTGTCTCTCTTTTCATGAAAGGCCAGTCGAATCGCTCCCTCGCTAGGTTCAGAACTTTTTCAACACCAACGTGAAACATGTTGTTGTGCAGCTGGGTGAGTACTTTTTGTTTGTAGGTGGCTGGCAGGACCAGTTGTTGTCGACCTCCACTCTTCGTCTAGAGAAGGTCATTATAATTTTTATGTATTCTATGTATAATTTGCTCCACTCTCTATGTATAATTTGCTCCACTCTCTTAACAGCCTGCTTGCGTGTGTGTCCATTCTCTCTTTTTTCATCCTCTGTTGGTGGTGAGTCATATTCCTTCAACACCATCACTTTCCTAATAGCAGGGTCTTTTCTTGGTTCCCTCACAAGCTCATCATGTCTGACTTCTGGCAGATGCTCAAATTGAGGTTGGCTGTGGGATGTTAAGTTAAGGGCTGCCACCCAGGCCACATCTCCTTGTTGTGCTTTCCGGCTTGCTTCCCATATAGCACATATTGCCTTCTCTGATAACTCTTCCAAATAACCAGCCATGAAGGTGTCAATGTCCAGGGGCAGCGTGATAAAGTGTACACATCAATGTTGGTTTTGCCTGGCCGGTATTTGATGTTGAAACCGAAGTCAGCCACCTGCCCCATCCACCGGTAAGCTACTGCATTGAGTTTGGCAGTACTCAGGATGTTTGTGAGGGGATTATTGTCTGTGACGACTGTGAAATGCAGGTGTAGAATAAGTAGTCACGGAACTTCTCACACACTACCCACTTCAACCCAAGAAATTCAAGTTTTCCGCTGTGTAGGTGATAATTTTGTTCCACTGGTGTTAACGTGAGTGACCCATATCCAATCACCCTCATCTTCCCATCCTGGTTCTGATAAAGAACTGCACCGAAACTTTTTTGGGAGGCATCTGTGTGGAGTGTGAAGAGGTGGTTGAAATCAGGATACGCCAACACTGGGGGTTTGGTCAGACGTTCCACAAGCTGTTCAGGATCTGTTGGTGCTGTATATTCCATTGTACCAGAGTACAAGAAGACGGCTGATTACATTTCGTTTTTCCTCATGGCGGTTTGGTTATCGGCTATGCGTAAGAAGTCCTGCACGTATGTTCGATAATAGCTCAAGAACCGCCGTGCCATTTCAATTAATGGCCCAGCTAGATCCACCAAACCATTGCTGAGGAGATGCTTTTCAGAACAGAGTCCACCTGGTCTTTTGTTTTGAAACTTAGGACTATACTTTCAGGGATCATTTCTATAGTTTTTAACTCGGAAGTGTGTTTCGTTAGTGTTTGTTTCCCAACCCACGTTGATGAGTTTTGATGCTCCTTTTTGAGCATGAATCAAGTGCATCGTGATGATTCAGTTCATGTGCTTTGCACTGTTGATGAATGTTCTTTGTTGTTTTAGCAACATTGAGGAAAGGAACATGATCTGAGTGGTTTTTATGTGTACAGTTGTTCAATTTCTGTGTGATTCGTCTCCCAATTTTATCATAACACATATATGGACAGTTATAGGTTTCGCTAATTTACATTTTTTATATATCTGTACACCTTTTTAACGTCTCCCGTCATAAGTTTTGTAAGGTTGTTTACAGAGGAAAGTTGCCTGTAATGTGATATTTTGTTGAATTATTTTACTATTGTATACGTATGCGAAGACGTCTGGCTAACAATCAGATTTTTTGTGGAATATGTTCTACAGGTTGTTGATTTGATTCTAAACAAGTAGTTAGTAAAGTACTATGAGGGTCCCAACAATTAAGTTGGAGAAGATCAACGTGTCAGTTTTCCTATAAACGTTGAATTGGGGAATGTGATCAAACTGCTATTTGAAGGTTTTAGGCAGATTTTATCACTGTTAGTTCATGATGCTTTTCAAAAAAACTCCCTTACATCCTTAAATATCACAAACAGCTTGTTTTTGAAGTATAACGCTAGAGCCATGCGATAAGGGTAAAATATTAAATTGAAATATTTTGACAGGTTCTGCGGTTCTAATCATATCAGAGTTACAACAATAAATTGCATTAAAATGTTTATAAAATTCTGTTTTTATTGTGTGTTAATCATTTGTTCCTCAATTGCATCCATATTTTTGCCTTGGAATTCAAAATTTACAATGACTCAAACCGCCATGCCATTTCAATTAATGGCCCAGCTTGATCCACCAAACCATTGCTGAGGAGATGCTTTTCAGAACAGAGTTCACCTGGTCTTTTGTTTTGAAACTTAGGACTATACTTTCAGGGATCATTTCTATAGTTTTTAACTCGGAAGTGTGTTTCGTTAGTGTTTGTTTCCCAACCCACGTTGATGAGTTTTGATGCTCCTTTTTGAGCATGAATCAAGTGCATTGTGATGATTCAGTTCATGTGCTTTACACTGTTGATGAATGTTCTTTGTTGTTTTAGCAACATTGGGGAAAGGAGCATGATCTGAGTGGTTTTTATGTGTACAGTTGTTCAATTTTTTGTGTTTCCTCTAACAATTTTATCATAATACATATGAAAAGTAGATTTTATGAGTTAAAATTATTATTTATCTGTATGTTCTTTTAATGTCTCCAGTTGTGTGTTTTTGTTTGTTTGGTTATAGAGGAAAGTTGTTTATGATATGATATTTTTTGGAATTTTTTGCCAGTTTGTAAGTTTGCCAAGATGTCAAACTAACAATCAGATTTTTCTTGGAATATATTCTGTAGGATGTTGATTTGATTCTCAACGAGTAGTTAGTAAAGTACTATGAGGGTTCCAACAACTAAGTTGGAGTAGATCAACTTGTCAGTTTTCCTATAAACGTTGAATTGGTGTCACGATATGATGATGAAGAACTCAAATGCAGGCACATGAAGCAGGATCAGGGTCCTCATTTATGAAGCTTGCGTACGCACAAAACGGAGCTGAAAACATGCGTACGCCAGTTCCTGCGTAAAAGTTGGGATTTATAAAGAAAAACTTGACGTGAAAATATGCGCACCTACACAACCCATTTTTTTTCTCCAAACACCTAACTTTCAATTAGTGTATCCTATATGTTCTATAAAGTTTGTGTTCCAGACCTCATCTTGTGAGTGTATTATGTATGTAATTGTCTTTCAGGGTATCTCATTCACAGTGGGCTGGGTATGCAACAGGTAAGTAAGGGTATGGGGCGCTGAACGAGGGTTGGAGGTTGTGGAGGTATGGTGGACCAAGACACTAGTAAGCACAATGTACTGGCTGGATTCCGACTGCACTCACAGCGGGCCTCGGTTATAAGCGGGTTAACCCAAGGATGGGTAAGTAAACACATAACTTGGCTTTTTTTTTTTCATGGACTGTCTCAGTGGCATCTGATGTTAGGGTTGTGGTTTGGGGACATTGTTCTCTTGATGGACAGCATGCAGTTCCTCTTGAACGGTTGTAGGTTTTAGCTGCTCCGTGCCATTTTCAACCTCGCTGGATGTTCCATGATCCTCATCTCGAACACTCTCCCTGTCCTGTTCAGCTTCTACATGAATCGTTTCTCGCAGATGGGTCTCATTCTGGTCAGATCTGTTTTGGAAGTCGGGAGATGCATGCATAAAATTAAACTTCCCGTTCTTGGATTCTCCCTTGGTATTAGCAAACAGTAACGAGGCACACCTTCCTCTTCCTCAGAGTCACTTATATTTGGGTGCGGTCTCTCATGTGTTGGTTTCGGGATGTCTGAGGCTCTCTTCTTCCGCTTTTGTGACTCAAATGTGATGGTAGTCGAGTTCTGAAGAGGCTCTACAGGTAAGTCGTTGACTTGCATCAGGAGGTTCTTGTGTAGTGTACGAATTGGTCGGCTTCCCGCCTCCGGGCTTACTTTGTAGACACGATTATCTCCAACCTGTTCTCTCACAATGTAGATGAGCTGCTCCAAATACGGTCTAAGCTTTCCAGGGCCCCCTAGTTCACTGAAATTGCGTACAAGTACTCTGTCCCCAGGCTGAAGAACCACACCTCTACCACCATTTTTCCTGGCGATTTCTCAGCATATCCTTTGGTCCATTAGTTTCTGCTCCCACCATCTGTTATGAGGCCAAAGAGGATGTCCACTGGTAGGCGAGGATCTCGGCCATACAACAAATAATACATGGAGAAACCGGTGGCCTGGCACAATTGTATACCTGGAGTACGTGGGGCAGGTGGTCCTTCCAATTCTCCTACTCTTTCTCTCCCAAGGTGCGGAGCATCTGCAATAGCATGCCATTGAGTCTCTCTGCAGCATTGCCCTGAGGGTGATCAGGAGAGCTTCTCGAGTGTGCAAACGAGTTAATTGCCTGAGAGTTCTGAAAAGTTAATTCTCAAACTCTCGATCCTGGTCATGGTGTAGTTTGGCCGGGTATCCAAATCTGGGGATTAAGTCATTGAAAAGTTTTCCAGCAGCTGTCTTCCCAGCCTTGTTCTTCATGGGGCAGGCTTGCGCGAATCTGGTGAAGTGATCAACCACTACAAGGATATACTCGTGTCCACCTCTGCAGGCTTCCAGGTGAAAGAAATCGATGCACACCAGCTCAAGGGGCGAGTTTGATGTTATACTTCCCATTGGTGCTCTTTCATATGTGGCTGGCTTTTTCTGTTTAATGCAAGAGCACTTCCTGGTCATATATTCTTCTGTCTCTCTTTTCATGAAAGGCCAGTCGAATCGCTCCCTCACTAGGTTCACAACTTTTTCAACGCCAACGTGAAACATGTTGTTGTGCAGCTGGGTGAGTACTTTTTGTTTGTAGGTGGCTGGCAGGACCAGTTGTTGTCGACCTGCACTCTTCCTCTAGAGAAGGTCATTCTCTATGTATAATTTGCTCCACTCTCTTAACAGCCTGCTTGCGTGTGTGTCCATTCTCTCTTTTTTCATCCTCTGTTGGTGGTGAGTCATATTCCTTCAACACCATCACTTTCCTAATAGCGGGGTCTTTTCTTGGTTCCCTCACAAGCTCATCATGACTGACTTCTGGCAGATGCTCAAATTGAGGTTGGCTGTGGGATGTTAAGTTAAGGGCTGCCACCCAGGCCACATCTCCTTGTTGTGCTTTCCGGCTTGCTTCCCATATAGCACATATTGCCTTCTCCGATAACTCTTCCGAATAACCAGCCATGAAGGTGTCAATGTCCAGGGGCAGCGTGATAAAGTGTCCGCATCAATGTTGGTTTTGCCTGGCCGGTATTTGATGTTGAAGCCGAAGTCAGCCACCTGCCCCATCCACCGGTGAGCTACTGCATTGAGTTTGGCAGTACTCAGGATGTATGTGAGGGGATTATTGTCTGTGACGACTGTGAAATGCAGGTGTAGAATAAGTAGTCACAGAACTTCCCACATACTACCCACTTCAACCCAAGAAATTCAAGCTTTCCGCTGTGTAGGTGATAATTTTGTTCCACTGGTGTTAACGTGAGTGACCCGTATCCAATCACCCTCATCTTCCCATCCTGGTTCTGATAAAGAACTGCACCGAAACTTTTTTGGGAGGCATCTGTGTGGAGTGTGAAGGGGAGGTTGAAATCAGGATACGCCAACACTGGGGGTTTGGTCAGACGTTCCACAAGCTGTTCAGGATCTGTTGGTGCTGTATATTCCATTGTACCAGAGTACAAGAAGACGGCTGATTACATTTCGTTTTTCCTCATGGCGGTTTGGTTATCGGCTATAAGTGAGAAGTACTGCACGTATGTTCGATAATAGCTCAAGAACCGCCATGCCATTTCAATTAATGGCCCAGCTAGATCCACCAAACCATTGCTGAGGAGATGCTTTTCAGAACAGAGTTCACCTGGTCTTTTGTTTTGAAACTTAGGACTATACTTTCAGGGATCATTTCTATAGTTTTTAACTCGGAAGTGTGTTTCGTTAGTGTTTGTTTCCCAACCCACGTTGATGAGTTTTGATGCTCCTTTTTGAGCATGAATCAAGTGCATTGTGATGATTCAGTTCATGTGCTTTGCACTGTTGATGAATGTTCTTTGTTGTTTTAGCAACATTGAGGAAAGGAACATGATCTGAGTGGTTTTTATGTGTACAGTTGTTCAATTTCTGTGTGTTTTGTCTCCCAATTTTATCATAACACATATATGGACAGTTATAGGTTTTGCTAATTTACATTTTTTATATATCTGTACACCTTTTTAACATCTCCCGTCATAAGTTTTGTACGGTTGTTTACAGAGGAAAGTTGCCTGTAATGTGATATTTTGTTGAATTATTTTACTATTTTATACGTTTGCGAAGACGTCCGGCTAACAATCAGATTTTCTTGGAATATGTTCTACAGGTTGTTGATTTGATTCTAAACAAGTAGTTAGTAAAGTACTATGAGGGTCCCAACAATTAAGTTGGAGAAGATCAACTTGTCAGTTTTCCTATAAACGTTGAATTGGGGAATGTGATCAAACTGCTATTTGAAGGTTTTAGGCAGATTTTATCACTGTTAGTTCATGATGCATTTCAAAAAAACTCCCTTACATCCTTAAATATCACAAACAGCTTGTTTTTGAAGTATAACGCTAGAGCCATGCGATAAGGGTAAAATATTAAATTGAAATATTTTGACAGGTTCTGCGGTTCTAATCATATCAGAGTTACAACAATAAATTGCATTAAAATGTTTATAAAATTCTGTTTTTATTGTGTGTTAATCATTTGTTCCTCAATTGCATCCATATTTTTGCCTTGGAATTCAAAATTTACAATGACTCAAACCGCCATGCCATTTCAATTAATGGCCCAGCTTGATCCACCAAACCATTGCTGAGGAGATGCTTTTCAGAACAGAGTTCACCTGGTCTTTTTTTTTGAAACTTAGGACTTCCCTTTCAGGGATCATTTCTATAGTTTTTAACTCGGAAGTGTGTTTCGTTAGTGTTTGTTTCCCAACCCACGTTGATGAGTTTTGATGCTCCTTTTTGAGCATGAATCAAGTGCATTGTGATGATTCAGTTCATGTGCTTTACACTGTTGATGAATGTTCTTTGTTGCTTTAGCAACATTGATGAAAGGAACATGATCTGAGTGGTTTTTATGTGTACAGTTGTTCAATTTTTTGTGTTTCCTCTAACAATTTTATCATAATACATATGAAAAGTAGATTTTACGAGTTAAAATTATTTATTTATCTGTATGTTTTTTTAATGTCTCCAGTTGTGTGTTTTTGTTTGTTTGGTTATAGAGGAAAGTTGCTTATGATATGATATTTTTTGGAATTTTTTGCCGTTTTGTAAGTTTGCCAAGATGTCAAACTAACAATCAGATTTTTCTTGGAATATATTCTGTAGGATGTTGATTTGATTCTCAACAAGTAGTTAGTAAAGTACTATGAGGGTTCCAACAATTAAGTTGGAGTAGATCAACTTGTCAGTTTTCCTATAAACGTTGAATTGGTGTCACGATATGATGATGAAGAACTCAAATGCAGGCACATGAAGCAGGATCAGGGGCCTCATTTATGAAGCTTGCATACGCACAAAACGGAGCTGAAAACATGCGTACACCAGTTCCTGCGTAAAAGTTGGGATTTATAAAGAAAAACTTGACGTGAAAATATGCGCACCTACACACCCCGTTTTTTTTCTCCAAACACCTAACTTTCAATTAGTGTATCCTATATGTTCTATAAAGTTTGTGTTCCAGACCTCATCTTGTGAGTGTATTATGTATGTAATTGTCTTTCAGGGTATCTCATTCACAGTGGGCTGGGTATGCAACAGGTAAGTAAGGGTATGGGGCGCTGAACGAGGGTTGGAGGTTGCGGAGGTATGGTGGACCAAGACACTAGTAAGCACAATGTACTGGCTGGATTCCGACTGCACTCACAGCGGGCCTCGGTTATAAGCGGGTTAACCCAAGGATGGGTAAGTAAACACATAACTTGGCTGTCTTTTTCTCATGGACAGTCTCAGTGGGATCTGATGTTAGGGTTGTGGTTTGGGGACATTGTTCTCTTGATGGACAGCATGCAGTTCCTCTTGAACGGTTGTAGGTTTTAGCTGCTCCGTGCCATTTTCAACCTCGCTGGATGTTCCATGATCCTCATCTCGAACACTCTCCCTGTCCTGTTCAGGTTCTACATGAATCGTTTCTCGCAGATGGGTCTCATTCTGGTCAGATCTGTTTTGGAAGTCGGGAGATGCATGCATAAAATTAAGTAACTTCCCGTTCTTGGTTTCTCCCTTGGTATTAGCAAACAGTAACGAGGCACACCTTCCTCTTCCTCAGAGTCACTTATATTTGGGTGCGGTCTCTCATGTGTTGGTTTCGGGATGTCTGAGGCTCTCTTCTTCCGCTTTTGTGACTCAAATGTGATGGTAGTCGAGTTCTGAAGAGGCTCTACAGGTAAGTCGTTGACTTGCATCAGGAGGTTCTTGTGTAGTGTACGAATTGGTCGGCTTCCCGCCTCCGGGCTTACTTTGTAGACACGATTATCTCCAACCTGTTCTCTCACAATGTAGATGAGCTGCTCAAAATACGGTCTAAGCTTTCCAGGGCCCCCTTGTTCACTGAAATTGCGTACAAGTACTCTGTCCCCAGGCTGAAGAACCACACCTCTACCACCATTTTTCCTGGCGATTTCTCAGCATATCCTTTGGTCCATTAGTTTCTGCTCCCACCATCTGTTATGAGGCCAAAGAGGATGTCCACTGGTAGGCGAGGATCTCGGCCATACAACAAATAATACATGGAGAAACCGGTGGCCTGGCACAATTGTATACCTGGAGTACGTGGGGCAGGTGGTCCTTCCAATTCTCCTACTCTTTCTCTCCCAAGGTGCGGAGCATCTGCAATAGCATGCGATTGAGTCTCTCTGCAGCATTGCCCTGAGGGTGATCAGGAGAGCTTCTCGAGTGTGCAAACGAGTTGATTGCCTGAGAGTTCTGAAAAGTTAATTCTCAAACTCTCGATCCTGGTCATGGTGTAGTTTGGCCGGGTATCCAAATCTGGGGATTAAGTCATTGAAAAGTTTTCCAGCAGCTGTCTTCCCAGCCTTGTTCTTCATGGGGCAGGCTTGCGCGAATCTGGTGAAGTGATCAACCACTACAAGGATATACTCGTGTCCACCTCTGCAGGCTTCCAGGTGAAGGAAATCGATGCACACCAGCTCAAGGGGCGAGTTTGATGTTATACTTCCCATTGGTGCTCTTTCATATGTGTCTGGCTTTTTCTGTTTAATGCAAGAGCACTTCCTGGTCATATATTCTTCTGTCTCTCTTTTCATGAAAGGCCAGTCGAATCGCTCCCTCGCTAGGTTCAGAACTTTTTCAACGCCAACGTGAAACATGTTGTTGTGCAGCTGGGTGAGTACTTTTTGTTTGTAGGTGGCTGGCAGGACCAGTTGTTGTCGACCTGCACTCTTCCTCTAGAGAAGGTCATTCTCTATGTACAATTTGCTCCACTCTCTTAACAGCCCGCTTGCGTGTGTGTCCATTCTCTCTTTTTTCATCCTCTGTTGGTGGTGAGTCATATTCCTTCAATACCATCACTTTCCTAATAGCGGGGTCTTTTCTTGGTTCCCTCACAAGCTCATCATGACTGACTTCTGGCAGATGCTCAAATTGAGGTTGGCTGTGGGATGTTAAGTTAAGGGCTGCCACCCAGGCCACATCTCCTTGTTGTGCTTTCCGGCTTGCTTCCCATATAGCACATATTGCCTTCTCCGATAACTCTTCCGAATAACCAGCCATGAAGGTGTCAATGTCCAGGGGCAGCGTGATAAAGTGTCCGCATCAATGTTGGTTTTGCCTGGCCGGTATTTGATGTTGAAGCCGAAGTCAGCCACCTGCCCCATCCACCGGTGAGCTACTGCATTGAGTTTGGCAGTACTCAGGATGTATGTGAGGGGATTATTGTCTGTGACGACTGTGAAATGCAGGTGTAGAATAAGTAGTCACAGAACTTCTCACATACTACCCACTTCAACCCAAGAAATTCAAGCTTTCCGCTGTGTAGGTGATAATTTTGTTCCACAGGTGTTAACGTGAGTGACCCGTATCCAATCACCCTCATCTTCCCATCCTGGTTCTGATAAAGAACTGCACCGAAACTTTTTTGGGAGGCATCTGTGTGGAGTGTGAAGGGGAGGTTGAAATCAGGATACGCCAACACTGGGGGTTTGGTCAGACGTTCCACAAGCTGTTCAGGATCTGTTGGTGCTGTATATTCCATTGTACCAGAGTACAAGAAGACGGCTGATTACATTTCGTTTTTCCTCATGGCGGTTTGGTTATCGGCTATAAGTGAGAAGTCCTGCACGTATGTTCGATAATAGCTCAAGAACCGCCATGCCATTTCAATTAATGGCCCAGCTAGATCCACCAAACCATTGCTGAGGAGATGCTTTTCAGAACAGAGTTCACCTGGTCTTTTGTTTTGAAATTTAGGACTATACTTTCAGGGATCATTTCTATAGTTTTTAACTCGGAAGTGTGTTTCGTTAGTGTTTGTTTCCCAACCCACGTTGATGAGTTTTGATGCTCCTTTTTGAGCATGAATCAAGTGCATTGTGATGATTCAGTTCATGTGCTTTGCACTGTTGATGAATGTTCTTTGTTGTTTTAGCAACATTGAGGAAAGGAGCATGATCTGAGTGGTTTTTATGTGTACAGTTGTTCAATTTCTGTGTGTTTCGTCTCCCAATTTTATCATAACACATTTATGGACAGTTATAGGTTTTGCTAATTTAAATTTTTTATATATCTGTACACCTTTTTAACGTCTCCCGTCATAAGTTTTGTAAGGTTGTTTACAGAGGAAACTTGCCTGTAATGTGATATTTTGTTGAATTATTTTACTATTTTATACGTGTGCGAAGACGTCCGGCTAACAATCAGATTTTTCTTGGAATATGTTCTACAGGTTGTTGATTTGATTCTAAACAAGTAGTTAGTAAAGTACTATGAGGGTCCCAACAATTAAGTTGGAGAAGATCAACTTGTCAGTTTTCCTATAAACGTTGAATTGGGGAATGTGATCAAACTGCTATTTGAAGGTTTTAGGCAGATTTTATCACTGTTAGTTCATGATGCTTTTCAAAAAAATTCCCTTACATCCTTTAATATCACAAACAGCTTGTTTTTGAAGTATAACGCTAGAGCCATGCGATAAGGGTAAAATATTAAATTGAAATATTTTGACAGGTTCTGCGGTTCTAATCATATCAGAGTTACAACAATAAATTGCATTAAAATGTTTATAAAATTCTGTTTTTATTGTGTGTTAATCATTTGTTCCTCAATTGCATCCATATTTTTGCCTTGGAATTCAAAATTTACAATGACTCAAACCGCCATGCCATTTCAATTAATGGCCCAGCTTGATCCACCAAACCATTGCTGAGGAGATGCTTTTCAGAACAGAGTTCACCTGGTCTTTTGTTTTGAAACTTAGGACTATACTTTCAGGGATCATTTCTATAGTTTTTAACTCGGAAGTGTGTTTCGTTAGTGTTTGTTTCCCAACCCACGTTGATGAGTTTTGATGCTCCTTTTTGAGCATGAATCAAGTGCATTGTGATGATTCAGTTCATGTGCTTTACACTGTTGATGAATGTTCTTTGTTGCTTTAGCAACATTGAGGAAAGGAGCATGATCTGAGTGGTTTTTATGTGTACAGTTGTTCAATTTCAGTGTGTTTTGTCTCCCAATTTTATCATAACACATATATGGACAGTTATAGGTTTTGCTAATTTACATTTTTTATATATCTGTACACCTTTTTATTGTCTCCCGTCATAAGTTTTGTAAGGTTGTTTACAGAGGAAAGTTGCCTGTAATGTGATATTTTGTTGAATTATTTTACTATTTTATACGTTTGCGAAGACGTCCGACTAACAATCAGATTTTTTGTGGAATAAGTTCTACAGGTTGTTGATTTGATTCTAAACAAGTAGTTAGTAAAGTACTATGAGGGTCCCAACAATTAAGCTGGAGAAGATCAACTTGTCAGTTTTCCTATAAACGTTGAATTGGGGAATGTGATCAAACTGCTATTTGAAGGTTTTAGGGAGATTTTATCACTGTTAGTTCATGATGCTTTTCAAAAAAAATTCCCTTACAACCTTAAATATCACAAACAGCTTGTTTTTGAAGTATAACAATAGAGCCATGCGATAAGGGTAAAATATTAAATTGAAATATTTTGACAGGTTCTGCGGTTCTAATCATATCAGAGTTACAACGATAAATTGCATTAAAATGTTTATAAAATTCTGTTTTTATTGTGTGTTAATCATTTGTTCCTCAATTGCATCCATATATTTGCCTTGGAATTCAAAATTTGCAATGACTCAAACCGCCATGCCATTTCAATTAATGGCCCAGCTAGATCCACCAAACCATTGCTGAGGAGATGCTTTTGTCTTTTGTTTTGAAACTTAGGACTATACTTTCAGGGATCATTTCTATAGATTTTAACTTGGAAGTGTGTTTCGTTATTGTTTGTTTCTGTGGAAAATGATATCATCTTATGTTACATTAAACAGCTTTTATGATTTTATGTTTTATTAACCAATTCTGTATTAATCATCTTTCTTATACAATATTATACTCTTATATTTTATTAATTGATGTTTTATTAACCATTCACTAGCAATAAGTGCATTAAAATATAACCATATGTCTCCTGCTAGGAATTTCTCAAAACTGTGTGCAATTAAGGATGTGCTACAACAGGAATGTGTGTGTGAGTGTAAACGGGAAGAAAGCTATTGCCTGTAATGTCTGGAGCTGACCTTAAGCTGACCTTAAGAACTAAACAACAAGATTTAAGATGCACTTATACTGAGGATGTACGTCCTGTAATGTCTCAAGCTGACCATAAGTTGACCTTAAGAACAAAACAACAAGATTTAAGGCGCACCTGTACTGAGGGTGTACTGATCGGAGACATACACACACACATTCCATACCATATAAGACAAAAAAATATGATGATATATTGTTTCCGGGAAAACAGAGAAACTTAGTTGTTTTGCAGAAACTAAAGGGGAAGTCTGCCATTGACCAAAGGAGACAAAGGACGGATAAGCCATTGGTGGGAACCAGGGAAAACCTCCAACCACTCGGAAGATAGAACGACGACACATACTATAAATATTGTGTGATTTTGTTACTGAGTTGTTGGTCAGTGTGGAAGTCGTGGACTGACAACCCAGCGCTGTATTCTTATATCTGATCAATAAACCTCATTATTATTAGAGATTGTCTCTCTCAAATTTTTGAACACGAAGGACCCTTGGAAAGTCCAACAATTTGGTGACCCCGACGTGATCGGAGAAAAGGCATTGTTGTTAAAGACGGCAGAGGACCGGATTGGACACGAGACGGAGTCAGATTCAACACAGTGGCCACACAAAAAATAAGGTAAGCAGAAACCTGTTTAATCGAATTCTGCTATTTGGATAGATCTAAATTTTATGTGTTGAATTCGATGAACATCTCGTGTGAGTATAACTAAATTTATTTGGAGGTTCATAGATCAGATAAATTGGGTTAGAGTCCCTTGGTCGGCGAACCATAAATTCTGTTGGGTTAGAGTCCCTTGGTCGGCGAACCATAAATTCTGTTGGGTTAGAGTCCCTTGGTCGGAGAACCATAGATTCTGTTGGGTTAGAGTCCCTTGGTTGACGAACCATAAATTCTGTTGGGTCAGAGTCCCTTGGTTGACGAACCATAAATTCTGTTGGGTTAGAGTCCCTTGGTCGGCTAACCATAAATTCTGTTGGGTTGGAGTCCCTTGGTCTGAGAACCATAAAGCTGTATATATTTGCTGTGATTTCTTTGAAGTGTTATTGTGTTTTAATGCTGTGAAACATTTATTCTGATTTGGGTTGTATTACATGGTGTTTTGTGTATATAAATAGTAAATATGGCAAAATATGAGAAGGAATGTGCTGACTACGGATGTGTATCAGTTGTAGAACAGTGGAAGAATGTAGTGGACATGTGGTTAACTCAGGTGGAGCCTAAATATCAGGAGAAAGAAAGGAAAGAGTTTGAAGCGAAATGGAGTCAGATGTGTATTGAGAACGGCTGGGATGCACCTGAGAAGATAACAGTGCAACTGGCAGAGAAGATAGGGGACATGGAGAAAAAGGCTGAAAATACATGTAGAAGGAAAGGATAAAGTGAAGTGGATGAATAAAGGTGAATATTCTAAACAGGAAGAGGAGTATAAAGCAGATCTTAGATTGTGGACTAGAATTGCACTGACTGCCACTGCTCTAAGCAAAAAGGAAAAGAAGCCAGGGAGAGATGAGAAGGGTTTGAAGGCAGCCGAGCAAGTGAAAGAAAAGGCAGGACGTGAAATGAGTAACTCTTCTGATCAGACAACTGACAACCCGCCTCCAGAAATATATCCTGATCTCAAATTGCTCTCACGCACTCCCCCTTATGCCCCAAACTTGCAGCAAGTTTTGGTGGATGTAAAGGGAGGGCATGTAGATGTAGATATGCCTGAGACAGAAGTTCAACTGATGCATATTAGGCAAAAGATACAAGAACTTAAGGGTTTGTTTGCAGCAAGTTCTCCGTATGGCCAGAATAGTCACAAATCACAGGAAAGTGACAGGAGATACAGTGATGAGAGAATAGAGACAGAAGCAAAGAACTCATCATTGCCTTTAACGCTAGACAGGAACATGATGGGTCCTAGAGAATGTTCCATTAACATGCCACCTGATGATTGCTCAGAGAAGAGTGAGGGAGAAAGAGATGGAGAGATTAAAGGGGTAACTATTAAAGGAACAATGATCTCAACCCCAATTGCAAGCAGAACCAGAGCACAGATAGAAAGAGCTCAAAATGAAGACAGAGTGCAGAATATGTGGGATAGCCAATATTATAATCCAAAACCACAGTGTGATTTTGCAGTAATGGATCAGCTCTGTGCAGGACAAGTTCCTCCACCCAACCAGATGCCACTAGTGCTGACAGGCCGTGGACAGGAGAAATATCAGCCATGGAGCCATAGTGATATGGCTGCTGTACTGGCTAAACTACCCCCTATTACCTCTGGGGGCGGTAGATGGTTAACTAAGTTAGTGGGTTTGTGTCATGGAACCACTTTGGCGGTGGGTGATCTACGGTGCCTGTTGGGCCAGATTTTCACAGTATCCCAAATGACTGCATTTGAGGCAGATGCTCAAATGACAGGGGTCCCTAATGAAAGTAAATTTACAACTGTAAGTACATCAGTCAGTGTTGCACTAAGAAAGCAATTTCCTATACCCCAAACAGCATTTCAGGGCATCACATTTGAAATAAAACCAGGTGAGACTGGATCAGGGTATTATTTCAGGTGTGCAGCAGAATGGGAACAGATGGTTGAAGAAAACAGTTTAAACAACCCGATAACTAGAGACATTTTCAGAGCAGCAGTAATGTCAGGGGCTCCTAACGGCGTGAAACAGGCAGTGGAGAATAACCCAGACATACCAGGGTCATCTAATGAAGTTTGGGAAAAACACTTAAAACACCACATTGATAGAGCACGCGCTAGAATGAAAAAAGAGGAAGAAGAGTTAGAGAAAGCAAAGACTCATTTGTTAAAGTTGCAGATTGAACAGGCTAAGTCAGGTGGTCCAAAAAAGACAAAACAAATGGTTCAACAGTCATCTGAACAGCGATTTGAGAACCCCAAAGGTTATACCACTCCCCCTTTTCCAACTCAATGGCGTAGACCTTTCAGGGGACAATGGGGTGGGTATAGAGGAAATGGAAATAAGAGACGAGGGGGTGGGGGCTATGTGAGGAGTGCTTGTTATGCGTATGGTGCTACTGATCATTGGGTACGTAATTGCCCCACACAAGTAGGGGAAGGCCATATTACAGGAACACCTGCGGGGGGTTGGGGTCCTCATAGAGGTGGACCTGGTGGTCATGGCAGGGGACCACACACCCCAAAGCACCAGGGGCATAGACTCTCGACGCTACCCAACCAACAGGGGCCTGTGCACCCAACATGGGGCCCGGGGGCGGACATGGAGGATTGTTGATGGGGCCCACAGAAAACCTCCATGAGGGGAATGGCTGAACCCCTAATGGAAATAGTGGTTAACAACAGACCACTACAAGCTCTAGTAGATACTGGAGCAACATACTCCACTGTGACAAAGGGCACTGTGACGCAAAAAGATCTCAGTGATAAAAAGGTGGAAGTAATAGGTTTCTCTGGTGGGTTAGAAATATGGCCAATTTTGACAGCAAAGATTGCTAATCAGAGCATACCACACTCATTCTTGTACTCCTCTAATGCTCCCACACCTTTATTGGGGAGGGATCTCCTTATAAAATTAGGAGCAAGTATTTTATGTTCACCAGAGGGAGTAATTGTATGTTTTCCAGACGGTACACAGGTTAATTGTTGTTTAGCCACTGATATGGGGTGTACACAAAATGTCCTTTTAGGAGGCCCATTAAAAGAAGCTGCTGATATTTACTGGGTAGAATTAGATATTTCACCATCCCCAACAAGTGTAGTGTCACTTTACAACAACCATAGGCCATGGATTACAAGCATTGATGTTTTCTTACCACCAATTGACCCCTTGCACTGTACACTATTTTATGACAGAAATGACAATACTATGTATCAGGAACTTTTTAACAACATTGAGGGAGACAGGTGGCGCATCACCGGTGAGGGCCTGTATGTAGGGAAAGAGGGAGTTGTAGCACCCGTCACACTCACTGATGAAAAACAGCAATGGTACGAAATGACAGACACAGCCGCACCACACATTTCCATGGCACTGCATCCAGGCCATGAAGCTAGAGAGTTAGGAGGTATGACAAAAAAATTAAGAGCTGTCACGGACTGGGAGCCCACTGACAATACCATGGTGATGTATTCTCCTTCCACCTGTTCCTATTGGGTAAGAGCACACACACAGAAGACATGGGTATTTTGACACATAAGCAGGTCTCTAGGAGCCATGGCAGAGAGCAGACAGACGGCCCTGGACCTGAGCAGTTGTTTGCAGCATAACCGTCTGACTTATGGTCTCAGGGACCAACAGATGTTGGGTTATGTAATATTGAGCCAATAACATTCCAATTGTCTTCCACAGAGCCAATTTGGGTACCACAGTATCGTAATAAGCCTGAGGGTGACGAGGGTATTGCATCAACTGTTCAGGGATTGCTAGAGAGGGGAGTGATCACACCCTATAAGTCCCAATGGAACACTCCCATTTTCCCCATACAGAAACCAGGCACTGACAAATACAGACTTGTTCACGATCTTAGGACAATTAATAGTATGGTATCAACACCCACACTGGCGGTGCCCAATCCGTACACCGCTCTGTCTGCTTTGAACCCGGCTCACCAATGGTTTACATGTCTGGCTTTCACCTACAGAGGTCGCCAATACTCATATAACAGACTACCCCAAGGGTTTGTCTTGTCACCTGGAATATTTAATCAGGTGTTGAAAGAACAACTACAAAATTGTGAACTTCCAGAGAACTGTGTGCTGATAATGTATGTTGATGATCTTCTTGCAGCTACCACAAATGAAGAATGCTTAAAAGCCACTGAATTGGTACTGAAGCAGTTACATGCCTCGGGCTTCAAAGTCAGCAAGGAAAAATTGCAAATTAGTAGACCTTCTGTTTCTTTCATGGGTAGATTGATAACAGCTCAGGGTTCTACGCTCTCCCATCACCAACGTGACAGCATTTTGACACATCCCAAACCAATAAATGTAAAGGACATGCTTTCTTTTCTCGGACTTACAGGTTTTAGCTACATCCCGATGTATGTTTCCTTAACCACACCGTTGAGGCAGTTAGTGAAAGAGCAGGGAATGAAAAATCTGAGTTGACATGGACCCCAGAAGCAGAACAGGCTTTTATTTCATTGAAAACGCAACTGTCACATGCTGCTCATTTAACTTGTGCTGACTATTCTCTGAGTTTTTTCCTAGATGTTTCTGAAACAGGGAGCAGTGCACACGGGGTGCTTTCCCAGAAGCAGGCAGGGACTAGGAGGATTTTGATGTATGTCAGCGTGCTCCTGGACAGCATTGAACAACGCCAGTCAAGTTGTGCCAGGTTTGCTGCAGGGTTGGCTAAAATAATTGAGAAAACTTCACACATTGTTATGGGACACCAATTGACGGTTTTGACCACACATTCCATTATGTCATTTGTGAATTCTACGGCATTCACATTTTCTCCATTGAGACAACGCAGACTAGCTAAAATATTGACAGCACCACACATTACATATACCCATGAGGGTATTAACATTGCAGATCTCTTATCAGATGGCCAAACACATGATTGTGTCCCTATAACGGAATTGGCTTCGCATGTAAGAGCGAACCTTTTTGCCACTCCACTCACAGCACCACCAGAACTGATAACGCTGTTTACAGATGGGTGTTTCAGATCAGAGGATGGCTCACTAACAGCTGCATTTTCTGTGGTAGAACAGACAGATGAAGGATTTATCACCAGGGTGGCAGAGAAACTGCAGGGCAAACAGTCAGCGCAGAGAGCAGAAATGATAGCAGTAACTGAAGCTTTGAAATTAGCAGGAACTAATAGAGTCAACATTTTCTGTGATTCTGCTTATGTCGTTACAGCTGTACATGTTGAACTACCAGTTTGGCAGAGGTGTGGTTTTGTTACCACCTCAGGTCGACCAATTAAACATGCATGTGAAGCCAAAGACCTGTTGGAGGCTCTGATTATACCCGTGTAAGTGGCAATTATAAAATGCCAAGGTCATTCTAAGGAAAATTCTATGATCACCAAAGGTAATGACGCTGCTGATGCAGCTGCTAAAACAGCAGCAGGTTATGTCAAAACACAAATGACAGTCCAGAGCTCTAATGGTATTGACAACCTTTTACCACAGTTCAGCAGAGCCTATCTCGTAGCTGAACACAACAAAGCTACACCAGAGGAGAAATCCGTCTGGATTGAACATGGTGCATTGCGTGCACCTGATGGAATTTGGCAGGCACCTGATGGTAGGCCAGCATTGCCCTTAGCTTTGACTAATTCCTTATTTAGACAAACACATGGCCTCGCCCATGTTAGCACGAAGCCTATGTTAAGGTCTCTAAAACATTGGTGGCATCCTTTTCTAACCTCTATGGTGTCAAATTATGTTCTATCCTGTGACACATGCCAGGAACACAATGTTAAGCCCTCACTGAAGCAAGTGCAAGGCACATTTCCGCCACTTTGTGGCCCAGGGGAAGAAATTGTGATTGATTTCACGGACATGATTACCAAAGTCCAGGGTAAACAGTATCTCCTTGCGATAGTTGACTATTTCACAGGATGGCCAGAAGCCTACCCTGTAGGCAGGGAAGACAGTACTGCAGTCATTAAATGTCTAATTAATCGTTACATCCCTCATTATGGTTTCCCAAGACGGGTTAGGTCAGACAACGGTAGCCATTTCAAGAATGAACACCTGAGACTCGTTGAACACTCTCTGGGTCTTACACATGCCTTTGGAGCGGTATATCATCCAAAGTCTCAAGGAAAAGTTGAACGAATGAACCTGACACTGAAACTAAAATTGGCAAAAATCTGTGCACAGACCATATTAAACTGGTTATCAGCTCTCCCTATAGCATTGATGTCTGTACGTTCTTCTGTTAACAAGATTTCTGGTTTCACACCTTTTGAATTGTTTACAGGTCGCTCTTTTCCAGGTCCAGCCAACCCATTGAGAGAGTATACCATTAAGCCTTTGTCGCATAATGCATATTTTGACAAATTGACTGCCATGATTCAACATTTTTCTAAACAGGACGCACGAGTTGCAGACGCTGAATGTATTCCTCGACCAACGGAGTGGGTTCGACTGAAGATTTTCCGGAGAAAGTGGAACGAACCCAGGTGGTCTACACAATTGCGTGTCGTCGCCAGGACATCCCGCTGTGTTCGCCTACAGGGCAAGGGCGACACCTGGCATCACTTGTCTTCTTGTGTTGCTTGTGATTCACCCAGCAGGTCTCTGGAACAAACGACTGTGGACCTGAAGTCTCAGTTCCAAGAGAGGGAGAGTACAGAGAGTACAGACAAACGAGAAAGTGGTGGAAATTTTAAAATTTCATTTCAAACAGGTGATCTTTTTTCAAGCCCACAGGGAGAACCCTTGGCACACTGTGTAAGTTCTGACTGTGCATACGGAGCAGGTATTGCAACAATATTCAAAGACAAGTACGGTGTAAACAAAGTGAAACAACAGAAAAAGGGAGTAGGAGAGTGTGCTATTACACATAAAAACGACGGTAGAACCTTTTTTCACTTAATCACAAAGAAGTTTTGTGTACAGACAAGCCCACATATCAAGATTTCACCAGTAGTTTGACATGCATGAGAGACTGGTGTGTGCAACATAGTATAGAGAGTGTCTCAGCACCCCGGCTGGGGTGTGGATTAGATGGACTGGATTTTGACAGAGTTACAGAAATTCTAAGAGAAGTGTGTTTGCTAACACAAATATGACTATAACGATATATTCATTGTAGATGTAATAATCAATATATTAGTGGTATTAATGCTTTAGCATAGAAGTGATTGATTTTCATTTATTGATCATATGTTTTCACATTCTGTTTAGCCTACACAAATTTAATTTTTTCTTTTATTCATTTCTTTCACAATTTTTTGTATTCTTTTACATTACTACAGTTATGGTATCCACTAAAATGAGGGTGTGGGATAACTGGAAGTGTACCATAATCCTGGGCATCATTGCCATCATAGTGGTGAGCATTATTTTAGGAATAGAAAAGAGACAAGAGAGAAATAATTGGACTCGACCAAGAAGGTCAGTGAACCCTGACCCATGTTTTAGACGATTTGAAAAGGGAATCGAGTTAGACTATGAGAATGGTTCAACAACAGCATTCACATTTGATCTGTGCAGTGTAATCAACTGTCATGGAAAAAATGCTAGTTACAGGGGACATAAGTTGTATGTGTGCAGTTCTTACGTGTTAGAGCATACATGTAATACAAATAGTGATAGAAAGATATCCGCCTGTCCTGCTTGGAATGATGTTACAAAATACACAGGACCATGGACCCCGAGGGGAGGGAGTGAAGGTATACCAGAAGGATGGAGAAAGGTGTCCTTTCAAAGGGATTTTAGTTCCAACCAAAATCCACTCACTCTCTCATTAGGAGGAATACAACATGTTAGTGAATTATCGTTCCTCAGATACCCTATTCCGAAAAATCATACATATATTACTCTAGGTGTTGACATGGAGGGAAAAGATCCAATAGGGCTAATTAAAATCAACATAACCCCCAGAAATGGATCAGGAAGAAATAAAACTATTCCAATTAAAATGATGAACCATAAGAATGTTGAGATTGACTACACTAAGTTGAGCCCTGGAGACATGATCGAGAAAGCAACAGGGTACGGAGAGACCAATTTGTGGTTAGAATGGTTAATAAACACGGTTAAAGAACAACATTTAGACGACTGTATAGCTTGTGCAAGTGCTAGACCAAAACTACACATAGAACCAGCACCCCTGTATCCTAATGATACGTGGGGTTACGAGTGTATGTTATCATTAACTAGGAAACTGGGAAATGATAATTGTAAAACGTTAGCATCTATATTTCCCCCAATTTCCAATGATTCTAAAAACAGGCCCATTTACACCCAGGAAAGATAATTATACCTGTTTTAATCTCACCGTACAATCACCGACAGTTAATTATGGACAGATTGACCCTGACTGGTGTAGTGTAATTATAGCGGACGATGGGACATTAATAGGATCATGGGCAAGAGCAGGATTGTATTATTACTGTGGTAGTAGACGACTGTTTACTAGAGTACCTCCAAATACTAAAGGTTTATGTGCCATGGTTAGACTAGGAGCACCTCTGACATTAATAGGTGAAAAGCAGTAAGACTCAACAAAGATACAACCACATTGACACAGCGTAGAAGGCAACATGTCATCAGAAAACGAGCGGCTCCCATTGATTTGTCTTTAAATAGTCCCACATATATAGATGCTATTGGAATACCTAGAGGAGTTCCAGATGAATTTAAATTAGCAGATCAAATAGCAACAGGCTTCGAAAATATTCCTATTATAGCAGCACTATTCCCGATCACCCCAAACAAAATGTTCATTACAATGTCATGAGATTGACAAATATGACAAGAGACGCTGTAGAGGGTTTATCAGAACAGTTAGCCCCAACATCTTTCATGGCAGTACAGAATAGAATGGCATTAGATATGCTGTTAGCGGAGAATGGAGGAGTATGTCATATGTTTGGTGATTTATGTTGCACTTTCATTCCAAATAACACAGCCCCAGATGGCTCTGTGACCAGAGCTTTAGAAGAACTGAGAACATTATCTGTCGAAATGAAGGAACATTCAGGTATAGATAACCCCATTGGTGATTGGCTGGAAAAAACATTAGGTAAATGGAAAGCACTGGTGATGTCTATAATTGTATCAATCGCAGTATTTCTAGCCATTTTGATAACATGTGGATGTTGTTGTATACCATGCATCAGGTCACTGTGCAACCGATTGATTGTTGCAGCAATAGAAAAGAAAGATCTTGACCCACCACCTCCGTATAACATGCCCTTGTTGGCTACAGACCACATGGAAAATGATGATGAGGATGAACAAGATTATGTGTGACCTCTTACGAGGTCAAGAGAGGGAATTGTGGAAAATGATACAATCTTATGTTGCATTAAACAGCTTTTATGATTTTATGTTTTATTAACCAATTCTGTATTAATCATCTTTCTTATACAATATTATACTCTTATGTTTTATTAATTGATGTTTTATTAACCATTCACTAGCAATAGGTGCATTAAAATATAACCATATGTCTCCTGCTAGGAATTTCTCAAAACTGTGTGCAAATAAGGATGTGCTACAACAGGAATGTGTGTGAGTGTAAACGGGAGGAAAGCTAAGGCCTGTAATGCATGGAGCTGACCTTAAGCTGACCTTAAGAACTACACAAAAAGATTTAAGATGCACTTATACTGAGAATGTACGTCCTGTAATGTCTCAAGCTGACCATAAGTTGACCTTAAGAACAAAACAACAAGATTTAAGGTGCACCTATACTGAGGGTGTACTGATCGGAGACATACACACACATTCCATACCATATAAGACAAAAAAGATGATGATATATTGTTTCTGGGAAAACAGAGAAAATTAGTTGTTTTGCAGAAACTAAAGGGGAAGTCTGCCATTGACCAAAGGAGACAAAGGACTGATCAGCCATTGGTGGAAACCAGGGAAAACCTCCAACCACTCCGAAGATAGAACGACGATACATACTATAAATATTGTGTGATTTTGTTACTGAGTGTTGGTCAGTGTGGAAGTCGTGGACTGACAACCCAGCGCTGTATTCTGATCAATAAAGTTTCAACTTATTCGACAAGTCTGATCTCCGATTTTTGAACACGTTAAGGACATTGGTTTATTAAGGTCCTTCAGTATGCAACAGGTAAGTAAGGGTATGGGGCGCTGAACGAGGGTTGGAGGTTGTGGAGGTATGGTGGACCAAGACACTAGTAAGCACAATGTACTGGCTGGATTCCGACTGCACTCACAGCAGGCCTCGGTTATAAGCGGGTTAACCCAAGGATGGGTAAGTAAACACATAACTTGGCTGTCTTTTTCTCATGGACTGTCTCAGTGGGATCTGATGTTAGGGTTGTGGTTTGGGGACATTGTTCTCTTGATGGACAGCATGCAGTTCCTCTTGAACGGTTGTAGGTTTTAGCTGCTCCGTGCCATTTTCAACCTCGCTGGATGTTCCATGATCCTCATCTCGAACACTCTCCCTGTCCTGTTCAGGTTCTACATGAATCGTTTCTCGCAGATGGGTCTCATTCTGGTCAGATCTGTTTTGGAAGTCGGGAGATGCATGCATAAAATTAAGTAACTTCCCGTTCTTGGTTTCTCCCTTGGTATTAGCAAACAGTAACGAGGCACACCTTCCTCTTCCTCAGAGTCACTTATATTTGGGTGCGGTCTCTCATGTGTTGGTTTCGGGATGTCTGAGGCTCTCTTCTTCCGCTTTTGTGACTCAAATGTGATGGTAGTCGAGTTCTGAAGAGGCTCGTTGACTTGCATCAGGAGGTTCTTGTGTAGTGTACGAATTGGTCGGCTTCCCGCCTCCGGGCTTACTTTGTAGACACGATTATCTCCAACCTGTTCTCTCACAATGTAGATGAGCTGCTCCAAATACGGTCTAAGCTTTCCAGGGCCCCCTCGTTCACTGAAATTGCGTACAAGTACTCTGTCCCCAGGCTGAAGAACTACACCTCTACCACCATTTTCCCTGGCGATTTCTCAGCATATCCTTTGGTCCATTAGTTTCTGCTCCCACCATCTGTTATGAGGCCAAAGAGGATGTCCACTGGTAGGCGAGGATCTCGGCCATACAACAAATAATACATGGAGAAACCGGTGGCCTGGCACAATTGTATACCTGGAGTACGTGGGGCAGGTGGTCCTTCCAATTCTCCTACTCTTTCTCTCCCAAGGTGCGGAGCATCTGCAATAGCATGCGATTGAGTCTCTCTGCAGCATTGCCCTGAGGGTGATCAGGAGAGCTTCTTGAGTGTGCAAACGAGTTGATTGCCTGAGAGTTCTGAAAAAGTTAATTCTCAAACTCTCGATCCTGGTCATGGTGTAGTTTGGCCGGGTATCCAAATCTGGGGATTAAGTCATTGAAAAGTTTTCCAGCAGCTGTCTTCCCAGCCTTGTTCTTCATGGGGCAGGCTTGCGCGAATCTGGTGAAGTGATCAACCACTACAAGGATATACTCGTGTCCACCTCTGCAGGCTTCCAGGTGAAAGAAATCGATGCACACCAGCTCAAGGGGCGAGTTTGATGTTATACTTCCCATTGGTGCTCTTTCATATGTGTCTGGCTTTTTCTGTTTAATGCAAGAGCACTTCCTGGTCATATATTCTTCTGTCTCTCTTTTCATGAAAGGCCAGTCGAATCGCTCCCTCGCTAGGTTCAGAACTTTTTCAACGCCAACGTGAAACATGTTGTTGTGCAGCTGGGTGAGTACTTTTTGTTTGTAGGTGGCTGGCAGGACCAGTTGTTGTCGACCTGCACTCTTCGTCTAGAGAAGGTCATTCTCTATGTATAATTTGCTCCACTCTCTTAACAGCCTGCTTGCGTGTGTGTCCATTCTCTCTTTTTTCATCCTCTGTTGGTGGCGAGTCATATTCCTTCAACACCATCACTTTCCTAATAGCGGGGTCTTTTCTTGGTTCCCTCACAAGCTCATCATGACTGACTTCTGGCAGATGCTCAAATTGAGGTTGGCTGTGGGATGTTAAGTTAAGGGCTGCCACCCAGGCCACATCTCCTTGTTGTGCTTTCCGGCTTGCTTCCCATATAGCACATATTGCCTTCTCCGATAACTCTTCCAAATAACCAGCCATGAAGGTGTCAATGTCCAGGGGCAGCGTGATAAAGTGTCCGCATCAATGTTGGTTTTGCCTGGCCGGTATTTGATGTTGAAGCCGAAGTCAGCCACCTGCCCCATCCACCGGTGAGCTACTGCATTGAGTTTGGCAGTACTCAGGATGTATGTGAGGGGATTATTGTCTGTGACGACTGTGAAATGCAGGTGTAGAATAAGTAGTCACAGAACTTCTCACATACTACCCACTTCAACCCAAGAAATTCAAGCTTTCCGCTGTGTAGGTGATAATTTTGTTCCACTGGTGTTAACGTGAGTGACCCATATCCAATCACGCTCATCTTCCCATCCTGGTTCTGATAAAGAACTGCACCGAAACTTTTTTGGGAGGCATCTGTGTGGAGTGTGAAAAGGTGGTTGAAATCAGGATA
Organism: Triplophysa yarkandensis; assembly: GCA_033220385.1. Taxonomy (NCBI): domain Eukaryota; kingdom Metazoa; phylum Chordata; class Actinopteri; order Cypriniformes; family Nemacheilidae; genus Triplophysa; species Triplophysa yarkandensis. Next base: position 2,728,997 of record CM065673.1, read on the forward strand.
CGCCAACACTGGGGGTTTGGTCAGACGTTCCACAAGCTGTTCAGGATCTGTTGGTGCTGTATATTCCATTGTACCAGAGTACAAGAAGACGGCTGATTACATTTCTTTTTCCTCATGGCGGTTTGGTTATCGGCTATGCGTGAGAAGTCCTGCACGTATGTTCGATAATAGCTCAAGAACCGCCATGCCATTTCAATTAATGGCCCAGCTAGATCCACCAAACCATTGCTGAGGAGATGCTTTTCTGAACAGAGTTCAGCTGGTCTTTTGTTTTGAAACTTAGGACTATACTTTCAGGGATCATTTCTATAGTTTTTAACTCGGAAGTGTGTTTCGTTAGTGTTTGTTTCCCAACCCACGTTGATGAGTTTTGATGCTCCTTTTTGAGCATGAATCAAGTGCATTGTGATGATTCAGTTCATTTGCTTTGCACTGTTGATGAATGTTCTTTGTTGTTTTAGCAACATTGAGGAAAGGAACATGATCTGAGTGGTTTTTATGTGTACAGTTGTTCAATTTCAGTGTGTTTTGCCTCCCAATTTTATCATAACACATATATGGACAGTTATAGGTTTTGCTAATTTACATTTTTTATATATCTGTACACCTTTTTAACGTGTCCCGTCATAAGTTTTGTAAGGTTGTTTACAGAGGAAAGTTGCCTGTAATGTGATATTTTGTTGAATTATTTTACTATTTTATACGTTTGCGAAGACGTCCGGCTAACAATCAGATTTTTTGTGGAATATGTTCTACAGGTTGTTGATTTGATTCTAAACAAGTAGTTAGTAAAGTACTATGAGGGTCCCAACAATTAAGTTGGAGAAGATCAACTTGTCAGTTTTCCTATAAACGTTGAATTGGTGTCACGATATGATGATGAAGAACTCAAATGCAGGCACATGAAGCAGGATCAGGGGCCTCATTTATGAAGCTTGCGTACGCACAAAACGGAGCTGAAAACATGCGTAAAAGTTGGGATTTATAAAGAAAAACTTGACGTGAAAATATGCGCACCTACACACCCCATTTTTTTTCTCAAACACCTAACTTTCAATTAGTGTATCCTATATGTTCTATAAAGTTTGTGTTCCAGACCTCATCTTGTGAGTGTATTATGTATGTAATTGTCTTTCAGGGTATCTCATTCACAGTGGGCTGGGTATGCAACAGGTAAGTAAGGGTATGGGGCGCTGAACGAGGGTTGGAGGTTGTGGAGGTATTGTGGACCAAGACACTAGTAAGCACAATGTACTGGCTGGATTCCGACTGCACTCACAGCGGGCCTCGGTTATAAGCGGGTTAACCCAAGGATGGGTAAGTAAACACATAACTTGGCTGTCTTTTTCTCATGGACAGTCTCAGTGGGATCTTATGTTAGGGTTGTGGTTTGGGGACATTGTTCTCTTGATGGACAGCATGCAGTTCCTCTTGAACGGTTGTAGGTTTTAGCTGCTCCGTGCCATTTTTAACCTCGCTGGATGTTCCATGATCCTCATCTCGAACACTCTCCCTGTCCTGTTCAGGTTCTACATGAATCGTTTCTCGCAGATGGGTCTCATTCTGGTCAGATCTGTTTTGGAAGTCGGGAGATGCATGCATAAAATTAAGTAACTTCCCGTTCTTGGTTTCTCCCTTGGTATTAGCAAACAATAACGAGGCACACCTTCCTCTTCCTCAGAGTCACTTATATTTGGGTGCGGTCTCTCATGTGTTGGTTTCGGGATGTCTGAGGCTCTCTTCTTCCGCTTTTGTGACTCAAATGTGATGGTAGTCGAGTTCTGAAGAGGCTCTACAGGTAAGTCGTTGACTTGCATCAGGAGGTTCTTGTGTAGTGTACGAATTGGTCGGCTTCCCGCCTCCGGGCTTACTTTGTAGACATGATTATCTCCAACCTGTTCTCTCACAATGTAGATGAGCTGCTCCAAATATTGTCTAAGCTTTCCAGGGCCCCCTCGTTCACTGAAATTGCGTACAAGTACTCTGTCCCCAGGCTGAAGAACCACACCTCTACCACTATTTTTCCTTGCCATTTCTCAGCATATCCTTTGGTCCATTAGTTTCTGCTCCCACCATCTGTTATGAGGCCAAAGAGGATGTCCACTGGTAGGCGAGGATCTCGGCCATACAACAAATAATACATGGAGAAACCGGTGGCCTGGCACAATTGTATACCTGGAGTACGTGGGGCAGGTGGTCCTTCCAATTCTCCTTCTCTTTCTCTCCCAAGGTGCGGAGCATCTGCAATAGCATGCGATTGAGTCTCTCTGCAGCATTGCCCTGAGGGTGATCAGGAGAGCTTCTCGAGTGTGCAAACGAGTTAATTGCCTGAGAGTTCTGAAAAGTTAATTCTCAAACTCTCGATCCTGGTCATGGTGTAGTTTGGCCGGGTATCCAAATCTGGGGATTAAGTCATTGAAAAGTTTTCCAGCAGCTGTCTTCCCAGCCTTGTTCTTCATGGGGCAGGCTTGCGCGAATCTGGTGAAGTGATCAACCACTACAAGGATATACTCGTGTCCACCTCTGCAGGCTTCCAGGTGAAGGAAATCGATGCACACCAGCTCAAGGGGGCGAGTTTGATGTTATACTTCCCATTGGTGCTCTTTCATATGTGTCTGGCTTTTTCTGTTTAATGCAAGAGCACTTCCTGGTCATATATTCTTCTGTCTCTCTTTTCATGAAAGGCCAGTCGAATCGCTCCCTCGCTAGGTTCAGAACTTTTTCAACGCCAACGTGAAACATGTTGTTGTGCAGCTGGGTGAGTACTTTTTGTTTGTAGGTGGCTGGCAGGACCAGTTGTTGTCGACCTGCACTCTTCGTCTAGAGAAGGTCATTCTCTATGTATAATTTGCTCCACTCTCTTAACAGCCTGCTTGCGTGTGTGTCCATTCTCTCTTTTTTCATCCTCTGTTGGTGGCGAGTCATATTCCTTCAACACCATCACTTTCCTAATAGCGGGGTCTTTTCTTGGTTCCCTCACAAGCTCATCATGACTGACTTCTGGCAGATGCTCAAATTGAGGTTGGCTGTGGGATGTTAAGTTAAGGGCTGCCACCCAGGCCACATCTCCTTGTTGTGCTTTCCGGCTTGCTTCCCATATAGCACATATTGCCTTCTCCGATAACTCTTCCGAATAACCAGCCATGAAGGTGTCAATGTCCAGGGGCAGCGTGATAAAGTGTCTGCATCAATGTTGGTTTTGCCTGGCCGGTATTTGATGTTGAAGCCGAAGTCAGCCACCTGCCCCATCCACCGGTGAGCTACTGCATTGAGTTTGGCAGTACTCAGGATGTATGTGAGGGGATTATTGTCTGTGACAACTGTGAAATGCAGGTGTAGAATAAGTAGTCACGGAACTTCTCACATACTACCCACTTCAACCCAAGAAATTCAAGCTTTCCGCTGTGTAGGTGATAATTTTGTTCCACTGGTGTTAACGTGAGTGACCCGTATCCAATCACCCTCATCTTCCCATCCTGGTTCTGATAAAGAACTGCACCGAAACTTTTTTGGGAGGCATCTGTGTGGAGTGTGAAGGGGAGGTTGAAATCAGGATACGCCAATACTGGGGGTTTGGTCAGACGTTCCACAAGCTGTTCAGGATCTGTTGGTGCTGTATATTCCATTGTACCAGAGTACAAGAAGACGGCTGATTACATTTCGTTTTTCCTCATGGCGGTTTGGTTATCGGCTATGCGTGAGAAGTCCTGCACGTATGTTCGATAATAGCTCAAGAACCGCCATGCCATTTCAATTAATGGCCCAGCTAGATCCACCAAACCATTGCTGAGGAGATGCTTTTCAGAACAGAGTTCACCTGGTCTTTTGTTTTGAAACTTAGGATTATACTTTCAGGGATCATTTCTATAGTTTTTAACTTGGAAGTGTGTTTCGTTAGTGTTTGTTTCCCAACCCACGTTGATGAGTTTTGATGCTCCTTTTTGAGCATGAATCAAGTGCATTGTGATGATTCAGTTCATGTGCTTTGCACTGTTGATGAATGTTCTTTGTTGTTTTAGCAACATTGAGGAAAGGAACATGATCTGAGTGGTTTTTATGTGTACAGTTGTTCAATTTCTGTGTGTTTCGTTTCCCAATTTTATCATAACACATATATGGACAGTTATAGGTTTTGCTAATTTACATTTTTTATATATCTGTACACCTTTTTAACGTCTCCCGTCATAAGTTTTGTAAGGTTGTTTACAGAGGAAACTTGCCTGTAATGTGATATTTTGTTGAATTATTTTACTATTTTATACGTTTGCGAAGATGTCCGGCTAACAATCAGATTTTTTGTGGAATATGTTCTACAGGTTGTTGATTTGATTCTAAACAAGTAGTAAGTAAAGTACTATGAGGGTCCCAACAATTAAGTTGGAGAAGATCAACTTGTCAGTTTTCCTATAAACGTTGAATTGGGGAATGTGATCAAACTGCTATTTGAAGGTTTTAGGCAGATTTTATCACTGTTAGTTCATGATGCTTTTCAAAAAACTCCCTTACATCCTTAAATATCACAAACAGCTTGTTTTTGAAGTATAACGCTAGAGCCATGCGATAAGGGTAAAATATTAAATTGAAATATTTTGACAGGTTCTGCGGTTCTAATCATATCAGAGTTACAACAATAAATTGCATTAAAATGTTTATAAAATTCTGTTTTTATTGTGTGTTAATCATTTGTTCCTCAATTGCATCCATATTTTTGCCTTGGAATTCAAAATTTACAATGACTCAAACCGCCATGCCATTTCAATTAATGGCCCAGCTTGATCCACCAAACCATTGCTGAGGAGATGCTTTTCAGAACAGAGTTCACCTGGTCCTTTGTTTTGAAACTTAGGACTATACTTTCAGGGATCATTTCTATCGTTTTTAACTTGGAAGTGTGTTTCGTTAGTGTTTGTTTCCCAACCCACGTTGATGAGTTTTGATGCTCCTTTTTGAGCATGAATCAAGTGCATTGTGATGATTCAGTTCATGTGCTTTACACTGTTGATGAATGTTCTTTGTTGTTTTAGCAACATTGAGGAAAGGAGCATGATCTGAGTGGTTTTTATGTGTACAGTTGTTCAATTTTTTGTGTTTCCTCTAACAATTTTATCATAATACATATGAAAAGTAGATTTTATGAGTTAAAATTATTTATTTATCTGTATGTTTTTTTAATGTCTCCAGTTGTGTGTTTTTGTTTGTTTGGTTATAGAGGAAAGTTGCTTATGATATGATATTTTTTGGAATTTTTTGCCGTTTTGTAAGTTTGCCAAGATGTCAAACTAACAATCAGATTTTTCTTGGAATATATTCTGTAGGATGTTGATTTGATTCTCAACGAGTAGTTATTAAAGTGCTATGAGGGTTCCAACAATTAAGTTGGAGTAGATCAACTTGTCAGTTTTCCTATAAACGTTGAATTGGTGTCACGATATGATGATGAAGAACTCAAATGCAGGCACATGAAGCAGGATCAGGGGCCTCATTTATGAAGCTTGCGTACGCACAAAACGGAGCTGAAAACATGCGTACGCCAGTTCCTGCGTAAAAGTTGGGATTTATAAAGAAAAACTTGACGTGAAAATATGAGCACCTACACACCCCATTTTTTTTCTCCAAACACCTAACTTTCAATTAGTGTATCCTATATGTTCTATAAAGTTTGTGTTCCAGACCTCATCTTGTGAGTGTATTATGTATGTAATTGTCTTTCAGGGTATCTCATTCACAGTGGGCTGGGTATGCAACAGGTAAGTAAGGGTATGGGGCGCTGAACGAGGGTTGGAGGTTGTGGAGGTATGGTGGACCAAGACACAAGTAAGCACAATGTACTGGCTGGATTCCGACTGCACTCACAGCGGGCCTCGGTTATAAGCGGGTTAACCCAAGGATGGGTAAGTTAACACATAACTTGGCTGTCTTTTTCTCATGGACTGTCTCAGTGGGATCTGATGTTAGGGTTGTGGTTTGGGGATATTGTTCTCTTGATGGACAGCATGCAGTTCCTCTTGAACGGTTGTAGGTTTTAGCTGCTCCGTGCCATTTTCAACCTCGCTGGATGTTCCATGATCCTCATCTCGAACACTCTCCCTGTCCTGTTCAGGTTCTACATGAATCGTTTCTCGCAGATGGGTCTCATTCTGGTCAGATCTGTTTTGGAAGTCGGGAGATGCATGCATAAAATTAAGTAACTTCCCGTTCTTGGTTTCTCCCTTGGTATTAGCAAACAGTAACGAGGCACACCTTCCTCTTCCTCAGAGTCACTTATATTTGGGTGCGGTCTCTCATGTGTTGGTTTCGGGATGTCTGAGGCTCTCTTCTTCCGCTTTTGTGACTCAAATGTGATGGTAGTCGAGTTCTGAAGAGGCTCTACAGGTAAGTCGTTGACTTGCATCAGGAGGTTCTTGTGTAGTGTACGAATTGTTCGGCTTCCCGCCTCCTGGCTTACTTTGTAGACACGATTATCTCCAACCTGTTCTCTCACAATGTAGATGAGCTGCTCCAAATACGGTCTAAGCTTTCCAGGGCCCCCTCGTTCACTGAAATTGCGTACAAGTACTCTGTCCCCAGGCTGAAGAACCACACCTCTACCACCATTTTTCCTGGCGATTTCTCAGCATATCCTTTGGTCCATTAGTTTCTGCTCCCACCATCTGTTATGAGGCCAAAGAGGATGTCCACTGGTAGGCAAGGATCTCGGCCATACAACAAATAATACATGGAGAAACCGGTGGCCTGGCACAATTGTATACCTGGAGTACGTGGGGCAGGAGGTCCTTCCAATTCTCCTACTCTTTCTCTCCCAAGGTGCGGAGCATCTGCAATAGCATGCCATTGAGTCTCTCTGCAGCATTGCCCTGAGGGTGATCAGGAGAGCTTCTCGAGTGTGCAAACGAGTTAATTGCCTGAGAGTTCTGAAAAGTTAATTCTCAAACTCTCGATCCTGGTCATGGTGTAGTTTGGCCGGGTATCCAAATCTGGGGATTAAGTCATTGAAAAGTTTTCCAGCAGCTGTCTTCCCAGCCTTGTTCTTCATGGGGCAGGCTTGCGCGAATCGGGTGAAGTGATCAACCACTACAAGGATATACTCGTGTCCACCTCTGCAGGCTTCCAGGTGAAAGAAATCGATGCACACCAGCTCAAGGGGCGAGTTTGATGTTATACTTCCCATTGGTGCTCTTTCATATGTGTCTGGCTTTTTCTGTTTAATGCAAGAGCACTTCCTGGTCATATATTCTTCTGTCTCTCTTTTCATGAAAGGCCAGTCGAATCGCTCCCTCGCTAGGTTCAGAACTTTTTCAACGCCAACGTGAAACATGTTGTTGTGCAGCTGGGTGAGTACTTTTTGTTTGTAGGTGGCTGGCAGGACCAGTTGTTGTCGACCTGCACTCTTCCTCTAGAGAAGGTCATTCTCTATGTACAATTTGCTCCACTCTCTTAACAGCCCGCTTGCGTGTGTGTCCATTCTCTCTTTTTTCATCCTCTGTTGGTGGTGAGTCATATTCCTTCAATACCATCACTTTCCTAATAGCGGGGTCTTTTCTTGGTTCCCTCACAAGCTCATCATGACTGACTTCTGGCAGATGCTCAAATTGAGGTTGGCTGTGGGATGTTAAGTTAAGGGCTGCCACCCAGGCCACATCTCCTTGTTGTGCTTTCCGGCTTGCTTCCCATATAGCACATATTGCCTTCTCCGATAACTCTTCCGAATAACCAGCCATGAAGGTGTCAATGTCCAGGGGCAGCGTGATAAAGTGTCCGCATCAATGTTGGTTTTGCCTGGCCGGTATTTGATGTTGAAGCCGAAGTCAGCCACCTGCCCCATCCACCGGTGAGCTACTGCATTGAGTTTGGCAGTACTCAGGATGTATGTGAGGGGATTATTGTCTGTGACGACTGTGAAATGCAGGTGTAGAATAAGTAGTCACAGAACTTCTCACATACTACCCACTTCAACCCAAGAAATTCAAGCTTTCCGCTGTGTAGGTGATAATTTTGTTCCACTGGTGTTAACGTGAGTGACCCGTATCCAATCACCCTCATCTTCCCATCCTGGTTCTGATAAAGAACTGCACCGAAACTTTTTTGGGAGGCATCTGTGTGGAGTGTGAAGGGGAGGTTGAAATCAGGATACGCCAACACTGGGGGTTTGGTCAGACGTTCCACAAGCTGTTCAGGATCTGTTGGTGCTGTATATTCCATTGTACCAGAGTACAAGAAGACGGCTGATTACATTTCGTTTTTCCTCATGGCGGTTTGGTTATCGGCTATAAGTGAGAAGTCCTGCACGTATGTTCGATAATAGCTCAAGAACCGCCATGCCATTTCAATTAATGGCCCAGCTAGATCCACCAAACCATTGCTGAGGAGATGCTTTTCAGAACAGAGTTCACCTGGTCTTTTGTTTTGAAATTTAGGACTATACTTTCAGGGATCATTTCTATAGTTTTTAACTCGGAAGTGTGTTTCGTTAGTGTTTGTTTCCCAACCCACGTTGATGAGTTTTGATGCTCCTTTTTGAGCATGAATCAAGTGCATTGTGATGATTCAGTTCATGTGCTTTGCACTGTTGATGAATGTTCTTTGTTGTTTTAGCAACATTGAGGAAAGGAGCATGATCTGAGTGGTTTTTATGTGTACAGTTGTTCAATTTCTGTGTGTTTCGTCTCCCAATTTTATCATAACACATTTATGGACAGTTATAGGTTTTGCTAATTTAAATTTTTTATATATCTGTACACCTTTTTAACGTCTCCCGTCATAAGTTTTGTAAGGTTGTTTACAGAGGAAACTTGCCTGTAATGTGATATTTTGTTGAATTATTTTACTATTTTATACGTGTGCGAAGACGTCCGGCTAACAATCAGATTTTTCTTGGAATATGTTCTACAGGTTGTTGATTTGATTCTAAACAAGTAGTTAGTAAAGTACTATGAGGGTCCCAACAATTAAGTTGGAGAAGATCAACTTGTCAGTTTTCCTATAAACGTTGAATTGGGGAATGTGATCAAACTGCTATTTGAAGGTTTTAGGCAGATTTTATCACTGTTAGTTCATGATGCTTTTCAAAAAAATTCCCTTACATCCTTTAATATCACAAACAGCTTGTTTTTGAAGTATAACGCTAGAGCCATGCGATAAGGGTAAAATATTAAATTGAAATATTTTGACAGGTTCTGCGGTTCTAATCATATCAGAGTTACAACAATAAATTGCATTAAAATGTTTATAAAATTCTGTTTTTATTGTGTGTTAATCATTTGTTCCTCAATTGCATCCATATTTTTGCCTTGGAATTCAAAATTTACAATGACTCAAACCGCCATGCCATTTCAATTAATGGCCCAGCTTGATCCACCAAACCATTGCTGAGGAGATGCTTTTCAGAACAGAGTTCACCTGGTCTTTTGTTTTGAAACTTAGGACTATACTTTCAGGGATCATTTCTATAGTTTTTAACTCGGAAGTGTGTTTCGTTAGTGTTTGTTTCCCAACCCACGTTGATGAGTTTTGATGCTCCTTTTTGAGCATGAATCAAGTGCATTGTGATGATTCAGTTCATGTGCTTTACACTGTTGATGAATGTTCTTTGTTGTTTTAGCAACATTGAGGAAAGGAGCATGATCTGAGTGGTTTTTATGTGTACAGTTGTTCAATTTTTTGTGTTTCCTCTAACAATTTTATCATAATACATATGAAAAGTAGATTTTATGAGTTAAAATTATTTATTTATCTGTATGTTTTTTTAATGTCTCCAGTTGTGTGTTTTTGTTTGTTTGGTTATAGAGGAAAGTTGCTTATGATATGATATTTTTTGGAATTTTTTGCCGTTTTGTAAGTTTGCCAAGATGTCAAACTAACAATCAGATTTTTCTTGGAATATATTCTGTAGGATGTTGATTTGATTCTCAACGAGTAGTTATTAAAGTGCTATGAGGGTTCCAACAATTAAGTTGGAGTAGATCAACTTGTCAGTTTTCCCATAAACGTTGAATTGGTGTCACGATATGATGATGAAGAACTCAAATGCAGGCACATGAAGCAGGATCAGGGGCCTCATTTATGAAGCTTGCGTACGCACAAAACGGAGCTGAAAACATGCGTACGCCAGTTCCTGCGTAAAAGTTGGGATTTATAAAGAAAAACTTGACGTGAAAATATGAGCACCTACACACCCCATTTTTTTTCTCCAAACACCTAACTTTCAATTAGTGTATCCTATATGTTCTATAAAGTTTGTGTTCCAGACCTCATCTTGTGAGTGTATTATGTATGTAATTGTCTTTCAGGGTATCTCATTCACAGTGGGCTGGGTATGCAACAGGTAAGTAAGGGTATGGGGCGCTGAACGAGGGTTGGAGGTTGTGGAGGTATGGTGGACCAAGACACAAGTAAGCACAATGTACTGGCTGGATTCCGACTGCACTCACAGCGGGCCTCGGTTATAAGCGGGTTAACCCAAGGATGGGTAAGTAAACACATAACTTGGCTGTCTTTTTCTCATGGACTGTCTCAGTGGGATCTGATGTTAGGGTTGTGGTTTGGGGATATTGTTCTCTTGATGGACAGCATGCAGTTCCTCTTGAACGGTTGTAGGTTTTAGCTGCTCCGTGCCATTTTCAACCTCGCTGGATGTTCCATGATCCTCATCTCGAACACTCTCCCTGTCCTGTTCAGGTTCTACATGAATCGTTTCTCGCAGATGGGTCTCATTCTGGTCAGATCTGTTTTGGAAGTCGGGAGATGCATGCATAAAATTAAGTAACTTCCCGTTCTTGGTTTCTCCCTTGGTATTAGCAAACAGTAACGAGGCACACCTTCCTCTTCCTCAGAGTCACTTATATTTGGGTGCGGTCTCTCATGTGTTGGTTTCGGGATGTCTGAGGCTCTCTTCTTCCGCTTTTGTGACTCAAATGTGATGGTAGTCGAGTTCTGAAGAGGCTCTACAGGTAAGTCGTTGACTTGCATCAGGAGGTTCTTGTGTAGTGTACGAATTGTTCGGCTTCCCGCCTCCTGGCTTACTTTGTAGACACGATTATCTCCAACCTGTTCTCTCACAATGTAGATGAGCTGCTCCAAATACGGTCTAAGCTTTCCAGGGCCCCCTCGTTCACTGAAATTGCGTACAAGTACTCTGTCCCCAGGCTGAAGAACCACACCTCTACCACCATTTTTCCTGGCGATTTCTCAGCATATCCTTTGGTCCATTAGTTTCTGCTCCCACCATCTGTTATGAGGCCAAAGAGGATGTCCACTGGTAGGCAAGGATCTCGGCCATACAACAAATAATACATGGAGAAACCGGTGGCCTGGCACAATTGTATACCTGGAGTACGTGGGGCAGGAGGTCCTTCCAATTCTCCTACTCTTTCTCTCCCAAGGTGCGGAGCATCTGCAATAGCATGCCATTGAGTCTCTCTGCAGCATTGCCCTGAGGGTGATCAGGAGAGCTTCTCGAGTGTGCAAACGAGTTAATTGCCTGAGAGTTCTGAAAAGTTAATTCTCAAACTCTCGATCCTGGTCATGGTGTAGTTTGGCCGGGTATCCAAATCTGGGGATTAAGTCATTGAAAAGTTTTCCAGCAGCTGTCTTCCCAGCCTTGTTCTTCATGGGGCAGGCTTGCGCGAATCGGGTGAAGTGATCAACCACTACAAGGATATACTCGTGTCCACCTCTGCAGGCTTCCAGGTGAAAGAAATCGATGCACACCAGCTCAAGGGGCGAGTTTGATGTTATACTTCCCATTGGTGCTCTTTCATATGTGTCTGGCTTTTTCTGTTTAATGCAAGAGCACTTCCTGGTCATATATTCTTCTGTCTCTCTTTTCATGAAAGGCCAGTCGAATCGCTCCCTCGCTAGGTTCAGAACTTTTTCAACGCCAACGTGAAACATGTTGTTGTGCAGCTGGGTGAGTACTTTTTGTTTGTAGGTGGCTGGCAGGACCAGTTGTTGTCGACCTGCACTCTTCCTCTAGAGAAGGTCATTCTCTATGTACAATTTGCTCCACTCTCTTAACAGCCCGCTTGCGTGTGTGTCCATTCTCTCTTTTTTCATCCTCTGTTGGTGGTGAGTCATATTCCTTCAATACCATCACTTTCCTAATAGCGGGGTCTTTTCTTGGTTCCCTCACAAGCTCATCATGACTGACTTCTGGCAGATGCTCAAATTGAGGTTGGCTGTGGGATGTTAAGTTAAGGGCTGCCACCCAGGCCACATCTCCTTGTTGTGCTTTCCGGCTTGCTTCCCATATAGCACATATTGCCTTCTCCGATAACTCTTCCGAATAACCAGCCATGAAGGTGTCAATGTCCAGGGGCAGCGTGATAAAGTGTCCGCATCAATGTTGGTTTTGCCTGGCCGGTATTTGATGTTGAAGCCGAAGTCAGCCACCTGCCCCATCCACCGGTGAGCTACTGCATTGAGTTTGGCAGTACTCAGGATGTATGTGAGGGGATTATTGTCTGTGACGACTGTGAAATGCAGGTGTAGAATAAGTAGTCACAGAACTTCTCACATACTACCCACTTCAACCCAAGAAATTCAAGCTTTCCGCTGTGTAGGTGATAATTTTGTTCCACTGGTGTTAACGTGAGTGACCCGTATCCAATCACCCTCATCTTCCCATCCTGGTTCTGATAAAGAACTGCACCGAAACTTTTTTGGGAGGCATCTGTGTGGAGTGTGAAGGGGAGGTTGAAATCAGGATACGCCAACACTGGGGGTTTGGTCAGACGTTCCACAAGCTGTTCAGGATCTGTTGGTGCTGTATATTCCATTGTACCAGAGTACAAGAAGACGGCTGATTACATTTCGTTTTTCCTCATGGCGGTTTGGTTATCGGCTATAAGTGAGAAGTCCTGCACGTATGTTCGATAATAGCTCAAGAACCGCCATGCCATTTCAATTAATGGCCCACCTAGATCCACCAAACCATTGCTGAGGAGATGCTTTTCAGAACAGAGTTCACCTGGTCTTTTGTTTTGAAATTTAGGACTATACTTTCAGGGATCATTTCTATAGTTTTTAACTCGGAAGTGTGTTTCGTTAGTGTTTGTTTCCCAACCCACGTTGATGAGTTTTGATGCTCCTTTTTGAGCATGAATCAAGTGCATTGTGATGATTCAGTTCATGTGCTTTGCACTGTTGATGAATGTTCTTTGTTGTTTTAGCAACATTGAGGAAAGGAACATGATCTGAGTGGTTTTTATGTGTACAGTTGTTCAATTTCTGTGTGTTTCGTCTCCCAATTTTATCATAACACATTTATGGACAGTTATAGGTTTTGCTAATTTAAATTTTTTATATATCTGTACACCTTTTTAACGTCTCCCGTCATAAGTTTTGTAAGGTTGTTTACAGAGGAAACTCTCCTGTAATGTGCTATTTTGTTGAATTATTTTACTATTTTATACGTGTGCGAAGACGTCCGGCTAACAATCAGATTTTTCTTGGAATATGTTCTACAGGTTGTTGATTTGATTCTAAACAAGTAGTTAGTAAAGTACTATGAGGGTCCCAACAATTAAGTTGGAGAAGATCAACTTGTCAGTTTTCCTATAAACGTTGAATTGGGGAATGTGATCAAACTGCTATTTGAAGGTTTTAGGCAGATTTTATCACTGTTAGTTCATGATGCTTTTCAAAAAAATTCCCTTACATCCTTTAATATCACAAACAGCTTGTTTTTGAAGTATAACGCTAGAGCCATGCGATAAGGGTAAAATATTAAATTGAAATATTTTGACAGGTTCTGCGGTTCTAATCATATCAGAGTTACAACAATAAATTGCATTAAAATGTTTATAAAATTCTGTTTTTATTGTGTGTTAATCATTTGTTCCTCAATTGCATCCATATTTTTGCCTTGGAATTCAAAATTTACAATGACTCAAACCGCCATGCCATTTCAATTAATGGCCCAGCTTGATCCACCAAACCATTGCTGAGGAGATGCTTTTCAGAACAGAGTTCACCTGGTCTTTTGTTTTGAAACTTAGGACTATACTTTCAGGGATCATTTCTATAGTTTTTAACTCGGAAGTGTGTTTCGTTAGTGTTTGTTTCCCAACCCACGTTGATGAGTTTTGATGCTCCTTTTTGAGCATGAATCAAGTGCATTGTGATGATTCAGTTCATGTGCTTTACACTGTTGATGAATGTTCTTTGTTGTTTTAGCAACATTGAGGAAAGGAGCATGATCTGAGTGGTTTTTATGTGTACAGTTGTTCAATTTCAGTGTGTTTTGTCTCCAAATTTTATCATAACACATATATGGACAGTTATAGGTTTTGCTAATTTACATTTTTTATATATCTGTACACCATTTTATTGTCTCCCGTCATAAGTTTTGTAAGGTTGTTTACAGAGGAAAGTTGCCTGTAATGTGATATTTTGTTGAATTATTTTACTATTTTATACGTTTGCCAAGACGTCCGGCTAACAATCAGATTTTTTGTGGAATAAGTTCTACAGGTTGTTGATTTGATTCTAAACAAGTAGTTAGTAAAGTACTATGAGGGTCCCAACAATTAAGCTGGAGAAGATCAACTTGTCAGTTTTCCTATAAACGTTGAATTGGGGAATGTGATCAAACTGCTATTTGAAGGTTTTAGGGAGATTTTATCACTGTTAGTTCATGATGCTTTTCAAAAAAAATTCCCTTACAACCTTAAATATCACAAACAGCTTGTTTTTGAAGTATAACAATAGAGCCATGCGATAAGGGTAAAATATTAAATTGAAATATTTTGACAGGTTCTGCGGTTCTAATCATATCAGAGTTACAACAATAAATTGCATTAAAATGTTTATAAAATTCTGTTTTTATTGTGTGTTAATCATTTGTTCCTCAATTGCATCCATATTTTTGCCTTGGAATTCAAAATTTGCAATGACTCAAACCGCCATGCCATTTCAATTAATGGCCCAGCTAGATCCACCAAACCATTGCTGAGGAGATGCTTTTCAGAACAGAGTTCACCTGGTCTTTTGTTTTGAAACTTAGGACTATACTTTCAGGGATCATTTCTATAGTTTTTAACTTGGAAATGTGTTTTGTTAGTGTTTGTTTCCCAACCCACGTTGATGAGTTTTGATGCTCCTTTTTGAGCATGAATCAAGTGCATTGTGTTGATTCAAATCAAGGTTTTGCACTGTTGATGAATGTTCTTTGTTGCTTTAGCAACATTGATGAAAGGAACATGATCTGAGTGGTTTTTATGTGTACAGTTGTTCAATTTTTTGTGTTTCCTCTAACAATTTTATCATAATACATATGAAAAGTAGATTTTATGAGTTAAAATTATTTATTTATCTGTATGTTTTTTTAATGTCTCCAGTTGTGTGTTTTTGTTTGTTTGGTTATAGAGGAAAGTTGCTTATGATATGATATTTTTTGGAATTTTTTGCCGTTTTGTAAGTTTGCCAAGATGTCAAACTAACAATCAGATTTTTCTTGGAATATATTCTGTAGGATGTTGATTTGATTCTCAACAAGTAGTTAGTAAAGTACTATGAGGGTTCCAACAATTAAGTTGGAGTAGATCAACTTGTCAGTTTTCCTATAAACGTTGAATTGGTGTCACGATATGATGATGAAGAACTCAAATGCAGGCACATGAAGCAGGATCAGGGGCCTCATTTATGAAGCTTGCATACGCACAAAACGGAGCTGAAAACATGCGTACACCAGTTCCTGCGTAAAAGTTGGGATTTATAAAGAAAAACTTGACGTGAAAATATGCGCACCTACACACCCCATTTTTTTTCTCCAAACACCTAACTTTCAATTAGTGTATCCTATATGTTCTATAAAGTTTGTGTTCCAGACCTCATCTTGTGAGTGTATTATGTATGTAATTGTCTTTCAGGGTATCTCATTCACAGTGAGCTGGGTATGCAACAGGTAAGTAAGGGTATGGGGCGCTGAACGAGGGTTGGAGGTTGCGGAGGTATGGTGGACCAAGACACTAGTAAGCACAATGTACTGGCTGGATTCCGACTGCACTCACAGCGGGCCTCGGTTATAAGCGGGTTAACCCAAGGATGGGTAAGTAAACACATAACTTGGCTGTCTTTTTCTCATGGACAGTCTCAGTGGGATCTGATGTTAGGGTTGTGGTTTGGGGACATTGTTCTCTTGATGGACAGCATGCAGTTCCTCTTGAACGGTTGTAGGTTTTAGCTGCTCCGTGCCATTTTCAACCTCGCTGGATGTTCCATGATCCTCATCTCGAACACTCTCCCTGTCCTGTTCAGGTTCTACATGAATCGTTTCTCGCAGATGGGTCTCATTCTGGTCAGATCTGTTTTGGAAGTCGGGAGATGCATGCATAAAATTAAGTAACTTCCCGTTCTTGGTTTCTCCCTTGGTATTAGCAAACAGTAATGAGGCACACCTTCCTCTTCCTCAGAGTCACTTATATTTGGGTGCGGTCTCTCATGTGTTGGTTTCGGGATGTCTGAGGCTCTCTTCTTCCGCTTTTGTGACTCAAATGTGATGGTAGTCGAGTTCTGAAGAGGCTCTACAGGTAAGTCGTTGACTTGCATCAGGAGGTTCTTGTGTAGTGTACGAATTGGTCGGCTTCCCGCCTCCGGGCTTACTTTGTAGACACGATTATCTCCAACCTGTTCTCTCACAATGTAGATGAGCTGCTCAAAATACGGTCTAAGCTTTCCAGGGCCCCCTTGTTCACTGAAATTGCGTACAAGTACTCTGTCCCCAGGCTGAAGAACCACACCTCTACCACCATTTTTCCTGGCGATTTCTCAGCATATCCTTTGGTCCATTAGTTTCTGCTCCCACCATCTGTTATGAGGCCAAAGAGGATGTCCACTGGTAGGCGAGGATCTCGGCCATACAACAAATAATACATGGAGAAACCGGTGGCCTGGCACAATTGTATACCTGGAGTACGTGGGGCAGGTGGTCCTTCCAATTCTCCTACTCTTTCTCTCCCAAGGTGCGGAGCATCTGCAATAGCATGCGATTGAGTCTCTCTGCAGCATTGCCCTGAGGGTGATCAGGAGAGCTTCTCGAGTGTGCAAACGAGTTGATTGCCTGAGAGTTCTGAAAAGTTAATTCTCAAAGTCTCGATCCTGGTCATGGTGTAGTTTGGCCGGGTATCCAAATCTGGGGATTAAGTCATTGAAAAGTTTTCCAGCAGCTGTCTTCCCAGCCTTGTTCTTCATGGGGCAGGCTTGCGCGAATCTGGTGAAGTGATCAACCACTACAAGGATATACTCGTGTCCACCTCTACAGGCTTCCAGGTGAAGGAAATCGATGCACACCAGCTCAAGGGGCGAGTTTGATGTTATACTTCCCATTGGTGCTCTTTCATATGTGTCTGGCTTTTTCTGTTTAATGCAAGAGCACTTCCTGGTCATATATTCTTCTGTCTCTCTTTTCATGAAAGGCCAGTCGAATCGCTCCCTCGCTAGGTTCAGAACTTTTTCAACGCCAACGTGAAACATGTTGTTGTGCAGCTGGGTGAGTACTTTTTGTTTGTAGGTGGCTGGCAGGACCAGTTGTTGTCGACCTGCACTCTTCCTCTAGAGAAGGTCATTCTCTATGTACAATTTGCTCCACTCTCTTAACAGCCCGCTTGCGTGTGTGTCCATTCTCTCTTTTTTCATCCTCTGTTGGTGGTGAGTCATATTCCTTCAATACCATCACTTTCCTAATAGCGGGGTCTTTTCTTGGTTCCCTCACAAGCTCATCATGACTGACTTCTGGCAGATGCTCAAATTGAGGTTGGCTGTGGGATGTTAAGTTAAGGGCTGCCACCCAGGCCACATCTCCTTGTTGTGCTTTCCGGCTTGCTTCCCATATAGCACATATTGCCTTCTCCGATAACTCTTCCGAATAACCAGCCATGAAGGTGTCAATGTCCAGGGGCAGCGTGATAAAGTGTCCGCATCAATGTTGGTTTTGCCTGGCCGGTATTTGATGTTGAAGCCGAAGTCAGCCACCTGCCCCATCCACCGGTGAGCTACTGCATTGAGTTTGGCAGTACTCAGGATGTATGTGAGGGGATTATTGTCTGTGACGACTGTGAAATGCAGGTGTAGAATAAGTAGTCACAGAACTTCTCACATACTACCCACTTCAACCCAAGAAATTCAAGCTTTCCGCTGTGTAGGTGATAATTTTGTTCCACTGGTGTTAACGTGAGTGACCCGTATCCAATCACCCTCATCTTCCCATCCTGGTTCTGATAAAGAACTGCACCGAAACTTTTTTGGGAGGCATCTGTGTGGAGTGTGAAGGGGAGGTTGAAATCAGGATACGCCAACACTGGGGGTTTGGTCAGACGTTCCACAAGCTGTTCAGGATCTGTTGGTGCTGTATATTCCATTGTACCAGAGTACAAGAAGACGGCTGATTACATTTCGTTTTTCCTCATGGCGGTTTGGTTATCGGCTATAAGTGAGAAGTCCTGCACGTATGTTCGATAATAGCTCAAGAACCGCCATGCCATTTCAATTAATGGCCCAGCTAGATCCACCAAACCATTGCTGAGGAGATGCTTTTCAGAACAGAGTTCACCTGGTCTTTTGTTTTGAAATTTAGGACTATACTTTCAGGGATCATTTCTATAGTTTTTAACTCGGAAGTGTGTTTCGTTAGTGTTTGTTTCCCAACCCACGTTGATGAGTTTTGATGCTCCTTTTTGAGCATGAATCAAGTGCATTGTGATGATTCAGTTCATGTGCTTTGCACTGTTGATGAATGTTCTTTGTTGTTTTAGCAACATTGAGGAAAGGAGCATGATCTGAGTGGTTTTTATGTGTACAGTTGTTCAATTTCTGTGTGTTTCGTCTCCCAATTTTATCATAACACATTTATGGACAGTTATAGGTTTTGCTAATTTAAATTTTTTATATATCTGTACACCTTTTTAACGTCTCCCGTCATAAGTTTTGTAAGGTTGTTTACAGAGGAAACTTGCCTGTAATGTGATATTTTGTTGAATTATTTTACTATTTTATACGTGTGCGAAGACGTCCGGCTAACAATCAGATTTTTCTTGGAATATGTTCTACAGGTTGTTGATTTGATTCTAAACAAGTAGTTAGTAAAGTACTATGAGGGTCCCAACAATTAAGTTGGAGAAGATCAACTTGTCAGTTTTCCTATAAACGTTGAATTGGGGAATGTGATCAAACTGCTATTTGAAGGTTTTAGGCAGATTTTATCACTGTTAGTTCATGATGCTTTTCAAAAAAATTCCCTTACATCCTTTAATATCACAAACAGCTTGTTTTTGAAGTATAACGCTAGAGCCATGCGATAAGGGTAAAATATTAAATTGAAATATTTTGACAGGTTCTGCGGTTCTAATCATATCAGAGTTACAACAATAAATTGCATTAAAATGTTTATAAAATTCTGTTTTTATTGTGTGTTAATCATTTGTTCCTCAATTGCATCCATATTTTTGCCTTGGAATTCAAAATTTACAATGACTCAAACCGCCATGCCATTTCAATTAATGGCCCAGCTTGATCCACCAAACCATTGCTGAGGAGATGCTTTTCAGAACAGAGTTCACCTGGTCTTTTGTTTTGAAACTTAGGACTATACTTTCAGGGATCATTTCTATAGTTTTTAACTCGGAAGTGTGTTTCGTTAGTGTTTGTTTCCCAACCCACGTTGATGAGTTTTGATGCTCCTTTTTGAGCATGAATCAAGTGCATTGTGATGATTCAGTTCATGTGCTTTACACTGTTGATGAATGTTCTTTGTTGTTTTAGCAACATTGAGGAAAGGAGCATGATCTGAGTGGTTTTTATGTGTACAGTTGTTCAATTTCAGTGTGTTTTGTCTCCCAATTTTATCATAACACATATATGGACAGTTATAGGTTTTGCTAATTTACATTTTTTATATATCTGTACACCTTTTTATTGTCTCCCGTCATAAGTTTTGTAAGGTTGTTTACAGAGGAAAGTTGCCTGTAATGTGATATTTTGTTGAATTATTTTACTATTTTATACGTTTGCGAAGACGTCCGGCTAACAATCAGATTTTTTGTGGAATAAGTTCTACAGGTTGTTGATTTGATTCTAAACAAGTAGTTAGTAAAGTACTATGAGGGTCCCAACAATTAAGCTGGAGAAGATCAACTTGTCAGTTTTCCTATAAACGTTGAATTGGGGAATGTGATCAAACTGCTATTTGAAGGTTTTAGGGAGATTTTATCACTGTTAGTTCATGATGCTTTTCAAAAAAAATTCCCTTACAACCTTAAATATCACAAACAGCTTGTTTTTGAAGTATAACAATAGAGCCATGCGATAAGGGTAAAATATTAAATTGAAATATTTTGACAGGTTCTGCGGTTCTAATCATATCAGAGTTACAACGATAAATTGCATTAAAATGTTTATAAAATTCTGTTTTTATTGTGTGTTAATCATTTGTTCCTCAATTGCATCCATATTTTTGCCTTGGAATTCAAAATTTGCAATGACTCAAACCGCCATGCCATTTCAATTAATGGCCCAGCTAGATCCACCAAACCATTGCTGAGGAGATGCTTTTGTCTTTTGTTTTGAAACTTAGGACTATACTTTCAGGGATCATTTCTATAGATTTTAACTTGGAAGTGTGTTTCGTTATTGTTTGTTTCTGTGGAAAATGATATCATCTTATGTTACATTAAACAGCTTTTATGATTTTATGTTTTATTAACCAATTCTGTATTAATCATCTTTCTTATACAATATTATACTCTTATATTTTATTAATTGATGTTTTATTAACCATTCACTAGCAATAAGTGCATTAAAATATAACCATATGTCTCCTGCTAGGAATTTCTCAAAACTGTGTGCAATTAAGGATGTGCTACAACAGGAATGTGTGTGTGAGTGTAAACGGGAAGAAAGCTATTGCCTGTAATGTCTGGAGCTGACCTTAAGCTGACCTTAAGAACTAAACAACAAGATTTAAGATGCACTTATACTGAGGATGTACGTCCTGTAATGTCTCAAGCTGACCATAAGTTGACCTTAAGAACAAAACAACAAGATTTAAGGCGCACCTGTACTGAGGGTGTACTGATCGGAGACATACACACACACATTCCATACCATATAAGACAAAAAAATATGATGATATATTGTTTCCGGGAAAACAGAGAAACTTAGTTGTTTTGCAGAAACTAAAGGGGAAGTCTGCCATTGACCAAAGGAGACAAAGGACGGATAAGCCATTGGTGGGAACCAGGGAAAACCTCCAACCACTCGGAAGATAGAACGACGACACATACTATAAATATTGTGTGATTTTGTTACTGAGTTGTTGGTCAGTGTGGAAGTCGTGGACTGACAACCCAGCGCTGTATTCTTATATCTGATCAATAAACCTCATTATTATTAGAGATTGTCTCTCTCAAATTTTTGAACACGAAGGACCCTTGGAAAGTCCAACAATTTGGTGACCCCGACGTGATCGGAGAAAAGGCATTGTTGTTAAAGACGGCAGAGGACCGGATTGGACACGAGACGGAGTCAGATTCAACACAGTGGCCACACAAAAAATAAGGTAAGCAGAAACCTGTTTAATCGAATTCTGCTATTTGGATAGATCTAAATTTTATGTGTTGAATTCGATGAACATCTCGTGTGAGTATAACTAAATTTATTTGGAGGTTCATAGATCAGATAAATTGGGTTAGAGTCCCTTGGTCGGCGAACCATAAATTCTGTTGGGTTAGAGTCCCTTGGTCGGCGAACCATAAATTCTGTTGGGTTAGAGTCCCTTGGTCGGAGAACCATAGATTCTGTTGGGTTAGAGTCCCTTGGTTGACGAACCATAAATTCTGTTGGGTCAGAGTCCCTTGGTTGACGAACCATAAATTCTGTTGGGTTAGAGTCCCTTGGTCGGCTAACCATAAATTCTGTTGGGTTGGAGTCCCTTGGTCTGAGAACCATAAAGCTGTATATATTTGCTGTGATTTCTTTGAAGTGTTATTGTGTTTTAATGCTGTGAAACATT
The DNA here is from genome assembly GCA_033220385.1 of Triplophysa yarkandensis. Lineage (NCBI taxonomy): Eukaryota > Metazoa > Chordata > Actinopteri > Cypriniformes > Nemacheilidae > Triplophysa > Triplophysa yarkandensis. Next base: position 2,750,997 of record CM065673.1, read on the forward strand.
TATTCTGATTTGGGTTGTATTACATGGTGTTTTGTGTATATAAATAGTAAATATGGCAAAATATGAGAAGGAATGTGCTGACTACGGATGTGTATCAGTTGTAGAACAGTGGAAGAATGTAGTGGACATGTGGTTAACTCAGGTGGAGCCTAAATATCAGGAGAAAGAAAGGAAAGAGTTTGAAGCGAAATGGAGTCAGATGTGTATTGAGAACGGCTGGGATGCACCTGAGAAGATAACAGTGCAACTGGCAGAGAAGATAGGGGACATGGAGAAAAAGGCTGAAAATACATGTAGAAGGAAAGGATAAAGTGAAGTGGATGAATAAAGGTGAATATTCTAAACAGGAAGAGGAGTATAAAGCAGATCTTAGATTGTGGACTAGAATTGCACTGACTGCCACTGCTCTAAGCAAAAAGGAAAAGAAGCCAGGGAGAGATGAGAAGGGTTTGAAGGCAGCCGAGCAAGTGAAAGAAAAGGCAGGACGTGAAATGAGTAACTCTTCTGATCAGACAACTGACAACCCGCCTCCAGAAATATATCCTGATCTCAAATTGCTCTCACGCACTCCCCCTTATGCCCCAAACTTGCAGCAAGTTTTGGTGGATGTAAAGGGAGGGCATGTAGATGTAGATATGCCTGAGACAGAAGTTCAACTGATGCATATTAGGCAAAAGATACAAGAACTTAAGGGTTTGTTTGCAGCAAGTTCTCCGTATGGCCAGAATAGTCACAAATCACAGGAAAGTGACAGGAGATACAGTGATGAGAGAATAGAGACAGAAGCAAAGAACTCATCATTGCCTTTAACGCTAGACAGGAACATGATGGGTCCTAGAGAATGTTCCATTAACATGCCACCTGATGATTGCTCAGAGAAGAGTGAGGGAGAAAGAGATGGAGAGATTAAAGGGGTAACTATTAAAGGAACAATGATCTCAACCCCAATTGCAAGCAGAACCAGAGCACAGATAGAAAGAGCTCAAAATGAAGACAGAGTGCAGAATATGTGGGATAGCCAATATTATAATCCAAAACCACAGTGTGATTTTGCAGTAATGGATCAGCTCTGTGCAGGACAAGTTCCTCCACCCAACCAGATGCCACTAGTGCTGACAGGCCGTGGACAGGAGAAATATCAGCCATGGAGCCATAGTGATATGGCTGCTGTACTGGCTAAACTACCCCCTATTACCTCTGGGGGCGGTAGATGGTTAACTAAGTTAGTGGGTTTGTGTCATGGAACCACTTTGGCGGTGGGTGATCTACGGTGCCTGTTGGGCCAGATTTTCACAGTATCCCAAATGACTGCATTTGAGGCAGATGCTCAAATGACAGGGGTCCCTAATGAAAGTAAATTTACAACTGTAAGTACATCAGTCAGTGTTGCACTAAGAAAGCAATTTCCTATACCCCAAACAGCATTTCAGGGCATCACATTTGAAATAAAACCAGGTGAGACTGGATCAGGGTATTATTTCAGGTGTGCAGCAGAATGGGAACAGATGGTTGAAGAAAACAGTTTAAACAACCCGATAACTAGAGACATTTTCAGAGCAGCAGTAATGTCAGGGGCTCCTAACGGCGTGAAACAGGCAGTGGAGAATAACCCAGACATACCAGGGTCATCTAATGAAGTTTGGGAAAAACACTTAAAACACCACATTGATAGAGCACGCGCTAGAATGAAAAAAGAGGAAGAAGAGTTAGAGAAAGCAAAGACTCATTTGTTAAAGTTGCAGATTGAACAGGCTAAGTCAGGTGGTCCAAAAAAGACAAAACAAATGGTTCAACAGTCATCTGAACAGCGATTTGAGAACCCCAAAGGTTATACCACTCCCCCTTTTCCAACTCAATGGCGTAGACCTTTCAGGGGACAATGGGGTGGGTATAGAGGAAATGGAAATAAGAGACGAGGGGGTGGGGGCTATGTGAGGAGTGCTTGTTATGCGTATGGTGCTACTGATCATTGGGTACGTAATTGCCCCACACAAGTAGGGGAAGGCCATATTACAGGAACACCTGCGGGGGGTTGGGGTCCTCATAGAGGTGGACCTGGTGGTCATGGCAGGGGACCACACACCCCAAAGCACCAGGGGCATAGACTCTCGACGCTACCCAACCAACAGGGGCCTGTGCACCCAACATGGGGCCCGGGGGCGGACATGGAGGATTGTTGATGGGGCCCACAGAAAACCTCCATGAGGGGAATGGCTGAACCCCTAATGGAAATAGTGGTTAACAACAGACCACTACAAGCTCTAGTAGATACTGGAGCAACATACTCCACTGTGACAAAGGGCACTGTGACGCAAAAAGATCTCAGTGATAAAAAGGTGGAAGTAATAGGTTTCTCTGGTGGGTTAGAAATATGGCCAATTTTGACAGCAAAGATTGCTAATCAGAGCATACCACACTCATTCTTGTACTCCTCTAATGCTCCCACACCTTTATTGGGGAGGGATCTCCTTATAAAATTAGGAGCAAGTATTTTATGTTCACCAGAGGGAGTAATTGTATGTTTTCCAGACGGTACACAGGTTAATTGTTGTTTAGCCACTGATATGGGGTGTACACAAAATGTCCTTTTAGGAGGCCCATTAAAAGAAGCTGCTGATATTTACTGGGTAGAATTAGATATTTCACCATCCCCAACAAGTGTAGTGTCACTTTACAACAACCATAGGCCATGGATTACAAGCATTGATGTTTTCTTACCACCAATTGACCCCTTGCACTGTACACTATTTTATGACAGAAATGACAATACTATGTATCAGGAACTTTTTAACAACATTGAGGGAGACAGGTGGCGCATCACCGGTGAGGGCCTGTATGTAGGGAAAGAGGGAGTTGTAGCACCCGTCACACTCACTGATGAAAAACAGCAATGGTACGAAATGACAGACACAGCCGCACCACACATTTCCATGGCACTGCATCCAGGCCATGAAGCTAGAGAGTTAGGAGGTATGACAAAAAAATTAAGAGCTGTCACGGACTGGGAGCCCACTGACAATACCATGGTGATGTATTCTCCTTCCACCTGTTCCTATTGGGTAAGAGCACACACACAGAAGACATGGGTATTTTGACACATAAGCAGGTCTCTAGGAGCCATGGCAGAGAGCAGACAGACGGCCCTGGACCTGAGCAGTTGTTTGCAGCATAACCGTCTGACTTATGGTCTCAGGGACCAACAGATGTTGGGTTATGTAATATTGAGCCAATAACATTCCAATTGTCTTCCACAGAGCCAATTTGGGTACCACAGTATCGTAATAAGCCTGAGGGTGACGAGGGTATTGCATCAACTGTTCAGGGATTGCTAGAGAGGGGAGTGATCACACCCTATAAGTCCCAATGGAACACTCCCATTTTCCCCATACAGAAACCAGGCACTGACAAATACAGACTTGTTCACGATCTTAGGACAATTAATAGTATGGTATCAACACCCACACTGGCGGTGCCCAATCCGTACACCGCTCTGTCTGCTTTGAACCCGGCTCACCAATGGTTTACATGTCTGGCTTTCACCTACAGAGGTCGCCAATACTCATATAACAGACTACCCCAAGGGTTTGTCTTGTCACCTGGAATATTTAATCAGGTGTTGAAAGAACAACTACAAAATTGTGAACTTCCAGAGAACTGTGTGCTGATAATGTATGTTGATGATCTTCTTGCAGCTACCACAAATGAAGAATGCTTAAAAGCCACTGAATTGGTACTGAAGCAGTTACATGCCTCGGGCTTCAAAGTCAGCAAGGAAAAATTGCAAATTAGTAGACCTTCTGTTTCTTTCATGGGTAGATTGATAACAGCTCAGGGTTCTACGCTCTCCCATCACCAACGTGACAGCATTTTGACACATCCCAAACCAATAAATGTAAAGGACATGCTTTCTTTTCTCGGACTTACAGGTTTTAGCTACATCCCGATGTATGTTTCCTTAACCACACCGTTGAGGCAGTTAGTGAAAGAGCAGGGAATGAAAAATCTGAGTTGACATGGACCCCAGAAGCAGAACAGGCTTTTATTTCATTGAAAACGCAACTGTCACATGCTGCTCATTTAACTTGTGCTGACTATTCTCTGAGTTTTTTCCTAGATGTTTCTGAAACAGGGAGCAGTGCACACGGGGTGCTTTCCCAGAAGCAGGCAGGGACTAGGAGGATTTTGATGTATGTCAGCGTGCTCCTGGACAGCATTGAACAACGCCAGTCAAGTTGTGCCAGGTTTGCTGCAGGGTTGGCTAAAATAATTGAGAAAACTTCACACATTGTTATGGGACACCAATTGACGGTTTTGACCACACATTCCATTATGTCATTTGTGAATTCTACGGCATTCACATTTTCTCCATTGAGACAACGCAGACTAGCTAAAATATTGACAGCACCACACATTACATATACCCATGAGGGTATTAACATTGCAGATCTCTTATCAGATGGCCAAACACATGATTGTGTCCCTATAACGGAATTGGCTTCGCATGTAAGAGCGAACCTTTTTGCCACTCCACTCACAGCACCACCAGAACTGATAACGCTGTTTACAGATGGGTGTTTCAGATCAGAGGATGGCTCACTAACAGCTGCATTTTCTGTGGTAGAACAGACAGATGAAGGATTTATCACCAGGGTGGCAGAGAAACTGCAGGGCAAACAGTCAGCGCAGAGAGCAGAAATGATAGCAGTAACTGAAGCTTTGAAATTAGCAGGAACTAATAGAGTCAACATTTTCTGTGATTCTGCTTATGTCGTTACAGCTGTACATGTTGAACTACCAGTTTGGCAGAGGTGTGGTTTTGTTACCACCTCAGGTCGACCAATTAAACATGCATGTGAAGCCAAAGACCTGTTGGAGGCTCTGATTATACCCGTGTAAGTGGCAATTATAAAATGCCAAGGTCATTCTAAGGAAAATTCTATGATCACCAAAGGTAATGACGCTGCTGATGCAGCTGCTAAAACAGCAGCAGGTTATGTCAAAACACAAATGACAGTCCAGAGCTCTAATGGTATTGACAACCTTTTACCACAGTTCAGCAGAGCCTATCTCGTAGCTGAACACAACAAAGCTACACCAGAGGAGAAATCCGTCTGGATTGAACATGGTGCATTGCGTGCACCTGATGGAATTTGGCAGGCACCTGATGGTAGGCCAGCATTGCCCTTAGCTTTGACTAATTCCTTATTTAGACAAACACATGGCCTCGCCCATGTTAGCACGAAGCCTATGTTAAGGTCTCTAAAACATTGGTGGCATCCTTTTCTAACCTCTATGGTGTCAAATTATGTTCTATCCTGTGACACATGCCAGGAACACAATGTTAAGCCCTCACTGAAGCAAGTGCAAGGCACATTTCCGCCACTTTGTGGCCCAGGGGAAGAAATTGTGATTGATTTCACGGACATGATTACCAAAGTCCAGGGTAAACAGTATCTCCTTGCGATAGTTGACTATTTCACAGGATGGCCAGAAGCCTACCCTGTAGGCAGGGAAGACAGTACTGCAGTCATTAAATGTCTAATTAATCGTTACATCCCTCATTATGGTTTCCCAAGACGGGTTAGGTCAGACAACGGTAGCCATTTCAAGAATGAACACCTGAGACTCGTTGAACACTCTCTGGGTCTTACACATGCCTTTGGAGCGGTATATCATCCAAAGTCTCAAGGAAAAGTTGAACGAATGAACCTGACACTGAAACTAAAATTGGCAAAAATCTGTGCACAGACCATATTAAACTGGTTATCAGCTCTCCCTATAGCATTGATGTCTGTACGTTCTTCTGTTAACAAGATTTCTGGTTTCACACCTTTTGAATTGTTTACAGGTCGCTCTTTTCCAGGTCCAGCCAACCCATTGAGAGAGTATACCATTAAGCCTTTGTCGCATAATGCATATTTTGACAAATTGACTGCCATGATTCAACATTTTTCTAAACAGGACGCACGAGTTGCAGACGCTGAATGTATTCCTCGACCAACGGAGTGGGTTCGACTGAAGATTTTCCGGAGAAAGTGGAACGAACCCAGGTGGTCTACACAATTGCGTGTCGTCGCCAGGACATCCCGCTGTGTTCGCCTACAGGGCAAGGGCGACACCTGGCATCACTTGTCTTCTTGTGTTGCTTGTGATTCACCCAGCAGGTCTCTGGAACAAACGACTGTGGACCTGAAGTCTCAGTTCCAAGAGAGGGAGAGTACAGAGAGTACAGACAAACGAGAAAGTGGTGGAAATTTTAAAATTTCATTTCAAACAGGTGATCTTTTTTCAAGCCCACAGGGAGAACCCTTGGCACACTGTGTAAGTTCTGACTGTGCATACGGAGCAGGTATTGCAACAATATTCAAAGACAAGTACGGTGTAAACAAAGTGAAACAACAGAAAAAGGGAGTAGGAGAGTGTGCTATTACACATAAAAACGACGGTAGAACCTTTTTTCACTTAATCACAAAGAAGTTTTGTGTACAGACAAGCCCACATATCAAGATTTCACCAGTAGTTTGACATGCATGAGAGACTGGTGTGTGCAACATAGTATAGAGAGTGTCTCAGCACCCCGGCTGGGGTGTGGATTAGATGGACTGGATTTTGACAGAGTTACAGAAATTCTAAGAGAAGTGTGTTTGCTAACACAAATATGACTATAACGATATATTCATTGTAGATGTAATAATCAATATATTAGTGGTATTAATGCTTTAGCATAGAAGTGATTGATTTTCATTTATTGATCATATGTTTTCACATTCTGTTTAGCCTACACAAATTTAATTTTTTCTTTTATTCATTTCTTTCACAATTTTTTGTATTCTTTTACATTACTACAGTTATGGTATCCACTAAAATGAGGGTGTGGGATAACTGGAAGTGTACCATAATCCTGGGCATCATTGCCATCATAGTGGTGAGCATTATTTTAGGAATAGAAAAGAGACAAGAGAGAAATAATTGGACTCGACCAAGAAGGTCAGTGAACCCTGACCCATGTTTTAGACGATTTGAAAAGGGAATCGAGTTAGACTATGAGAATGGTTCAACAACAGCATTCACATTTGATCTGTGCAGTGTAATCAACTGTCATGGAAAAAATGCTAGTTACAGGGGACATAAGTTGTATGTGTGCAGTTCTTACGTGTTAGAGCATACATGTAATACAAATAGTGATAGAAAGATATCCGCCTGTCCTGCTTGGAATGATGTTACAAAATACACAGGACCATGGACCCCGAGGGGAGGGAGTGAAGGTATACCAGAAGGATGGAGAAAGGTGTCCTTTCAAAGGGATTTTAGTTCCAACCAAAATCCACTCACTCTCTCATTAGGAGGAATACAACATGTTAGTGAATTATCGTTCCTCAGATACCCTATTCCGAAAAATCATACATATATTACTCTAGGTGTTGACATGGAGGGAAAAGATCCAATAGGGCTAATTAAAATCAACATAACCCCCAGAAATGGATCAGGAAGAAATAAAACTATTCCAATTAAAATGATGAACCATAAGAATGTTGAGATTGACTACACTAAGTTGAGCCCTGGAGACATGATCGAGAAAGCAACAGGGTACGGAGAGACCAATTTGTGGTTAGAATGGTTAATAAACACGGTTAAAGAACAACATTTAGACGACTGTATAGCTTGTGCAAGTGCTAGACCAAAACTACACATAGAACCAGCACCCCTGTATCCTAATGATACGTGGGGTTACGAGTGTATGTTATCATTAACTAGGAAACTGGGAAATGATAATTGTAAAACGTTAGCATCTATATTTCCCCCAATTTCCAATGATTCTAAAAACAGGCCCATTTACACCCAGGAAAGATAATTATACCTGTTTTAATCTCACCGTACAATCACCGACAGTTAATTATGGACAGATTGACCCTGACTGGTGTAGTGTAATTATAGCGGACGATGGGACATTAATAGGATCATGGGCAAGAGCAGGATTGTATTATTACTGTGGTAGTAGAGGACTGTTTACTAGAGTACCTCCAAATACTAAAGGTTTATGTGCCATGGTTAGACTAGGAGCACCTCTGACATTAATAGGTGAAAAGCAGTAAGACTCAACAAAGATACAACCACATTGACACAGCGTAGAAGGCAACATGTCATCAGAAAACGAGCGGCTCCCATTGATTTGTCTTTAAATAGTCCCACATATATAGATGCTATTGGAATACCTAGAGGAGTTCCAGATGAATTTAAATTAGCAGATCAAATAGCAACAGGCTTCGAAAATATTCCTATTATAGCAGCACTATTCCCGATCACCCCAAACAAAATGTTCATTACAATGTCATGAGATTGACAAATATGACAAGAGATGCTGTAGAGGGTTTATCAGAACAGTTAGCCCCAACATCTTTCATGGCAGTACAGAATAGAATGGCATTAGATATGCTGTTAGCGGAGAATGGAGGAGTATGTCATATGTTTGGTGATTTATGTTGCACTTTCATTCCAAATAACACAGCCCCAGATGGCTCTGTGACCAGAGCTTTAGAAGAACTGAGAACATTATCTGTCGAAATGAAGGAACATTCAGGTATAGATAACCCCATTGGTGATTGGCTGAAAAAAACATTAGGTAAATGGAAAGCACTGGTGATGTCTATAATTGTATCAATCGCAGTATTTCTAGCCATTTTGATAACATGTGGATGTTGTTGTATACCATGCATCAGGTCACTGTGCAACCGATTGATTGTTGCAGCAATAGAAAAGAAAGATCTTGACCCACCACCTCCGTATAACATGCCCTTGTTGGCTACAGACCACATGGAAAATGATGATGAGGATGAACAAGATTATGTGTGACCTCTTACGAGGTCAAGAGAGGGAATTGTGGAAAATGATACAATCTTATGTTGCATTAAACAGCTTTTATGATTTTATGTTTTATTAACCAATTCTGTATTAATCATCTTTCTTATACAATATTATACTCTTATGTTTTATTAATTGATGTTTTATTAACCATTCACTAGCAATAGGTGCATTAAAATATAACCATATGTCTCCTGCTAGGAATTTCTCAAAACTGTGTGCAAATAAGGATGTGCTACAACAGGAATGTGTGTGAGTGTAAACGGGAGGAAAGCTAAGGCCTGTAATGCATGGAGCTGACCTTAAGCTGACCTTAAGAACTACACAAAAAGATTTAAGATGCACTTATACTGAGAATGTACGTCCTGTAATGTCTCAAGCTGACCATAAGTTGACCTTAAGAACAAAACAACAAGATTTAAGGTGCACCTATACTGAGGGTGTACTGATCGGAGACATACACACACATTCCATACCATATAAGACAAAAAAGATGATGATATATTGTTTCTGGGAAAACAGAGAAAATTAGTTGTTTTGCAGAAACTAAAGGGGAAGTCTGCCATTGACCAAAGGAGACAAAGGACTGATCAGCCATTGGTGGAAACCAGGGAAAACCTCCAACCACTCCGAAGATAGAACGACGATACATACTATAAATATTGTGTGATTTTGTTACTGAGTGTTGGTCAGTGTGGAAGTCGTGGACTGACAACCCAGCGCTGTATTCTGATCAATAAAGTTTCAACTTATTCGACAAGTCTGATCTCCGATTTTTGAACACGTTAAGGACATTGGTTTATTAAGGTCCTTCAGTATGCAACAGGTAAGTAAGGGTATGGGGCGCTGAACGAGGGTTGGAGGTTGTGGAGGTATGGTGGACCAAGACACTAGTAAGCACAATGTACTGGCTGGATTCCGACTGCACTCACAGCAGGCCTCGGTTATAAGCGGGTTAACCCAAGGATGGGTAAGTAAACACATAACTTGGCTGTCTTTTTCTCATGGACTGTCTCAGTGGGATCTGATGTTAGGGTTGTGGTTTGGGGACATTGTTCTCTTGATGGACAGCATGCAGTTCCTCTTGAACGGTTGTAGGTTTTAGCTGCTCCGTGCCATTTTCAACCTCGCTGGATGTTCCATGATCCTCATCTCGAACACTCTCCCTGTCCTGTTCAGGTTCTACATGAATCGTTTCTCGCAGATGGGTCTCATTCTGGTCAGATCTGTTTTGGAAGTCGGGAGATGCATGCATAAAATTAAGTAACTTCCCGTTCTTGGTTTCTCCCTTGGTATTAGCAAACAGTAACGAGGCACACCTTCCTCTTCCTCAGAGTCACTTATATTTGGGTGCGGTCTCTCATGTGTTGGTTTCGGGATGTCTGAGGCTCTCTTCTTCCGCTTTTGTGACTCAAATGTGATGGTAGTCGAGTTCTGAAGAGGCTCGTTGACTTGCATCAGGAGGTTCTTGTGTAGTGTACGAATTGGTCGGCTTCCCGCCTCCGGGCTTACTTTGTAGACACGATTATCTCCAACCTGTTCTCTCACAATGTAGATGAGCTGCTCCAAATACGGTCTAAGCTTTCCAGGGCCCCCTCGTTCACTGAAATTGCGTACAAGTACTCTGTCCCCAGGCTGAAGAACTACACCTCTACCACCATTTTCCCTGGCGATTTCTCAGCATATCCTTTGGTCCATTAGTTTCTGCTCCCACCATCTGTTATGAGGCCAAAGAGGATGTCCACTGGTAGGCGAGGATCTCGGCCATACAACAAATAATACATGGAGAAACCGGTGGCCTGGCACAATTGTATACCTGGAGTACGTGGGGCAGGTGGTCCTTCCAATTCTCCTACTCTTTCTCTCCCAAGGTGCGGAGCATCTGCAATAGCATGCGATTGAGTCTCTCTGCAGCATAGCCCTGAGGGTGATCAGGAGAGCTTCTTGAGTGTGCAAACGAGTTGATTGCCTGAGAGTTCTGAAAAAGTTAATTCTCAAACTCTCGATCCTGGTCATGGTGTAGTTTGGCCGGGTATCCAAATCTGGGGATTAAGTCATTGAAAAGTTTTCCAGCAGCTGTCTTCCCAGCCTTGTTCTTCATGGGGCAGGCTTGCGCGAATCTGGTGAAGTGATCAACCACTACAAGGATATACTCGTGTCCACCTCTGCAGGCTTCCAGGTGAAAGAAATCGATGCACACCAGCTCAAGGGGCGAGTTTGATGTTATACTTCCCATTGGTGCTCTTTCATATGTGTCTGGCTTTTTCTGTTTAATGCAAGAGCACTTCCTGGTCATATATTCTTCTGTCTCTCTTTTCATGAAAGGCCAGTCGAATCGCTCCCTCGCTAGGTTCAGAACTTTTTCAACGCCAACGTGAAACATGTTGTTGTGCAGCTGGGTGAGTACTTTTTGTTTGTAGGTGGCTGGCAGGACCAGTTGTTGTCGACCTGCACTCTTCGTCTAGAGAAGGTCATTCTCTATGTATAATTTGCTCCACTCTCTTAACAGCCTGCTTGCGTGTGTGTCCATTCTCTCTTTTTTCATCCTCTGTTGGTGGCGAGTCATATTCCTTCAACACCATCACTTTCCTAATAGCGGGGTCTTTTCTTGGTTCCCTCACAAGCTCATCATGACTGACTTCTGGCAGATGCTCAAATTGAGGTTGGCTGTGGGATGTTAAGTTAAGGGCTGCCACCCAGGCCACATCTCCTTGTTGTGCTTTCCGGCTTGCTTCCCATATAGCACATATTGCCTTCTCCGATAACTCTTCCAAATAACCAGCCATGAAGGTGTCAATGTCCAGGGGCAGCGTGATAAAGTGTCCGCATCAATGTTGGTTTTGCCTGGCCGGTATTTGATGTTGAAGCCGAAGTCAGCCACCTGCCCCATCCACCGGTGAGCTACTGCATTGAGTTTGGCAGTACTCAGGATGTATGTGAGGGGATTATTGTCTGTGACGACTGTGAAATGCAGGTGTAGAATAAGTAGTCACAGAACTTCTCACATACTACCCACTTCAACCCAAGAAATTCAAGCTTTCCGCTGTGTAGGTGATAATTTTGTTCCACTGGTGTTAACGTGAGTGACCCGTATCCAATCACGCTCATCTTCCCATCCTGGTTCTGATAAAGAACTGCACCGAAACTTTTTTGGGAGGCATCTGTGTGGAGTGTGAAAAGGTGGTTGAAATCAGGATACGCCAACACTGGGGGTTTGGTCAGACGTTCCACAAGCTGTTCAGGATCTGTTGGTGCTGTATATTCCATTGTACCAGAGTACAAGAAGACGGCTGATTACATTTCTTTTTCCTCATGGCGGTTTGGTTATCGGCTATGCGTGAGAAGTCCTGCACGTATGTTCGATAATAGCTCAAGAACCGCCATGCCATTTCAATTAATGGCCCAGCTAGATCCACCAAACCATTGCTGAGGAGATGCTTTTCTGAACAGAGTTCAGCTGGTCTTTTGTTTTGAAACTTAGGACTATACTTTCAGGGATCATTTCTATAGTTTTTAACTCGGAAGTGTGTTTCGTTAGTGTTTGTTTCCCAACCCACGTTGATGAGTTTTGATGCTCCTTTTTGAGCATGAATCAAGTGCATTGTGATGATTCAGTTCATTTGCTTTGCACTGTTGATGAATGTTCTTTGTTGTTTTAGCAACATTGAGGAAAGGAACATGATCTGAGTGGTTTTTATGTGTACAGTTGTTCAATTTCAGTGTGTTTTGCCTCCCAATTTTATCATAACACATATATGGACAGTTATAGGTTTTGCTAATTTACATTTTTTATATATCTGTACACCTTTTTAACGTGTCCCGTCATAAGTTTTGTAAGGTTGTTTACAGAGGAAAGTTGCCTGTAATGTGATATTTTGTTGAATTATTTTACTATTTTATACGTTTGCGAAGACGTCCGGCTAACAATCAGATTTTTTGTGGAATATGTTCTACAGGTTGTTGATTTGATTCTAAACAAGTAGTTAGTAAAGTACTATGAGGGTCCCAACAATTAAGTTGGAGAAGATCAACTTGTCAGTTTTCCTATAAACGTTGAATTGGGGAATGTGATCAAACTGCTATTTGAAGGTTTTAGGCAGATTTTATCACTGTTCGTTCATGATGCTTTTCAAAAAAATTCCCTTACATCCTTAAATATCACAAACAGCTTGTTTTTGAAGTATAACGCTAGAGCCATGCGATAAGGGTAAAATATTAAATTGAAATATTTTGACAGGTTCTGCGGTTCTAATCATATCAGAGTTACAACAATAAATTGCATTAAAATGTTTATAAAATTCTGTTTTTATTGTGCGTTAATCATTTGTTCCTCAATTGCATCCATATTTCTGCCTTGGAATTCAAAATTTGCAATGACTCAAACCGCCATGCCATTTCAATTAATGGCCCAGCTTGATCCACCAAACCATTGCTGAGGAGATGCTTTTCAGAACAGAGTTCACCTGGTCTTTTGTTTTGAAACTTAGGACTATACTTTCAGGGATCATTTCTATAGTTTTTAACTCGGAAGTGTGTTTCGTTAGTGTTTGTTTCCCAACCCACGTTGATGAGTTTTGATGCTCCTTTTCGAGCATGAATCAAGTGCATTGTGATGATTCAGTTCATGTGCTTTACACTGTTGATGAATGTTCTTTGTTGTTTTAGCAACATCGAGGAAAGGAGCATGATCTGAGTGGTTTTTATGTGTACAGTTGTTCAATTTCTGTGTGTTTTGTCTCCCAATTTTATCATAACACATATATGGACAGTTATAGGTTTTGCTAATTTACATTTTTTATATATCTGTACACCTTTTTAACGTGTCCCGTCATAAGTTTTGTAAGGTTGTTTACAAAGGAAAGTTGCCTGTAATGTGATATTTTGTTGAATTATTTTATTATTTTATACGTTTGCGAAGACGTCCGGCTAACAATCAGATTTTTTGTGGAATATGTTCTACAGGTTGTTGATTTGATTCTAAACAAGTAGTTAGTAAAGTACTATAAGGGTTCCAACAATTAAGTTGGAGTAGATCAACTTGTCAGTTTTCCTATAAACGTTGAATTGGTGTCACGATATGATGATGAAGAACTCAAATGCAGGCACATGAAGCAGGATCAGGGGCCTCATTTATGAAGCTTGCGTACGCACAAAACGGAGCTGAAAACATGCGTAAAAGTTGGGATTTATAAAGAAAAACTTGACGTGAAAATATGCGCACCTACACACCCCATTTTTTTTCTCCAAACACCTAACTTTCAATTAGTGTATCCTATATGTTCTATAAAGTTTGTGTTCCAGACCTCATCTTGTGAGTGTATTATGTATGTAATTGTCTTTCAGGGTATCTCATTCACAGTGGGCTGGGTATGCAACAGGTAAGTAAGGGTATGGGGCGCTGAACGAGGGTTGGAGGTTGTGGAGGTATGGTGGACCAAGACACTAGTAAGCACAATGTACTGGCTGGATTCCGACTGCACTCACAGCGGGCCTCGGTTATAAGCGGGTTAACCCAAGGATGGGTAAGTAAACACATAACTTGGCTGTCTTTTTCTCATGGACTGTCTCAGTGGGATCTGATGTTAGGGTTGTGGTTTGGGGACATCGTTCTCTTGATGGACAGCATGCAGTTCCTCTTGAACGGTTGTAGGTTTTAGCTGCTCCGTGCCATTTTCAACCTCGCTGGATGTTCCATGATCCTCATCTCGAACACTCTCCCTGTCCTGTTCAGGTTCTACATGAATCGTTTCTCGCAGATGGGTCTCATTCTGGTCAGATCTGTTTTGGAAGTCGGGAGATGCATGCATAAAATTAAGTAACTTCCCGTTCTTGGTTTCTCCCTTGGTATTAGCAAACAGTAACGAGGCACACCTTCCTCTTCCTCAGAGTCACTTATATTTGGGTGCGGTCTCTCATGTGTTGGTTTCGGGATGTCTGAGGCTCTCTTCTTCCGCTTTTGTGACTCAAATGTGATGGTAGTCGAGTTCTGAAGAGGCTCTACAGGTAAGTCGTTGACTTGCATCAGGAGGTTCTTGTGTAGTGTACGAATTGGTCGGCTTCCCGCCTCCGGGCTTACTTTGTAGACATGATTATCTCCAACCTGTTCTCTCACAATGTAGATGAGCTGCTCCAAATATTGTCTAAGCTTTCCAGGGCCCCCTCGTTCACTGAAATTGCGTACAAGTACTCTGTCCCCAGGCTGAAGAACCACACCTCTACCACTATTTTTCCTTGCCATTTCTCAGCATATCCTTTGGTCCATTAGTTTCTGCTCCCACCATCTGTTATGAGGCCAAAGAGGATGTCCACTGGTAGGCGAGGATCTCGGCCATACAACAAATAATACATGGAGAAACCGGTGGCCTGGCACAATTGTATACCTGGAGTACGTGGGGCAGGTGGTCCTTCCAATTCTCCTTCTCTTTCTCTCCCAAGGTGCGGAGCATCTGCAATAGCATGCGATTGAGTCTCTCTGCAGCATTGCCCTGAGGGTGATCAGGAGAGCTTCTCGAGTGTGCAAACGAGTTAATTGCCTGAGAGTTCTGAAAAGTTAATTCTCAAACTCTCGATCCTGGTCATGGTGTAGTTTGGCCGGGTATCCAAATCTGGGGATTAAGTCATTGAAAAGTTTTCCAGCAGCTGTCTTCCCAGCCTTGTTCTTCATGGGGCAGGCTTGCGCGAATCTGGTGAAGTGATCAACCACTACAAGGATATACTCGTGTCCACCTCTGCAGGCTTCCAGGTGAAAGAAATCGATGCACACCAGCTCAAGGGGGCGAGTTTGATGTTATACTTCCCATTGGTGCTCTTTCATATGTGTCTGGCTTTTTCTGTTTAATGCAAGAGCACTTCCTGGTCATATATTCTTCTGTCTCTCTTTTCATGAAAGGCCAGTCGAATCGCTCCCTCGCTAGGTTCAGAACTTTTTCAACGCCAACGTGAAACATGTTGTTGTGCAGCTGGGTGAGTACTTTTTGTTTGTAGGTGGCTGGCAGGACCAGTTGTTGTCGACCTGCACTCTTCGTCTAGAGAAGGTCATTCTCTATGTATAATTTGCTCCACTCTCTTAACAGCCTGCTTGCGTGTGTGTCCATTCTCTCTTTTTTCATCCTCTGTTGGTGGTGAGTCATATTCCTTCAACACCATCACTTTCCTAATAGCGGGGTCTTTTCTTGGTTCCCTCACAAGCTCATCATGACTGACTTCTGGCAGATGCTCAAATTGAGGTTGGCTGTGGGATGTTAAGTTAAGGGCTGCCACCCAGGCCACATCTCCTTGTTGTGCTTTCCGGCTTGCTTCCCATATAGCACATATTGCCTTCTCCGATAACTCTTCCAAATAACCAGCCATGAAGGTGTCAATGTCCAGGGGCAGCGTGATAAAGTGTACACATCAATGTTGGTTTTGCCTGGCCGGTATTTGATGTTGAAACCGAAGTCAGCCACCTGCCCCATCCACCGGTAAACTACTGCATTGAGTTTGGCAGTACTCAGGATGTTTGTGAGGGGATTATTGTCTGTGACGACTGTGAAATGCAGGTGTAGAATAAGTAGTCACGGAACTTCTCACATACTACCCACTTCAACCCAAGAAATTCAAGCTTTCCGCTGTGTAGGTGATAATTTTGTTCCACTGGTGTTAACGTGAGTGACCCATATCCAATCACCCTCATCTTCCCATCCTGGTTCTGATAAAGAACTGCACCAAAACTTTTTTGGGAGGCATATGTGTGGAGAGTGAAGAGGTGGTTGAAATCAGGATACGCCAACACTGGGGGTTTGGTCAGATGTTCCACAAGCCTTTCAGGATCTGTTGGTGCTGTATATTCCATTGTACCAGAGTACAAGAAGACGGCTGATTACATTTCGTTTTTCCTCATGGCGGTTTGGTTATCGGCTATGCGTGAGAATTCCTGCACGTATGTTCGATAATAGCTCAAGAACCGCCATGCCATTTCAATTAATGGCCCAGCTAGATCCACCAAACCATTGCTGAGGAGATGCTTTTCAGAAGAGAGTTCACCTGGTCTTTTGTTTTGAAATTTAGGACTATACTTTCAGGGATCATTTCTATAGTTTTTAACTCGGAAGTGTGTTTCGTTAGTGTTTGTTTCCCAACCCACGTTGATGAGTTTTGATGCTCCTTTTTGAGCATGAATCAAGTGCATTGTGATGATTCAATTCATGTGCTTTGCACTGTTGATGAATGTTCTTTGTTGTTTTAGCAACATCGAGGAAAGGAACATGATCTGAGTGGTTTTTATGTGTACAGTTGTTCAATTTCTGTGTGTTTCGTCTCCCAATTTTATCATAACACATATATGGACAGTTATAGGTTTTGCTAATTTACATTTTTTATATATCTGTACACCTTTTTAACGTCTCCCGTCATAAGTTTTGTAAGGTTGTTTACAGAGGAAAGTTGCCTGTAATGTGATATTTTGTTGAATTGTTTTACTATTTTACACGTTTGCGAAGACGTCCGGCTAACAATCAGATTTTTTGTGGAATATGTTCTAAAGGTTGTTGATTTGATTCTAAACAAGTAGTTAGTAAAGTACTATGAGGGTCCCAACAATTAAGTTGGAGAAGATCAACTTGTCAGTTTTCCTATAAACGTTGAATTGGGGAATGTGATCAAACTGCTATTTGAAGGTTTTAGGCAGATTTTATCACTGTTAGTTCATGATGCTTTTCAAAAAAACTCCCTTACATCCTTAAATATCACAAACAGCTTGTTTTTGAAGTATAACGCTAGAGCCATGCGATAAGGGTAAAATATTAAATTGAAATATTTTGACAGGTTCTGCGGTTCTAATCATATCAGAGTTACAACAATAAATTGCATTAAAGTGTTTATAAAATTCTGTTTTTATTGTGTGTTAATCATTTGTTCCTCAATTGCATCCATATTTCTGCCTTGGAATTCAAAATTTGCAATGACTCAAACCGCAATGCCATTTCAATTAATGGCCCAGCTAGATCCCCGAAACCATTGCTGAGGAGATGCTTTTCAGAACAGAGTTCACCTGGTCTTTTGTTTTGAAACTTAGGACTATACTTTCAGGGATCATTTCTATAGTTTTTAACTCGGAAGTGTGTTTCGTTAGTGTTTGTTTCCCAACCCACGTTGATGAGTTTTGATGCTCCTTTTTGAGCATGAATCAAGTGCATTGTGATGATTCAGTTCATGTGCTTTACACTGTTGATGAATGTTCTTTGTTGTTTTAGCAACATTGAGGAAAGGAGCATGATCTGAGTGGTTTTTATGTGTACAGTTGTTCAATTTCAGTGTGTTTTGTCTCCCAATTTTATCATAACACATATATGGACAGTTATAGGTTTTGCTAATTTACATTTTTTATATATCTGTACACCTTTTTAACGTCTCCCGTCATAAGTTTTGTAAGGTTGTTTACAGAGGAAAGTTGCCTGTAATGTGATATTTTGTTGAATTATTTTACTATTTTATACGTTTGCGAAGACGTCCGGCTAACAATCAGATTTTTTGTGGAATATGTTCTACAGGTTGTTGATTTGATTCTAAACAAGTAGTTAGTAAAGTACTATGAGGGTCCCAACAATTAAGTTGGAGAAGATCAACTTGTCAGTTTTCCTATAAACGTTGAATTGGGGAATGTGATCAAACTGCTATTTGAAGGTTTTAGGGAGATTTTATCACTGTTAGTTCATGATGCTTTTCAAAAAAAATTCCCTTACAACCTTAAATATCACAAACAACTTGTTTTTGAAGTATAACAATAGAGCCATGCGATAAGGGTAAAATATTAAATTGAAATATTTTGACAGGTTCTGCGGTTCTAATCATATCAGAGTTACAACAATAAATTGCATTAAAATGTTTATAAAATTCTGTTTTTATTGTGTGTTAATCATTTGTTCCTCAATTGCATCCATATTTTTGCCTTGGAATTCAAAATTTACAATGACTCAAACCGCCATGCCATTTCAATTAATGGCCCAGCTTGATCCACCAAACCATTGCTGAGGAGATGCTTTTCAGAACAGAGTTCACCTGGTCTTTTGTTTTGAAACTTAGGACTATACTTTCAGGGATCATTTCTATAGTTTTTAACTCGGAAGTGTGTTTCGTTAGTGTTTGTTTCCCAACCCACGTTGATGAGTTTTGATGCTCCTTTTTGAGCATGAATCAAGTGCATTGTGATGATTCAGTTCATGTGCTTTACACTGTTGATGAATGTTCATTGTTGCTTTAGCAACATTGATGAAAGGAACATGATCTGAGTGGTTTTTATGTGTACAGTTGTTCAATTTTTTGTGTTTCCTCTAACAATTTTATCATAATACATATGAAAAGTAGATTTTACGAGTTAAAATTATTTATTTATCTGTATGTTTTTTTAATGTCTCCAGTTGTGTGTTTTTGTTTGTTTGGTTATAGAGGAAAGTTGCTTATGATATGATATTTTTTGGAATTTTTTGCCGTTTTGTAAGTTTGCCAAGATGTCAAACTAACAATCAGATTTTTCTTGGAATATATTCTGTAGGATGTTGATTTGATTCTCAACAAGTAGTTAGTAAAGTACTATGAGGGTTCCAACAATTAAGTTGGAGTAGATCAACTTGTCAGTTTTCCTATAAACGTTGAATTGGTGTCACGATATGATGATGAAGAACTCAAATGCAGGCACATGAAGCAGGATCAGGGGCCTCATTTATGAAGCTTGCATACGCACAAAACGGAGCTGAAAACATGCGTACACCAGTTCCTGCGTAAAAGTTGGGATTTATAAAGAAAAACTTGACGTGAAAATATGCGCACCTACACACCCCGTTTTTTTTCTCCAAACACCTAACTTTCAATTAGTGTATCCTATATGTTCTATAAAGTTTGTGTTCCAGACCTCATCTTGTGAGTGTATTATGTATGTAATTGTCTTTCAGGGTATCTCATTCACAGTGGGCTGGGTATGCAACAGGTAAGTAAGGGTATGGGGCGCTGAACGAGGGTTGGAGGTTGCGGAGGTATGGTGGACCAAGACACTAGTAAGCACAATGTACTGGCTGGATTCCGACTGCACTCACAGCGGGCCTCGGTTATAAGCGGGTTAACCCAAGGATGGGTAAGTAAACACATAACTTGGCTGTCTTTTTCTCATGGACAGTCTCAGTGGGATCTGATGTTAGGGTTGTGGTTTGGGGACATTGTTCTCTTGATGGACAGCATGCAGTTCCTCTTGAACGGTTGTAGGTTTTAGCTGCTCCGTGCCATTTTCAACCTCGCTGGATGTTCCATGATCCTCATCTCGAACACTCTCCCTGTCCTGTTCAGGTTCTACATGAATCGTTTCTCGCAGATGGGTCTCATTCTGGTCAGATCTGTTTTGGAAGTCGGGAGATGCATGCATAAAATTAAGTAACTTCCCGTTCTTGGTTTCTCCCTTGGTATTAGCAAACAGTAACGAGGCACACCTTCCTCTTCCTCAGAGTCACTTATATTTGGGTGCGGTCTCTCATGTGTTGGTTTCGGGATGTCTGAGGCTCTCTTCTTCCGCTTTTGTGACTCAAATGTGATGGTAGTCGAGTTCTGAAGAGGCTCTACAGGTAAGTCGTTGACTTGCATCAGGAGGTTCTTGTGTAGTGTACGAATTGGTCGGCTTCCCGCCTCCGGGCTTACTTTGTAGACACGATTATCTCCAACCTGTTCTCTCACAATGTAGATGAGCTGCTCAAAATACGGTCTAAGCTTTCCAGGGCCCCCTTGTTCACTGAAATTGCGTACAAGTACTCTGTCCCCAGGCTGAAGAACCACACCTCTACCACCATTTTTCCTGGCGATTTCTCAGCATATCCTTTGGTCCATTAGTTTCTGCTCCCACCATCTGTTATGAGGCCAAAGAGGATGTCCACTGGTAGGCGAGGATCTCGGCCATACAACAAATAATACATGGAGAAACCGGTGGCCTGGCACAATTGTATACCTGGAGTACGTGGGGCAGGTGGTCCTTCCAATTCTCCTACTCTTTCTCTCCCAAGGTGCGGAGCATATGCAATAGCATGCGATTGAGTCTCTCTGCAGCATTGCCCTGAGGGTGATCAGGAGAGCTTCTCGAGTGTGCAAACGAGTTGATTGCCTGAGAGTTCTGAAAAGTTAATTCTCAAAGTCTCGATCCTGGTCATGGTGTAGTTTGGCCGGGTATCCAAATCTGGGGATTAAGTCATTGAAAAGTTTTCCAGCAGCTGTCTTCCCAGCCTTGTTCTTCATGGGGCAGGCTTGCGCGAATCTGGTGAAGTGATCAACCACTACAAGGATATACTCGTGTCCACCTCTGCAGGCTTCCAGGTGAAGGAAATCGATGCACACCAGCTCAAGGGGCGAGTTTGATGTTATACTTCCCATTGGTGCTCTTTCATATGTGTCTGGCTTTTTCTGTTTAATGCAAGAGCACTTCCTGGTCATATATTCTTCTGTCTCTCTTTTCATGAAAGGCCAGTCGAATCGCTCCCTCGCTAGGTTCAGAACTTTTTCAACACCAACGTGAAACATGTTGTTGTGCAGCTGGGTGAGTACTTTTTGTTTGTAGGTGGCTGGCAGGACCAGTTGTTGTCGACCTGCACTCTTCCTCTAGAGAAGGTCATTCTCTATGTACAATTTGCTCCACTCTCTTAACAGCCTGCTTGCGTGTGTGTCCATTCTCTCTTTTTTCATCCTCTGTTGGTGGTGAGTCATATTCCTTCAATACCATCACTTTCCTAATAGCGGGGTCTTTTCTTGGTTCCCTCACAAGCTCATCATGACTGACTTCTGGCAGATGCTCAAATTGAGGTTGGCTGTGGGATGTTAAGTTAAGGGCTGCCACCCAGGCCACATCTCCTTGTTGTGCTTTCCGGCTTGCTTCCCATATAGCACATATTGCCTTCTCCGATAACTCTTCCGAATAACCAGCCATGAAGGTGTCAATGTCCAGGGGCAGCGTGATAAAGTGTCCGCATCAATGTTGGTTTTGCCTGGCCGGTATTTGATGTTGAAGCCGAAGTCAGCCACCTGCCCCATCCACCGGTGAGCTACTGCATTGAGTTTGGCAGTACTCAGGATGTATGTGAGGGGATTATTGTCTGTGACGACTGTGAAATGCAGGTGTAGAATAAGTAGTCACAGAACTTCTCACATACTACCCACTTCAACCCAAGAAATTCAAGCTTTCCGCTGTGTAGGTGATAATTTTGTTCCACTGGTGTTAACGTGAGTGACCCGTATCCAATCACCCTCATCTTCCCATCCTGGTTCTGATAAAGAACTGCACCGAAACTTTTTTGGGAGGCATCTGTGTGGAGTGTGAAGGGGAGGTTGAAATCAGGATACGCCAACACTGGGGGTTTGGTCAGACGTTCCACAAGCTGTTCAGGATCTGTTGGTGCTGTATATTCCATTGTACCAGAGTACAAGAAGACGGCTGATTACATTTCGTTTTTCCTCATGGCGGTTTGGTTATCGGCTATAAGTGAGAAGTCCTGCACGTATGTTCGATAATAGCTCAAGAACCGCCATGCCATTTCAATTAATGGCCCACCTAGATCCACCAAACCATTGCTGAGGAGATGCTTTTCAGAACAGAGTTCACCTGGTCTTTTGTTTTGAAATTTAGGACTATACTTTCAGGGATCATTTCTATAGTTTTTAACTCGGAAGTGTGTTTCGTTAGTGTTTGTTTCCCAACCCACGTTGATGAGTTTTGATGCTCCTTTTTGAGCATGAATCAAGTGCATTGTGATGATTCAGTTCATGTGCTTTGCACTGTTGATGAATGTTCTTTGTTGTTTTAGCAACATTGAGGAAAGGAACATGATCTGAGTGGTTTTTATGTGTACAGTTGTTCAATTTCTGTGTGTTTCGTCTCCCAATTTTATCATAACACATTTATGGACAGTTATAGGTTTTGCTAATTTAAATTTTTTATATATCTGTACACCTTTTTAACGTCTCCCGTCATAAGTTTTGTAAGGTTGTTTACAGAGGAAACTCTCCTGTAATGTGCTATTTTGTTGAATTATTTTACTATTTTATACGTGTGCGAAGACGTCCGGCTAACAATCAGATTTTTCTTGGAATATGTTCTACAGGTTGTTGATTTGATTCTAAACAAGTAGTTAGTAAAGTACTATGAGGGTCCCAACAATTAAGTTGGAGAAGATCAACTTGTCAGTTTTCCTATAAACGTTGAATTGGGGAATGTGATCAAACTGCTATTTGAAGGTTTTAGGCAGATTTTATCACTGTTAGTTCATGATGCTTTTCAAAAAAATTCCCTTACATCCTTTAATATCACAAACAGCTTGTTTTTGAAGTATAACGCTAGAGCCATGCGATAAGGGTAAAATATTAAATTGAAATATTTTGACAGGTTCTGCGGTTCTAATCATATCAGAGTTACAACAATAAATTGCATTAAAATGTTTATAAAATTCTGTTTTTATTGTGTGTTAATCATTTGTTCCTCAATTGCATCCATATTTTTGCCTTGGAATTCAAAATTTACAATGACTCAAACCGCCATGCCATTTCAATTAATGGCCCAGCTTGATCCACCAAACCATTGCTGAGGAGATGCTTTTCAGAACAGAGTTCACCTGGTCTTTTGTTTTGAAACTTAGGACTATACTTTCAGGGATCATTTCTATAGTTTTTAACTCGGAAGTGTGTTTCGTTAGTGTTTGTTTCCCAACCCACGTTGATGAGTTTTGATGCTCCTTTTTGAGCATGAATCAAGTGCATTGTGATGATTCAGTTCATGTGCTTTACACTGTTGATGAATGTTCTTTGTTGTTTTAGCAACATTGAGGAAAGGAGCATGATCTGAGTGGTTTTTATGTGTACAGTTGTTCAATTTCAGTGTGTTTTGTCTCCCAATTTTATCATAACACATATATGGACAGTTATAGGTTTTGCTAATTTACATTTTTTATATATCTGTACACCATTTTATTGTCTCCCGTCATAAGTTTTGTAAGGTTGTTTACAGAGGAAAGTTGCCTGTAATGTGATATTTTGTTGAATTATTTTACTATTTTATACGTTTGCGAAGACGTCCGGCTAACAATCAGATTTTTTGTGGAATAAGTTCTACAGGTTGTTGATTTGATTCTAAACAAGTAGTTAGTAAAGTACTATGAGGGTCCCAACAATTAAGCTGGAGAAGATCAACTTGTCAGTTTTCCTATAAACGTTGAATTGGGGAATGTGATCAAACTGCTATTTGAAGGTTTTAGGGAGATTTTATCACTGTTAGTTCATGATGCTTTTCAAAAAAAATTCCCTTACAACCTTAAATATCACAAACAGCTTGTTTTTGAAGTATAACAATAGAGCCATGCGATAAGGGTAAAATATTAAATTGAAATATTTTGACAGGTTCTGCGGTTCTAATCATATCAGAGTTACAACAATAAATTGCATTAAAATGTTTATAAAATTCTGTTTTTATTGTGTGTTAATCATTTGTTCCTCAATTGCATCCATATTTTTGCCTTGGAATTCAAAATTTGCAATGACTCAAACCGCCATGCCATTTCAATTAATGGCCCAGCTAGATCCACCAAACCATTGCTGAGGAGATGCTTTTCAGAACAGAGTTCACCTGGTCTTTTGTTTTGAAACTTAGGACTATACTTTCAGGGATCATTTCTATAGTTTTTAACTTGGAAATGTGTTTTGTTAGTGTTTGTTTCCCAACCCACGTTGATGAGTTTTGATGCTCCTTTTTGAGCATGAATCAAGTGCATTGTGTTGATTCAAATCAAGGTTTTGCACTGTTGATGAATGTTCTTTGTTGCTTTAGCAACATTGATGAAAGGAACATGATCTGAGTGGTTTTTATGTGTACAGTTGTTCAATTTTTTGTGTTTCCTCTAACAATTTTATCATAATACATATGAAAAGTAGATTTTATGAGTTAAAATTATTTATTTATCTGTATGTTTTTTTAATGTCTCCAGTTGTGTGTTTTTGTTTGTTTGGTTATAGAGGAAAGTTGCTTATGATATGATATTTTTTGGAATTTTTTGCCGTTTTGTAAGTTTGCCAAGATGTCAAACTAACAATCAGATTTTTCTTGGAATATATTCTGTAGGATGTTGATTTGATTCTCAACAAGTAGTTAGTAAAGTACTATGAGGGTTCCAACAATTAAGTTGGAGTAGATCAACTTGTCAGTTTTCCTATAAACGTTGAATTGGTGTCACGATATGATGATGAAGAACTCAAATGCAGGCACATGAAGCAGGATCAGGGGCCTCATTTATGAAGCTTGCATACGCACAAAACGGAGCTGAAAACATGCGTACACCAGTTCCTGCGTAAAAGTTGGGATTTATAAAGAAAAACTTGACGTGAAAATATGCGCACCTACACACCCCATTTTTTTTCTCCAAACACCTAACTTTCAATTAGTGTATCCTATATGTTCTATAAAGTTTGTGTTCCAGACCTCATCTTGTGAGTGTATTATGTATGTAATTGTCTTTCAGGGTATCTCATTCACAGTGAGCTGGGTATGCAACAGGTAAGTAAGGGTATGGGGCGCTGAACGAGGGTTGGAGGTTGCGGAGGTATGGTGGACCAAGACACTAGTAAGCACAATGTACTGGCTGGATTCCGACTGCACTCACAGCGGGCCTCGGTTATAAGCGGGTTAACCCAAGGATGGGTAAGTAAACACATAACTTGGCTGTCTTTTTCTCATGGACAGTCTCAGTGGGATCTGATGTTAGGGTTGTGGTTTGGGGACATTGTTCTCTTGATGGACAGCATGCAGTTCCTCTTGAACGGTTGTAGGTTTTAGCTGCTCCGTGCCATTTTCAACCTCGCTGGATGTTCCATGATCCTCATCTCGAACACTCTCCCTGTCCTGTTCAGGTTCTACATGAATCGTTTCTCGCAGATGGGTCTCATTCTGGTCAGATCTGTTTTGGAAGTCGGGAGATGCATGCATAAAATTAAGTAACTTCCCGTTCTTGGTTTCTCCCTTGGTATTAGCAAACAGTAACGAGGCACACCTTCCTCTTCCTCAGAGTCACTTATATTTGGGTGCGGTCTCTCATGTGTTGGTTTCGGGATGTCTGAGGCTCTCTTCTTCCGCTTTTGTGACTCAAATGTGATGGTAGTCGAGTTCTGAAGAGGCTCTACAGGTAAGTCGTTGACTTGCATCAGGAGGTTCTTGTGTAGTGTACGAATTGGTCGGCTTCCCGCCTCCGGGCTTACTTTGTAGACACGATTATCTCCAACCTGTTCTCTCACAATGTAGATGAGCTGCTCAAAATACGGTCTAAGCTTTCCAGGGCCCCCTTGTTCACTGAAATTGCGTACAAGTACTCTGTCCCCAGGCTGAAGAACCACACCTCTACCACCATTTTTCCTGGCGATTTCTCAGCATATCCTTTGGTCCATTAGTTTCTGCTCCCACCATCTGTTATGAGGCCAAAGAGGATGTCCACTGGTAGGCGAGGATCTCGGCCATACAACAAATAATACATGGAGAAACCGGTGGCCTGGCACAATTGTATACCTGGAGTACGTGGGGCAGGTGGTCCTTCCAATTCTCCTACTCATTCTCTCCCAAGGTGCGGAGCATCTGCAATAGCATGCGATTGAGTCTCTCTGCAGCATTGCCCTGAGGGTGATCAGGAGAGCTTCTCGAGTGTGCAAACGAGTTGATTGCCTGAGAGTTCTGAAAAGTTAATTCTCAAACTCTCGATCCTGGTCATGGTGTAGTTTGGCCGGGTATCCAAATCTGGGGATTAAGTCATTGAAAAGTTTTCCAGCAGCTGTCTTCCCAGCCTTGTTCTTCATGGGGCAGGCTTGCGCGAATCTGGTGAAGTGATCAACCACTACAAGGATATACTCGTGTCCACCTCTGCAGGCTTCCAGGTGAAGGAAATCGATGCACACCAGCTCAAGGGGCGAGTTTGATGTTATACTTCCCATTGGTGCTCTTTCATATGTGTCTGGCTTTTTCTGTTTAATGCAAGAGCACTTCCTGGTCATATATTCTTCTGTCTCTCTTTTCATGAAAGGCCAGTCGAATCGCTCCCTCGCTAGGTTCAGAACTTTTTCAACGCCAACGTGAAACATGTTGTTGTGCAGCTGGGTGAGTACTTTTTGTTTGTAGGTGGCTGGCAGGACCAGTTGTTGTCGACCTGCACTCTTCCTCTAGAGAAGGTCATTCTCTATGTACAATTTGCTCCACTCTCTTAACAGCCCGCTTGCGTGTGTGTCCATTCTCTCTTTTTTCATCCTCTGTTGGTGGTGAGTCATATTCCTTCAATACCATCACTTTCCTAATAGCGGGGTCTTTTCTTGGTTCCCTCACAAGCTCATCATGACTGACTTCTGGCAGATGCTCAAATTGAGGTTGGCTGTGGGATGTTAAGTTAAGGGCTGCCACCCAGGCCACATCTCCTTGTTGTGCTTTCCGGCTTGCTTCCCATATAGCACATATTGCCTTCTCCGATAACTCTTCCGAATAACCAGCCATGAAGGTGTCAATGTCCAGGGGCAGCGTGATAAAGTGTCCGCATCAATGTTGGTTTTGCCTGGCCGGTATTTGATGTTGAAGCCGAAGTCAGCCACCTGCCCCATCCACCGGTGAGCTACTGCATTGAGTTTGGCAGTACTCAGGATGTATGTGAGGGGATTATTGTCTGTGACGACTGTGAAATGCAGGTGTAGAATAAGTAGTCACAGAACTTCTCACATACTACCCACTTCAACCCAAGAAATTCAAGCTTTCCGCTGTGTAGGTGATAATTTTGTTCCACTGGTGTTAACGTGAGTGACCCGTATCCAATCACCCTCATCTTCCCATCCTGGTTCTGATAAAGAACTGCACCGAAACTTTTTTGGGAGGCATCTGTGTGGAGTGTGAAGGGGAGGTTGAAATCAGGATACGCCAACACTGGGGGTTTGGTCAGACGTTCCACAAGCTGTTCAGGATCTGTTGGTGCTGTATATTCCATTGTACCAGAGTACAAGAAGACGGCTGATTACATTTCGTTTTTCCTCATGGCGGTTTGGTTATCGGCTATAAGTGAGAAGTCCTGCACGTATGTTCGATAATAGCTCAAGAACCGCCATGCCATTTCAATTAATGGCCCAGCTAGATCCACCAAACCATTGCTGAGGAGATGCTTTTCAGAACAGAGTTCACCTGGTCTTTTGTTTTGAAATTTAGGACTATACTTTCAGGGATCATTTCTATAGTTTTTAACTCGGAAGTGTGTTTCGTTAGTGTTTGTTTCCCAACCCACGTTGATGAGTTTTGATGCTCCTTTTTGAGCATGAATCAAGTGCATTGTGATGATTCAGTTCATGTGCTTTGCACTGTTGATGAATGTTCTTTGTTGTTTTAGCAACATTGAGGAAAGGAGCATGATCTGAGTGGTTTTTATGTGTACAGTTGTTCAATTTCTGTGTGTTTCGTCTCCCAATTTTATCATAACACATTTATGGACAGTTATAGGTTTTGCTAATTTAAATTTTTTATATATCTGTACACCTTTTTAACGTCTCCCGTCATAAGTTTTGTAAGGTTGTTTACAGAGGAAACTTGCCTGTAATGTGATATTTTGTTGAATTATTTTACTATTTTATACGTGTGCGAAGACGTCCGGCTAACAATCAGATTTTTCTTGGAATATGTTCTACAGGTTGTTGATTTGATTCTAAACAAGTAGTTAGTAAAGTACTATGAGGGTCCCAACAATTAAGTTGGAGAAGATCAACTTGTCAGTTTTCCTATAAACGTTGAATTGGGGAATGTGATCAAACTGCTATTTGAAGGTTTTAGGCAGATTTTATCACTGTTAGTTCATGATGCTTTTCAAAAAAATTCCCTTACATCCTTTAATATCACAAACAGCTTGTTTTTGAAGTATAACGCTAGAGCCATGCGATAAGGGTAAAATATTAAATTGAAATATTTTGACAGGTTCTGCGGTTCTAATCATATCAGAGTTACAACAATAAATTGCATTAAAATGTTTATAAAATTCTGTTTTTATTGTGTGTTAATCATTTGTTCCTCAATTGCATCCATATTTTTGCCTTGGAATTCAAAATTTACAATGACTCAAACCGCCATGCCATTTCAATTAATGGCCCAGCTTGATCCACCAAACCATTGCTGAGGAGATGCTTTTCAGAACAGAGTTCACCTGGTCTTTTGTTTTGAAACTTAGGACTATACTTTCAGGGATCATTTCTATAGTTTTTAACTCGGAAGTGTGTTTCGTTAGTGTTTGTTTCCCAACCCACGTTGATGAGTTTTGATGCTCCTTTTTGAGCATGAATCAAGTGCATTGTGATGATTCAGTTCATGTGCTTTACACTGTTGATGAATGTTCTTTGTTGTTTTAGCAACATTGAGGAAAGGAGCATGATCTGAGTGGTTTTTATGTGTACAGTTGTTCAATTTCAGTGTGTTTTGTCTCCCAATTTTATCATAACACATATATGGACAGTTATAGGTTTTGCTAATTTACATTTTTTATATATCTGTACACCTTTTTATTGTCTCCCGTCATAAGTTTTGTAAGGTTGTTTACAGAGGAAAGTTGCCTGTAATGTGATATTTTGTTGAATTATTTTACTATTTTATACGTTTGCGAAGACGTCCGGCTAACAATCAGATTTTTTGTGGAATAAGTTCTACAGGTTGTTGATTTGATTCTAAACAAGTAGTTAGTAAAGTACTATGAGGGTCCCAACAATTAAGCTGGAGAAGATCAACTTGTCAGTTTTCCTATAAACGTTGAATTGGGGAATGTGATCAAACTGCTATTTGAAGGTTTTAGGGAGATTTTATCACTGTTAGTTCATGATGCTTTTCAAAAAAAATTCCCTTACAACCTTAAATATCACAAACAGCTTGTTTTTGAAGTATAACAATAGAGCCATGCGATAAGGGTAAAATATTAAATTGAAATATTTTGACAGGTTCTGCGGTTCTAATCATATCAGAGTTACAACGATAAATTGCATTAAAATGTTTATAAAATTCTGTTTTTATTGTGTGTTAATCATTTGTTCCTCAATTGCATCCATATTTTTGCCTTGGAATTCAAAATTTGCAATGACTCAAACCGCCATGCCATTTCAATTAATGGCCCAGCTAGATCCACCAAACCATTGCTGAGGAGATGCTTTTGTCTTTTGTTTTGAAACTTAGGACTATACTTTCAGGGATCATTTCTATAGATTTTAACTTGGAAGTGTGTTTCGTTATTGTTTGTTTCTGTGGAAAATGATATCATCTTATGTTACATTAAACAGCTTTTATGATTTTATGTTTTATTAACCAATTCTGTATTAATCATCTTTCTTATACAATATTATACTCTTATATTTTATTAATTGATGTTTTATTAACCATTCACTAGCAATAAGTGCATTAAAATATAACCATATGTCTCCTGCTAGGAATTTCTCAAAACTGTGTGCAATTAAGGATGTGCTACAACAGGAATGTGTGTGTGAGTGTAAACGGGAAGAAAGCTATTGCCTGTAATGTCTGGAGCTGACCTTAAGCTGACCTTAAGAACTAAACAACAAGATTTAAGATGCACTTATACTGAGGATGTACGTCCTGTAATGTCTCAAGCTGACCATAAGTTGACCTTAAGAACAAAACAACAAGATTTAAGGCGCACCTGTACTGAGGGTGTACTGATCGGAGACATACACACACACATTCCATACCATATAAGACAAAAAAATATGATGATATATTGTTTCCGGGAAAACAGAGAAACTTAGTTGTTTTGCAGAAACTAAAGGGGAAGTCTGCCATTGACCAAAGGAGACAAAGGACGGATAAGCCATTGGTGGGAACCAGGGAAAACCTCCAACCACTCGGAAGATAGAACGACGACACATACTATAAATATTGTGTGATTTTGTTACTGAGTTGTTGGTCAGTGTGGAAGTCGTGGACTGACAACCCAGCGCTGTATTCTTATATCTGATCAATAAACCTCATTATTATTAGAGATTGTCTCTCTCAAATTTTTGAACACGAAGGACCCTTGGAAAGTC
Organism: Triplophysa yarkandensis; assembly: GCA_033220385.1. NCBI lineage: Eukaryota > Metazoa > Chordata > Actinopteri > Cypriniformes > Nemacheilidae > Triplophysa > Triplophysa yarkandensis. Next base: position 2,781,924 of record CM065673.1, read on the forward strand.
CAACAATTTGGTGACCCCGACGTGATCGGAGAAAAGGCATTGTTGTTAAAGACGGCAGAGGACCGGATTGGACACGAGACGGAGTCAGATTCAACACAGTGGCCACACAAAAAATAAGGTAAGCAGAAACCTGTTTAATCGAATTCTGCTATTTGGATAGATCTAAATTTTATGTGTTGAATTCGATGAACATCTCGTGTGAGTATAACTAAATTTATTTGGAGGTTCATAGATCAGATAAATTGGGTTAGAGTCCCTTGGTCGGCGAACCATAAATTCTGTTGGGTTAGAGTCCCTTGGTCGGCGAACCATAAATTCTGTTGGGTTAGAGTCCCTTGGTCGGAGAACCATAGATTCTGTTGGGTTAGAGTCCCTTGGTTGACGAACCATAAATTCTGTTGGGTCAGAGTCCCTTGGTTGACGAACCATAAATTCTGTTGGGTTAGAGTCCCTTGGTCGGCTAACCATAAATTCTGTTGGGTTGGAGTCCCTTGGTCTGAGAACCATAAAGCTGTATATATTTGCTGTGATTTCTTTGAAGTGTTATTGTGTTTTAATGCTGTGAAACATTTATTCTGATTTGGGTTGTATTACATGGTGTTTTGTGTATATAAATAGTAAATATGGCAAAATATGAGAAGGAATGTGCTGACTACGGATGTGTATCAGTTGTAGAACAGTGGAAGAATGTAGTGGACATGTGGTTAACTCAGGTGGAGCCTAAATATCAGGAGAAAGAAAGGAAAGAGTTTGAAGCGAAATGGAGTCAGATGTGTATTGAGAACGGCTGGGATGCACCTGAGAAGATAACAGTGCAACTGGCAGAGAAGATAGGGGACATGGAGAAAAAGGCTGAAAATACATGTAGAAGGAAAGGATAAAGTGAAGTGGATGAATAAAGGTGAATATTCTAAACAGGAAGAGGAGTATAAAGCAGATCTTAGATTGTGGACTAGAATTGCACTGACTGCCACTGCTCTAAGCAAAAAGGAAAAGAAGCCAGGGAGAGATGAGAAGGGTTTGAAGGCAGCCGAGCAAGTGAAAGAAAAGGCAGGACGTGAAATGAGTAACTCTTCTGATCAGACAACTGACAACCCGCCTCCAGAAATATATCCTGATCTCAAATTGCTCTCACGCACTCCCCCTTATGCCCCAAACTTGCAGCAAGTTTTGGTGGATGTAAAGGGAGGGCATGTAGATGTAGATATGCCTGAGACAGAAGTTCAACTGATGCATATTAGGCAAAAGATACAAGAACTTAAGGGTTTGTTTGCAGCAAGTTCTCCGTATGGCCAGAATAGTCACAAATCACAGGAAAGTGACAGGAGATACAGTGATGAGAGAATAGAGACAGAAGCAAAGAACTCATCATTGCCTTTAACGCTAGACAGGAACATGATGGGTCCTAGAGAATGTTCCATTAACATGCCACCTGATGATTGCTCAGAGAAGAGTGAGGGAGAAAGAGATGGAGAGATTAAAGGGGTAACTATTAAAGGAACAATGATCTCAACCCCAATTGCAAGCAGAACCAGAGCACAGATAGAAAGAGCTCAAAATGAAGACAGAGTGCAGAATATGTGGGATAGCCAATATTATAATCCAAAACCACAGTGTGATTTTGCAGTAATGGATCAGCTCTGTGCAGGACAAGTTCCTCCACCCAACCAGATGCCACTAGTGCTGACAGGCCGTGGACAGGAGAAATATCAGCCATGGAGCCATAGTGATATGGCTGCTGTACTGGCTAAACTACCCCCTATTACCTCTGGGGGCGGTAGATGGTTAACTAAGTTAGTGGGTTTGTGTCATGGAACCACTTTGGCGGTGGGTGATCTACGGTGCCTGTTGGGCCAGATTTTCACAGTATCCCAAATGACTGCATTTGAGGCAGATGCTCAAATGACAGGGGTCCCTAATGAAAGTAAATTTACAACTGTAAGTACATCAGTCAGTGTTGCACTAAGAAAGCAATTTCCTATACCCCAAACAGCATTTCAGGGCATCACATTTGAAATAAAACCAGGTGAGACTGGATCAGGGTATTATTTCAGGTGTGCAGCAGAATGGGAACAGATGGTTGAAGAAAACAGTTTAAACAACCCGATAACTAGAGACATTTTCAGAGCAGCAGTAATGTCAGGGGCTCCTAACGGCGTGAAACAGGCAGTGGAGAATAACCCAGACATACCAGGGTCATCTAATGAAGTTTGGGAAAAACACTTAAAACACCACATTGATAGAGCACGCGCTAGAATGAAAAAAGAGGAAGAAGAGTTAGAGAAAGCAAAGACTCATTTGTTAAAGTTGCAGATTGAACAGGCTAAGTCAGGTGGTCCAAAAAAGACAAAACAAATGGTTCAACAGTCATCTGAACAGCGATTTGAGAACCCCAAAGGTTATACCACTCCCCCTTTTCCAACTCAATGGCGTAGACCTTTCAGGGGACAATGGGGTGGGTATAGAGGAAATGGAAATAAGAGACGAGGGGGTGGGGGCTATGTGAGGAGTGCTTGTTATGCGTATGGTGCTACTGATCATTGGGTACGTAATTGCCCCACACAAGTAGGGGAAGGCCATATTACAGGAACACCTGCGGGGGGTTGGGGTCCTCATAGAGGTGGACCTGGTGGTCATGGCAGGGGACCACACACCCCAAAGCACCAGGGGCATAGACTCTCGACGCTACCCAACCAACAGGGGCCTGTGCACCCAACATGGGGCCCGGGGGCGGACATGGAGGATTGTTGATGGGGCCCACAGAAAACCTCCATGAGGGGAATGGCTGAACCCCTAATGGAAATAGTGGTTAACAACAGACCACTACAAGCTCTAGTAGATACTGGAGCAACATACTCCACTGTGACAAAGGGCACTGTGACGCAAAAAGATCTCAGTGATAAAAAGGTGGAAGTAATAGGTTTCTCTGGTGGGTTAGAAATATGGCCAATTTTGACAGCAAAGATTGCTAATCAGAGCATACCACACTCATTCTTGTACTCCTCTAATGCTCCCACACCTTTATTGGGGAGGGATCTCCTTATAAAATTAGGAGCAAGTATTTTATGTTCACCAGAGGGAGTAATTGTATGTTTTCCAGACGGTACACAGGTTAATTGTTGTTTAGCCACTGATATGGGGTGTACACAAAATGTCCTTTTAGGAGGCCCATTAAAAGAAGCTGCTGATATTTACTGGGTAGAATTAGATATTTCACCATCCCCAACAAGTGTAGTGTCACTTTACAACAACCATAGGCCATGGATTACAAGCATTGATGTTTTCTTACCACCAATTGACCCCTTGCACTGTACACTATTTTATGACAGAAATGACAATACTATGTATCAGGAACTTTTTAACAACATTGAGGGAGACAGGTGGCGCATCACCGGTGAGGGCCTGTATGTAGGGAAAGAGGGAGTTGTAGCACCCGTCACACTCACTGATGAAAAACAGCAATGGTACGAAATGACAGACACAGCCGCACCACACATTTCCATGGCACTGCATCCAGGCCATGAAGCTAGAGAGTTAGGAGGTATGACAAAAAAATTAAGAGCTGTCACGGACTGGGAGCCCACTGACAATACCATGGTGATGTATTCTCCTTCCACCTGTTCCTATTGGGTAAGAGCACACACACAGAAGACATGGGTATTTTGACACATAAGCAGGTCTCTAGGAGCCATGGCAGAGAGCAGACAGACGGCCCTGGACCTGAGCAGTTGTTTGCAGCATAACCGTCTGACTTATGGTCTCAGGGACCAACAGATGTTGGGTTATGTAATATTGAGCCAATAACATTCCAATTGTCTTCCACAGAGCCAATTTGGGTACCACAGTATCGTAATAAGCCTGAGGGTGACGAGGGTATTGCATCAACTGTTCAGGGATTGCTAGAGAGGGGAGTGATCACACCCTATAAGTCCCAATGGAACACTCCCATTTTCCCCATACAGAAACCAGGCACTGACAAATACAGACTTGTTCACGATCTTAGGACAATTAATAGTATGGTATCAACACCCACACTGGCGGTGCCCAATCCGTACACCGCTCTGTCTGCTTTGAACCCGGCTCACCAATGGTTTACATGTCTGGCTTTCACCTACAGAGGTCGCCAATACTCATATAACAGACTACCCCAAGGGTTTGTCTTGTCACCTGGAATATTTAATCAGGTGTTGAAAGAACAACTACAAAATTGTGAACTTCCAGAGAACTGTGTGCTGATAATGTATGTTGATGATCTTCTTGCAGCTACCACAAATGAAGAATGCTTAAAAGCCACTGAATTGGTACTGAAGCAGTTACATGCCTCGGGCTTCAAAGTCAGCAAGGAAAAATTGCAAATTAGTAGACCTTCTGTTTCTTTCATGGGTAGATTGATAACAGCTCAGGGTTCTACGCTCTCCCATCACCAACGTGACAGCATTTTGACACATCCCAAACCAATAAATGTAAAGGACATGCTTTCTTTTCTCGGACTTACAGGTTTTAGCTACATCCCGATGTATGTTTCCTTAACCACACCGTTGAGGCAGTTAGTGAAAGAGCAGGGAATGAAAAATCTGAGTTGACATGGACCCCAGAAGCAGAACAGGCTTTTATTTCATTGAAAACGCAACTGTCACATGCTGCTCATTTAACTTGTGCTGACTATTCTCTGAGTTTTTTCCTAGATGTTTCTGAAACAGGGAGCAGTGCACACGGGGTGCTTTCCCAGAAGCAGGCAGGGACTAGGAGGATTTTGATGTATGTCAGCGTGCTCCTGGACAGCATTGAACAACGCCAGTCAAGTTGTGCCAGGTTTGCTGCAGGGTTGGCTAAAATAATTGAGAAAACTTCACACATTGTTATGGGACACCAATTGACGGTTTTGACCACACATTCCATTATGTCATTTGTGAATTCTACGGCATTCACATTTTCTCCATTGAGACAACGCAGACTAGCTAAAATATTGACAGCACCACACATTACATATACCCATGAGGGTATTAACATTGCAGATCTCTTATCAGATGGCCAAACACATGATTGTGTCCCTATAACGGAATTGGCTTCGCATGTAAGAGCGAACCTTTTTGCCACTCCACTCACAGCACCACCAGAACTGATAACGCTGTTTACAGATGGGTGTTTCAGATCAGAGGATGGCTCACTAACAGCTGCATTTTCTGTGGTAGAACAGACAGATGAAGGATTTATCACCAGGGTGGCAGAGAAACTGCAGGGCAAACAGTCAGCGCAGAGAGCAGAAATGATAGCAGTAACTGAAGCTTTGAAATTAGCAGGAACTAATAGAGTCAACATTTTCTGTGATTCTGCTTATGTCGTTACAGCTGTACATGTTGAACTACCAGTTTGGCAGAGGTGTGGTTTTGTTACCACCTCAGGTCGACCAATTAAACATGCATGTGAAGCCAAAGACCTGTTGGAGGCTCTGATTATACCCGTGTAAGTGGCAATTATAAAATGCCAAGGTCATTCTAAGGAAAATTCTATGATCACCAAAGGTAATGACGCTGCTGATGCAGCTGCTAAAACAGCAGCAGGTTATGTCAAAACACAAATGACAGTCCAGAGCTCTAATGGTATTGACAACCTTTTACCACAGTTCAGCAGAGCCTATCTCGTAGCTGAACACAACAAAGCTACACCAGAGGAGAAATCCGTCTGGATTGAACATGGTGCATTGCGTGCACCTGATGGAATTTGGCAGGCACCTGATGGTAGGCCAGCATTGCCCTTAGCTTTGACTAATTCCTTATTTAGACAAACACATGGCCTCGCCCATGTTAGCACGAAGCCTATGTTAAGGTCTCTAAAACATTGGTGGCATCCTTTTCTAACCTCTATGGTGTCAAATTATGTTCTATCCTGTGACACATGCCAGGAACACAATGTTAAGCCCTCACTGAAGCAAGTGCAAGGCACATTTCCGCCACTTTGTGGCCCAGGGGAAGAAATTGTGATTGATTTCACGGACATGATTACCAAAGTCCAGGGTAAACAGTATCTCCTTGCGATAGTTGACTATTTCACAGGATGGCCAGAAGCCTACCCTGTAGGCAGGGAAGACAGTACTGCAGTCATTAAATGTCTAATTAATCGTTACATCCCTCATTATGGTTTCCCAAGACGGGTTAGGTCAGACAACGGTAGCCATTTCAAGAATGAACACCTGAGACTCGTTGAACACTCTCTGGGTCTTACACATGCCTTTGGAGCGGTATATCATCCAAAGTCTCAAGGAAAAGTTGAACGAATGAACCTGACACTGAAACTAAAATTGGCAAAAATCTGTGCACAGACCATATTAAACTGGTTATCAGCTCTCCCTATAGCATTGATGTCTGTACGTTCTTCTGTTAACAAGATTTCTGGTTTCACACCTTTTGAATTGTTTACAGGTCGCTCTTTTCCAGGTCCAGCCAACCCATTGAGAGAGTATACCATTAAGCCTTTGTCGCATAATGCATATTTTGACAAATTGACTGCCATGATTCAACATTTTTCTAAACAGGACGCACGAGTTGCAGACGCTGAATGTATTCCTCGACCAACGGAGTGGGTTCGACTGAAGATTTTCCGGAGAAAGTGGAACGAACCCAGGTGGTCTACACAATTGCGTGTCGTCGCCAGGACATCCCGCTGTGTTCGCCTACAGGGCAAGGGCGACACCTGGCATCACTTGTCTTCTTGTGTTGCTTGTGATTCACCCAGCAGGTCTCTGGAACAAACGACTGTGGACCTGAAGTCTCAGTTCCAAGAGAGGGAGAGTACAGAGAGTACAGACAAACGAGAAAGTGGTGGAAATTTTAAAATTTCATTTCAAACAGGTGATCTTTTTTCAAGCCCACAGGGAGAACCCTTGGCACACTGTGTAAGTTCTGACTGTGCATACGGAGCAGGTATTGCAACAATATTCAAAGACAAGTACGGTGTAAACAAAGTGAAACAACAGAAAAAGGGAGTAGGAGAGTGTGCTATTACACATAAAAACGACGGTAGAACCTTTTTTCACTTAATCACAAAGAAGTTTTGTGTACAGACAAGCCCACATATCAAGATTTCACCAGTAGTTTGACATGCATGAGAGACTGGTGTGTGCAACATAGTATAGAGAGTGTCTCAGCACCCCGGCTGGGGTGTGGATTAGATGGACTGGATTTTGACAGAGTTACAGAAATTCTAAGAGAAGTGTGTTTGCTAACACAAATATGACTATAACGATATATTCATTGTAGATGTAATAATCAATATATTAGTGGTATTAATGCTTTAGCATAGAAGTGATTGATTTTCATTTATTGATCATATGTTTTCACATTCTGTTTAGCCTACACAAATTTAATTTTTTCTTTTATTCATTTCTTTCACAATTTTTTGTATTCTTTTACATTACTACAGTTATGGTATCCACTAAAATGAGGGTGTGGGATAACTGGAAGTGTACCATAATCCTGGGCATCATTGCCATCATAGTGGTGAGCATTATTTTAGGAATAGAAAAGAGACAAGAGAGAAATAATTGGACTCGACCAAGAAGGTCAGTGAACCCTGACCCATGTTTTAGACGATTTGAAAAGGGAATCGAGTTAGACTATGAGAATGGTTCAACAACAGCATTCACATTTGATCTGTGCAGTGTAATCAACTGTCATGGAAAAAATGCTAGTTACAGGGGACATAAGTTGTATGTGTGCAGTTCTTACGTGTTAGAGCATACATGTAATACAAATAGTGATAGAAAGATATCCGCCTGTCCTGCTTGGAATGATGTTACAAAATACACAGGACCATGGACCCCGAGGGGAGGGAGTGAAGGTATTAGATTAGATTAGATTAGATTAGATTCAACTTTATTGTCACTGCACATGTAGGATACAAGGCAACGAAATGCAGTTAGCATCTAACCAGAAGTGCAATAAGCAGTAAATACAGGTTATATATGTATATATACAATAATTATACAGAATATAAGAATAAAGATAAGTATTATGGACAGATTTACAGGTTAATATACAGGCAGATATACAGGCAGGTGTGCTATGAACAAACTATACATTATGTAAAGTGTATGTACACTATAGACAGATCTATGAACATAATTACAGTATTGCAGTGGATGGTAAAGTGCATTGGAATTTTTGTATACCAGAAGGATGGAGAAAGGTGTCCTTTCAAAGGGATTTTAGTTCCAACCAAAATCCACTCACTCTCTCATTAGGAGGAATACAACATGTTAGTGAATTATCGTTCCTCAGATACCCTATTCCGAAAAATCATACATATATTACTCTAGGTGTTGACATGGAGGGAAAAGATCCAATAGGGCTAATTAAAATCAACATAACCCCCAGAAATGGATCAGGAAGAAATAAAACTATTCCAATTAAAATGATGAACCATAAGAATGTTGAGATTGACTACACTAAGTTGAGCCCTGGAGACATGATCGAGAAAGCAACAGGGTACGGAGAGACCAATTTGTGGTTAGAATGGTTAATAAACACGGTTAAAGAACAACATTTAGACGACTGTATAGCTTGTGCAAGTGCTAGACCAAAACTACACATAGAACCAGCACCCCTGTATCCTAATGATACGTGGGGTTACGAGTGTATGTTATCATTAACTAGGAAACTGGGAAATGATAATTGTAAAACGTTAGCATCTATATTTCCCCCAATTTCCAATGATTCTAAAAACAGGCCCATTTACACCCAGGAAAGATAATTATACCTGTTTTAATCTCACCGTACAATCACCGACAGTTAATTATGGACAGATTGACCCTGACTGGTGTAGTGTAATTATAGCGGACGATGGGACATTAATAGGATCATGGGCAAGAGCAGGATTGTATTATTACTGTGGTAGTAGACGACTGTTTACTAGAGTACCTCCAAATACTAAAGGTTTATGTGCCATGGTTAGACTAGGAGCACCTCTGACATTAATAGGTGAAAAGCAGTAAGACTCAACAAAGATACAACCACATTGACACAGCGTAGAAGGCAACATGTCATCAGAAAACGAGCGGCTCCCATTGATTTGTCTTTAAATAGTCCCACATATATAGATGCTATTGGAATACCTAGAGGAGTTCCAGATGAATTTAAATTAGCAGATCAAATAGCAACAGGCTTCGAAAATATTCCTATTATAGCAGCACTATTCCCGATCACCCCAAACAAAATGTTCATTACAATGTCATGAGATTGACAAATATGACAAGAGACGCTGTAGAGGGTTTATCAGAACAGTTAGCCCCAACATCTTTCATGGCAGTACAGAATAGAATGGCATTAGATATGCTGTTAGCGGAGAATGGAGGAGTATGTCATATGTTTGGTGATTTATGTTGCACTTTCATTCCAAATAACACAGCCCCAGATGGCTCTGTGACCAGAGCTTTAGAAGAACTGAGAACATTATCTGTCGAAATGAAGGAACATTCAGGTATAGATAACCCCATTGGTGATTGGCTGGAAAAAACATTAGGTAAATGGAAAGCACTGGTGATGTCTATAATTGTATCAATCGCAGTATTTCTAGCCATTTTGATAACATGTGGATGTTGTTGTATACCATGCATCAGGTCACTGTGCAACCGATTGATTGTTGCAGCAATAGAAAAGAAAGATCTTGACCCACCACCTCCGTATAACATGCCCTTGTTGGCTACAGACCACATGGAAAATGATGATGAGGATGAACAAGATTATGTGTGACCTCTTACGAGGTCAAGAGAGGGAATTGTGGAAAATGATACAATCTTATGTTGCATTAAACAGCTTTTATGATTTTATGTTTTATTAACCAATTCTGTATTAATCATCTTTCTTATACAATATTATACTCTTATGTTTTATTAATTGATGTTTTATTAACCATTCACTAGCAATAGGTGCATTAAAATATAACCATATGTCTCCTGCTAGGAATTTCTCAAAACTGTGTGCAAATAAGGATGTGCTACAACAGGAATGTGTGTGAGTGTAAACGGGAGGAAAGCTAAGGCCTGTAATGCATGGAGCTGACCTTAAGCTGACCTTAAGAACTACACAAAAAGATTTAAGATGCACTTATACTGAGAATGTACGTCCTGTAATGTCTCAAGCTGACCATAAGTTGACCTTAAGAACAAAACAACAAGATTTAAGGTGCACCTATACTGAGGGTGTACTGATCGGAGACATACACACACATTCCATACCATATAAGACAAAAAAGATGATGATATATTGTTTCTGGGAAAACAGAGAAAATTAGTTGTTTTGCAGAAACTAAAGGGGAAGTCTGCCATTGACCAAAGGAGACAAAGGACTGATCAGCCATTGGTGGAAACCAGGGAAAACCTCCAACCACTCCGAAGATAGAACGACGATACATACTATAAATATTGTGTGATTTTGTTACTGAGTGTTGGTCAGTGTGGAAGTCGTGGACTGACAACCCAGCGCTGTATTCTGATCAATAAAGTTTCAACTTATTCGACAAGTCTGATCTCCGATTTTTGAACACGTTAAGGACATTGGTTTATTAAGGTCCTTCAGTATGCAACAGGTAAGTAAGGGTATGGGGCGCTGAACGAGGGTTGGAGGTTGTGGAGGTATGGTGGACCAAGACACTAGTAAGCACAATGTACTGGCTGGATTCCGACTGCACTCACAGCAGGCCTCGGTTATAAGCGGGTTAACCCAAGGATGGGTAAGTAAACACATAACTTGGCTGTCTTTTTCTCATGGACTGTCTCAGTGGGATCTGATGTTAGGGTTGTGGTTTGGGGACATTGTTCTCTTGATGGACAGCATGCAGTTCCTCTTGAACGGTTGTAGGTTTTAGCTGCTCCGTGCCATTTTCAACCTCGCTGGATGTTCCATGATCCTCATCTCGAACACTCTCCCTGTCCTGTTCAGGTTCTACATGAATCGTTTCTCGCAGATGGGTCTCATTCTGGTCAGATCTGTTTTGGAAGTCGGGAGATGCATGCATAAAATTAAGTAACTTCCCGTTCTTGGTTTCTCCCTTGGTATTAGCAAACAGTAACGAGGCACACCTTCCTCTTCCTCAGAGTCACTTATATTTGGGTGCGGTCTCTCATGTGTTGGTTTCGGGATGTCTGAGGCTCTCTTCTTCCGCTTTTGTGACTCAAATGTGATGGTAGTCGAGTTCTGAAGAGGCTCGTTGACTTGCATCAGGAGGTTCTTGTGTAGTGTACGAATTGGTCGGCTTCCCGCCTCCGGGCTTACTTTGTAGACACGATTATCTCCAACCTGTTCTCTCACAATGTAGATGAGCTGCTCCAAATACGGTCTAAGCTTTCCAGGGCCCCCTCGTTCACTGAAATTGCGTACAAGTACTCTGTCCCCAGGCTGAAGAACTACACCTCTACCACCATTTTCCCTGGCGATTTCTCAGCATATCCTTTGGTCCATTAGTTTCTGCTCCCACCATCTGTTATGAGGCCAAAGAGGATGTCCACTGGTAGGCGAGGATCTCGGCCATACAACAAATAATATATGGAGAAACCGGTGGCCTGGCACAATTGTATACCTGGAGTACGTGGGGCAGGTGGTCCTTCCAATTCTCCTACTCTTTCTCTCCCAAGGTGCGGAGCATCTGCAATAGCATGCGATTGAGTCTCTCTGCAGCATAGCCCTGAGGGTGATCAGGAGAGCTTCTTGAGTGTGCAAACGAGTTGATTGCCTGAGAGTTCTGAAAAAGTTAATTCTCAAACTCTCGATCCTGGTCATGGTGTAGTTTGGCCGGGTATCCAAATCTGGGGATTAAGTCATTGAAAAGTTTTCCAGCAGCTGTCTTCCCAGCCTTGTTCTTCATGGGGCAGGCTTGCGCGAATCTGGTGAAGTGATCAACCACTACAAGGATATACTCGTGTCCACCTCTGCAGGCTTCCAGGTGAAAGAAATCGATGCACACCAGCTCAAGGGGCGAGTTTGATGTTATACTTCCCATTGGTGCTCTTTCATATGTGTCTGGCTTTTTCTGTTTAATGCAAGAGCACTTCCTGGTCATATATTCTTCTGTCTCTCTTTTCATGAAAGGCCAGTCGAATCGCTCCCTCGCTAGGTTCAGAACTTTTTCAACGCCAACGTGAAACATGTTGTTGTGCAGCTGGGTGAGTACTTTTTGTTTGTAGGTGGCTGGCAGGACCAGTTGTTGTCGACCTGCACTCTTCGTCTAGAGAAGGTCATTCTCTATGTATAATTTGCTCCACTCTCTTAACAGCCTGCTTGCGTGTGTGTCCATTCTCTCTTTTTTCATCCTCTGTTGGTGGCGAGTCATATTCCTTCAACACCATCACTTTCCTAATAGCGGGGTCTTTTCTTGGTTCCCTCACAAGCTCATCATGACTGACTTCAGGCAGATGCTCAAATTGAGGTTGGCTGTGGGATGTTAAGTTAAGGGCTGCCACCCAGGCCACATCTCCTTGTTGTGCTTTCCGGCTTGCTTCCCATATAGCACATATTGCCTTCTCCGATAACTCTTCCAAATAACCAGCCATGAAGGTGTCAATGTCCAGGGGCAGCGTGATAAAGTGTCCGCATCAATGTTGGTTTTGCCTGGCCGGTATTTGATGTTGAAGCCGAAGTCAGCCACCTGCCCCATCCACCGGTGAGCTACTGCATTGAGTTTGGCAGTACTCAGGATGTATGTGAGGGGATTATTGTCTGTGACGACTGTGAAATGCAGGTGTAGAATAAGTAGTCACAGAACTTCTCACATACTACCCACTTCAACCCAAGAAATTCAAGCTTTCCGCTGTGTAGGTGATAATTTTGTTCCACTGGTGTTAACGTGAGTGACCCGTATCCAATCACGCTCATCTTCCCATCCTGGTTCTGATAAAGAACTGCACCGAAACTTTTTTGGGAGGCATCTGTGTGGAGTGTGAAAAGGTGGTTGAAATCAGGATACGCCAACACTGGGGGTTTGGTCAGACGTTCCACAAGCTGTTCAGGATCTGTTGGTGCTGTATATTCCATTGTACCAGAGTACAAGAAGACGGCTGATTACATTTCTTTTTCCTCATGGCGGTTTGGTTATCGGCTATGCGTGAGAAGTCCTGCACGTATGTTCGATAATAGCTCAAGAACCGCCATGCCATTTCAATTAATGGCCCAGCTAGATCCACCAAACCATTGCTGAGGAGATGCTTTTCTGAACAGAGTTCAGCTGGTCTTTTGTTTTGAAACTCAGGACTATACTTTCAGGGATCATTTCTATAGTTTTTAACTCGGAAGTGTGTTTCGTTAGTGTTTGTTTCCCAACCCACGTTGATGAGTTTTGATGCTCCTTTTTGAGCATGAATCAAGTGCATTGTGATGATTCAGTTCATTTGCTTTGCACTGTTGATGAATGTTCTTTGTTGTTTTAGCAACATTGAGGAAAGGAACATGATCTGAGTGGTTTTTATGTGTACAGTTGTTCAATTTCAGTGTGTTTTGCCTCCCAATTTTATCATAACACATATATGGACAGTTATAGGTTTTGCTAATTTACATTTTTTATATATCTGTACACCTTTTTAACGTGTCCCGTCATAAGTTTTGTAAGGTTGTTTACAGAGGAAAGTTGCCTGTAATGTGATATTTTGTTGAATTATTTTACTATTTTATACGTTTGCGAAGACGTCCGGCTAACAATCAGATTTTTTGTGGAATATGTTCTACAGGTTGTTGATTTGATTCTAAACAAGTAGTTAGTAAAGTACTATGAGGGTCCCAACAATTAAGTTGGAGAAGATCAACTTGTCAGTTTTCCTATAAACGTTGAATTGGGGAATGTGATCAAACTGCTATTTGAAGGTTTTAGGCAGATTTTATCACTGTTCGTTCATGATGCTTTTCAAAAAAATTCCCTTACATCCTTAAATATCACAAACAGCTTGTTTTTGAAGTATAACGCTAGAGCCATGCGATAAGGGTAAAATATTAAATTGAAATATTTTGACAGGTTCTGCGGTTCTAATCATATCAGAGTTACAACAATAAATTGCATTAAAATGTTTATAAAATTCTGTTTTTATTGTGCGTTAATCATTTGTTCCTCAATTGCATCCATATTTCTGCCTTGGAATTCAAAATTTGCAATGACTCAAACCGCCATGCCATTTCAATTAATGGCCCAGCTTGATCCACCAAACCATTGCTGAGGAGATGCTTTTCAGAACAGAGTTCACCTGGTCTTTTGTTTTGAAACTTAGGACTATACTTTCAGGGATCATTTCTATAGTTTTTAACTCGGAAGTGTGTTTCGTTAGTGTTTGTTTCCCAACCCACGTTGATGAGTTTTGATGCTCCTTTTCGAGCATGAATCAAGTGCATTGTGATGATTCAGTTCATGTGCTTTACACTGTTGATGAATGTTCTTTGTTGTTTTAGCAACATCGAGGAAAGGAGCATGATCTGAGTGGTTTTTATGTGTACAGTTGTTCAATTTCTGTGTGTTTTGTCTCCCAATTTTATCATAACACATATATGGACAGTTATAGGTTTTGCTAATTTACATTTTTTATATATCTGTACACCTTTTTAACGTGTCCCGTCATAAGTTTTGTAAGGTTGTTTACAAAGGAAAGTTGCCTGTAATGTGATATTTTGTTGAATTATTTTATTATTTTATACGTTTGCGAAGACGTCCGGCTAACAATCAGATTTTTTGTGGAATATGTTCTACAGGTTGTTGATTTGATTCTAAACAAGTAGTTAGTAAAGTACTATAAGGGTTCCAACAATTAAGTTGGAGTAGATCAACTTGTCAGTTTTCCTATAAACGTTGAATTGGTGTCACGATATGATGATGAAGAACTCAAATGCAGGCACATGAAGCAGGATCAGGGGCCTCATTTATGAAGCTTGCGTACGCACAAAACGGAGCTGAAAACATGCGTAAAAGTTGGGATTTATAAAGAAAAACTTGACGTGAAAATATGCGCACCTACACACCCCATTTTTTTTCTCCAAACACCTAACTTTCAATTAGTGTATCCTATATGTTCTATAAAGTTTGTGTTCCAGACCTCATCTTGTGAGTGTATTATGTATGTAATTGTCTTTCAGGGTATCTCATTCACAGTGGGCTGGGTATGCAACAGGTAAGTAAGGGTATGGGGCGCTGAACGAGGGTTGGAGGTTGTGGAGGTATGGTGGACCAAGACACTAGTAAGCACAATGTACTGGCTGGATTCCGACTGCACTCACAGCGGGCCTCGGTTATAAGCGGGTTAACCCAAGGATGGGTAAGTAAACACATAACTTGGCTGTCTTTTTCTCATGGACTGTCTCAGTGGGATCTGATGTTAGGGTTGTGGTTTGGGGACATCGTTCTCTTGATGGACAGCATGCAGTTCCTCTTGAACGGTTGTAGGTTTTAGCTGCTCCGTGCCATTTTCAACCTCGCTGGATGTTCCATGATCCTCATCTCGAACACTCTCCCTGTCCTGTTCAGGTTCTACATGAATCGTTTCTCGCAGATGGGTCTCATTCTGGTCAGATCTGTTTTGGAAGTCGGGAGATGCATGCATAAAATTAAGTAACTTCCCGTTCTTGGTTTCTCCCTTGGTATTAGCAAACAGTAACGAGGCACACCTTCCTCTTCCTCAGAGTCACTTATATTTGGGTGCGGTCTCTCATGTGTTGGTTTCGGGATGTCTGAGGCTCTCTTCTTCCGCTTTTGTGACTCAAATGTGATGGTAGTCGAGTTCTGAAGAGGCTCTACAGGTAAGTCGTTGACTTGCATCAGGAGGTTCTTGTGTAGTGTACGAATTGGTCGGCTTCCCGCCTCCGGGCTTACTTTGTAGACATGATTATCTCCAACCTGTTCTCTCACAATGTAGATGAGCTGCTCCAAATATTGTCTAAGCTTTCCAGGGCCCCCTCGTTCACTGAAATTGCGTACAAGTACTCTGTCCCCAGGCTGAAGAACCACACCTCTACCACTATTTTTCCTTGCCATTTCTCAGCATATCCTTTGGTCCATTAGTTTCTGCTCCCACCATCTGTTATGAGGCCAAAGAGGATGTCCACTGGTAGGCGAGGATCTCGGCCATACAACAAATAATACATGGAGAAACCGGTGGCCTGGCACAATTGTATACCTGGAGTACGTGGGGCAGGTGGTCCTTCCAATTCTCCTTCTCTTTCTCTTTCTCTCCCAAGGTGCGGAGCATCTGCAATAGCATGCGATTGAGTCTCTCTGCAGCATTGCCCTGAGGGTGATCAGGAGAGCTTCTCGAGTGTGCAAACGAGTTAATTGCCTGAGAGTTCTGAAAAGTTAATTCTCAAACTCTCGATCCTGGTCATGGTGTAGTTTGGCCGGGTATCCAAATCTGGGGATTAAGTCATTGAAAAGTTTTCCAGCAGCTGTCTTCCCAGCCTTGTTCTTCATGGGGCAGGCTTGCGCGAATCTGGTGAAGTGATCAACCACTACAAGGATATACTCGTGTCCACCTCTGCAGGCTTCCAGGTGAAAGAAATCGATGCACACCAGCTCAAGGGGGCGAGTTTGATGTTATACTTCCCATTGGTGCTCTTTCATATGTGTCTGGCTTTTTCTGTTTAATGCAAGAGCACTTCCTGGTCATATATTCTTCTGTCTCTCTTTTCATGAAAGGCCAGTCGAATCGCTCCCTCGCTAGGTTCAGAACTTTTTCAACGCCAACGTGAAACATGTTGTTGTGCAGCTGGGTGAGTACTTTTTGTTTGTAGGTGGCTGGCAGGACCAGTTGTTGTCGACCTGCACTCTTCGTCTAGAGAAGGTCATTCTCTATGTATAATTTGCTCCACTCTCTTAACAGCCTGCTTGCGTGTGTGTCCATTCTCTCTTTTTTCATCCTCTGTTGGTGGTGAGTCATATTCCTTCAACACCATCACTTTCCTAATAGCGGGGTCTTTTCTTGGTTCCCTCACAAGCTCATCATGACTGACTTCTGGCAGATGCTCAAATTGAGGTTGGCTGTGGGATGTTAAGTTAAGGGCTGCCACCCAGGCCACATCTCCTTGTTGTGCTTTCCGGCTTGCTTCCCATATAGCACATATTGCCTTCTCCGATAACTCTTCCAAATAACCAGCCATGAAGGTGTCAATGTCCAGGGGCAGCGTGATAAAGTGTACACATCAATGTTGGTTTTGCCTGGCCGGTATTTGATGTTGAAACCGAAGTCAGCCACCTGCCCCATCCACCGGTAAACTACTGCATTGAGTTTGGCAGTACTCAGGATGTTTGTGAGGGGATTATTGTCTGTGACGACTGTGAAATGCAGGTGTAGAATAAGTAGTCACGGAACTTCTCACATACTACCCACTTCAACCCAAGAAATTCAAGCTTTCCGCTGTGTAGGTGATAATTTTGTTCCACTGGTGTTAACGTGAGTGACCCATATCCAATCACCCTCATCTTCCCATCCTGGTTCTGATAAAGAACTGCACCAAAACTTTTTTGGGAGGCATATGTGTGGAGAGTGAAGAGGTGGTTGAAATCAGGATACGCCAACACTGGGGGTTTGGTCAGACGTTCCACAAGCCTTTCAGGATCTGTTGGTGCTGTATATTCCATTGTACCAGAGTACAAGAAGACGGCTGATTACATTTCGTTTTTCCTCATGGCGGTTTGGTTATCGGCTATGCGTGAGAATTCCTGCACGTATGTTCGATAATAGCTCAAGAACCGCCATGCCATTTCAATTAATGGCCCAGCTAGATCCACCAAACCATTGCTGAGGAGATGCTTTTCAGAAGAGAGTTCACCTGGTCTTTTGTTTTGAAATTTAGGACTATACTTTCAGGGATCATTTCTATAGTTTTTAACTCGGAAGTGTGTTTCGTTAGTGTTTGTTTCCCAACCCACGTTGATGAGTTTTGATGCTCCTTTTTGAGCATGAATCAAGTGCATTGTGATGATTCAATTCATGTGCTTTGCACTGTTGATGAATGTTCTTTGTTGTTTTAGCAACATCGAGGAAAGGAACATGATCTGAGTGGTTTTTATGTGTACAGTTGTTCAATTTCTGTGTGTTTCGTCTCCCAATTTTATCATAACACATATATGGACAGTTATAGGTTTTGCTAATTTACATTTTTTATATATCTGTACACCTTTTTAACGTCTCCCGTCATAAGTTTTGTAAGGTTGTTTACAGAGGAAAGTTGCCTGTAATGTGATATTTTGTTGAATTGTTTTACTATTTTACACGTTTGCGAAGACGTCCGGCTAACAATCAGATTTTTTGTGGAATATGTTCTAAAGGTTGTTGATTTGATTCTAAACAAGTAGTTAGTAAAGTACTATGAGGGTCCCAACAATTAAGTTGGAGAAGATCAACTTGTCAGTTTTCCTATAAACGTTGAATTGGGGAATGTGATCAAACTGCTATTTGAAGGTTTTAGGCAGATTTTATCACTGTTAGTTCATGATGCTTTTCAAAAAAACTCCCTTACATCCTTAAATATCACAAACAGCTTGTTTTTGAAGTATAACGCTAGAGCCATGCGATAAGGGTAAAATATTAAATTGAAATATTTTGACAGGTTCTGCGGTTCTAATCATATCAGAGTTACAACAATAAATTGCATTAAAGTGTTTATAAAATTCTGTTTTTATTGTGTGTTAATCATTTGTTCCTCAATTGCATCCATATTTCTGCCTTGGAATTCAAAATTTGCAATGACTCAAACCGCAATGCCATTTCAATTAATGGCCCAGCTAGATCCCCGAAACCATTGCTGAGGAGATGCTTTTCAGAACAGAGTTCACCTGGTCTTTTGTTTTGAAACTTAGGACTATACTTTCAGGGATCATTTCTATAGTTTTTAACTCGGAAGTGTGTTTCGTTAGTGTTTGTTTCCCAACCCACGTTGATGAGTTTTGATGCTCCTTTTTGAGCATGAATCAAGTGCATTGTGATGATTCAGTTCATGTGCTTTACACTGTTGATGAATGTTCTTTGTTGTTTTAGCAACATTGAGGAAAGGAGCATGATCTGAGTGGTTTTTATGTGTACAGTTGTTCAATTTCAGTGTGTTTTGTCTCCCAATTTTATCATAACACATATATGGACAGTTATAGGTTTTGCTAATTTACATTTTTTATATATCTGTACACCTTTTTAACGTCTCCCGTCATAAGTTTTGTAAGGTTGTTTACAGAGGAAAGTTGCCTGTAATGTGATATTTTGTTGAATTATTTTACTATTTTATACGTTTGCGAAGACGTCCGGCTAACAATCAGATTTTTTGTGGAATATGTTCTACAGGTTGTTGATTTGATTCTAAACAAGTAGTTAGTAAAGTACTATGAGGGTCCCAACAATTAAGTTGGAGAAGATCAACTTGTCAGTTTTCCTATAAACGTTGAATTGGGGAATGTGATCAAACTGCTATTTGAAGGTTTTAGGGAGATTTTATCACTGTTAGTTCATGATGCTTTTCAAAAAAAATTCCCTTACAACCTTAAATATCACAAACAACTTGTTTTTGAAGTATAACAATAGAGCCATGCGATAAGGGTAAAATATTAAATTGAAATATTTTGACAGGTTCTGCGGTTCTAATCATATCAGAGTTACAACAATAAATTGCATTAAAATGTTTATAAAATTCTGTTTTTATTGTGTGTTAATCATTTGTTCCTCAATTGCATCCATATTTTTGCCTTGGAATTCAAAATTTACAATGACTCAAACCGCCATGCCATTTCAATTAATGGCCCAGCTTGATCCACCAAACCATTGCTGAGGAGATGCTTTTCAGAACAGAGTTCACCTGGTCTTTTGTTTTGAAACTTAGGACTATACTTTCAGGGATCATTTCTATAGTTTTTAACTCGGAAGTGTGTTTCGTTAGTGTTTGTTTCCCAACCCACGTTGATGAGTTTTGATGCTCCTTTTTGAGCATGAATCAAGTGCATTGTGATGATTCAGTTCATGTGCTTTACACTGTTGATGAATGTTCATTGTTGCTTTAGCAACATTGATGAAAGGAACATGATCTGAGTGGTTTTTATGTGTACAGTTGTTCAATTTTTTGTGTTTCCTCTAACAATTTTATCATAATACATATGAAAAGTAGATTTTACGAGTTAAAATTATTTATTTATCTGTATGTTTTTTTAATGTCTCCAGTTGTGTGTTTTTGTTTGTTTGGTTATAGAGGAAAGTTGCTTATGATATGATATTTTTTGGAATTTTTTGCCGTTTTGTAAGTTTGCCAAGATGTCAAACTAACAATCAGATTTTTCTTGGAATATATTCTGTAGGATGTTGATTTGATTCTCAACAAGTAGTTAGTAAAGTACTATGAGGGTTCCAACAATTAAGTTGGAGTAGATCAACTTGTCAGTTTTCCTATAAACGTTGAATTGGTGTCACGATATGATGATGAAGAACTCAAATGCAGGCACATGAAGCAGGATCAGGGGCCTCATTTATGAAGCTTGCATACGCACAAAACGGAGCTGAAAACATGCGTACACCAGTTCCTGCGTAAAAGTTGGGATTTATAAAGAAAAACTTGACGTGAAAATATGCGCACCTACACACCCCGTTTTTTTTCTCCAAACACCTAACTTTCAATTAGTGTATCCTATATGTTCTATAAAGTTTGTGTTCCAGACCTCATCTTGTGAGTGTATTATGTATGTAATTGTCTTTCAGGGTATCTCATTCACAGTGGGCTGGGTATGCAACAGGTAAGTAAGGGTATGGGGCGCTGAACGAGGGTTGGAGGTTGCGGAGGTATGGTGGACCAAGACACTAGTAAGCACAATGTACTGGCTGGATTCCGACTGCACTCACAGCGGGCCTCGGTTATAAGCGGGTTAACCCAAGGATGGGTAAGTAAACACATAACTTGGCTGTCTTTTTCTCATGGACAGTCTCAGTGGGATCTGATGTTAGGGTTGTGGTTTGGGGACATTGTTCTCTTGATGGACAGCATGCAGTTCCTCTTGAACGGTTGTAGGTTTTAGCTGCTCCGTGCCATTTTCAACCTCGCTGGATGTTCCATGATCCTCATCTCGAACACTCTCCCTGTCCTGTTCAGGTTCTACATGAATCGTTTCTCGCAGATGGGTCTCATTCTGGTCAGATCTGTTTTGGAAGTCGGGAGATGCATGCATAAAATTAAGTAACTTCCCGTTCTTGGTTTCTCCCTTGGTATTAGCAAACAGTAACGAGGCACACCTTCCTCTTCCTCAGAGTCACTTATATTTGGGTGCGGTCTCTCATGTGTTGGTTTCGGGATGTCTGAGGCTCTCTTCTTCCGCTTTTGTGACTCAAATGTGATGGTAGTCGAGTTCTGAAGAGGCTCGTTGACTTGCATCAGGAGGTTCTTGTGTAGTGTACGAATTGGTCGGCTTCCCGCCTCCGGGCTTACTTTGTAGACACGATTATCTCCAACCTGTTCTCTCACAATGTAGATGAGCTGCTCCAAATACGGTCTAAGCTTTCCAGGGCCCCCTCGTTCACTGAAATTGCGTACAAGTACTCTGTCCCCAGGCTGAAGAACTACACCTCTACCACCATTTTCCCTGGCGATTTCTCAGCATATCCTTTGGTCCATTAGTTTCTGCTCCCACCATCTGTTATGAGGCCAAAGAGGATGTCCACTGGTAGGCGAGGATCTCGGCCATACAACAAATAATACATGGAGAAACCGGTGGCCTGGCACAATTGTATACCTGGAGTACGTGGGGCAGGTGGTCCTTCCAATTCTCCTACTCTTTCTCTCCCAAGGTGCGGAGCATCTGCAATAGCATGCGATTGAGTCTCTCTGCAGCATAGCCCTGAGGGTGATCAGGAGAGCTTCTTGAGTGTGCAAACGAGTTGATTGCCTGAGAGTTCTGAAAAAGTTAATTCTCAAACTCTCGATCCTGGTCATGGTGTAGTTTGGCCGGGTATCCAAATCTGGGGATTAAGTCATTGAAAAGTTTTCCAGCAGCTGTCTTCCCAGCCTTGTTCTTCATGGGGCAGGCTTGCGCGAATCTGGTGAAGTGATCAACCACTACAAGGATATACTCGTGTCCACCTCTGCAGGCTTCCAGGTGAAAGAAATCGATGCACACCAGCTCAAGGGGCGAGTTTGATGTTATACTTCCCATTGGTGCTCTTTCATATGTGTCTGGCTTTTTCTGTTTAATGCAAGAGCACTTCCTGGTCATATATTCTTCTGTCTCTCTTTTCATGAAAGGCCAGTCGAATCGCTCCCTCGCTAGGTTCAGAACTTTTTCAACGCCAACGTGAAACATGTTGTTGTGCAGCTGGGTGAGTACTTTTTGTTTGTAGGTGGCTGGCAGGACCAGTTGTTGTCGACCTGCACTCTTCGTCTAGAGAAGGTCATTCTCTATGTATAATTTGCTCCACTCTCTTAACAGCCTGCTTGCGTGTGTGTCCATTCTCTCTTTTTTCATCCTCTGTTGGTGGCGAGTCATATTCCTTCAACACCATCACTTTCCTAATAGCGGGGTCTTTTCTTGGTTCCCTCACAAGCTCATCATGACTGACTTCTGGCAGATGCTCAAATTGAGGTTGGCTGTGGGATGTTAAGTTAAGGGCTGCCACCCAGGCCACATCTCCTTGTTGTGCTTTCCGGCTTGCTTCCCATATAGCACATATTGCCTTCTCCGATAACTCTTCCAAATAACCAGCCATGAAGGTGTCAATGTCCAGGGGCAGCGTGATAAAGTGTCCGCATCAATGTTGGTTTTGCCTGGCCGGTATTTGATGTTGAAGCCGAAGTCAGCCACCTGCCCCATCCACCGGTGAGCTACTGCATTGAGTTTGGCAGTACTCAGGATGTATGTGAGGGGATTATTGTCTGTGACGACTGTGAAATGCAGGTGTAGAATAAGTAGTCACAGAACTTCTCACATACTACCCACTTCAACCCAAGAAATTCAAGCTTTCCGCTGTGTAGGTGATAATTTTGTTCCACTGGTGTTAACGTGAGTGACCCGTATCCAATCACGCTCATCTTCCCATCCTGGTTCTGATAAAGAACTGCACCGAAACTTTTTTGGGAGGCATCTGTGTGGAGTGTGAAAAGGTGGTTGAAATCAGGATACGCCAACACTGGGGGTTTGGTCAGACGTTCCACAAGCTGTTCAGGATCTGTTGGTGCTGTATATTCCATTGTACCAGAGTACAAGAAGACGGCTGATTACATTTCTTTTTCCTCATGGCGGTTTGGTTATCGGCTATGCGTGAGAAGTCCTGCACGTATGTTCGATAATAGCTCAAGAACCGCCATGCCATTTCAATTAATGGCCCAGCTAGATCCACCAAACCATTGCTGAGGAGATGCTTTTCTGAACAGAGTTCAGCTGGTCTTTTGTTTTGAAACTTAGGACTATACTTTCAGGGATCATTTCTATAGTTTTTAACTCGGAAGTGTGTTTCGTTAGTGTTTGTTTCCCAACCCACGTTGATGAGTTTTGATGCTCCTTTTTGAGCATGAATCAAGTGCATTGTGATGATTCAGTTCATTTGCTTTGCACTGTTGATGAATGTTCTTTGTTGTTTTAGCAACATTGAGGAAAGGAACATGATCTGAGTGGTTTTTATGTGTACAGTTGTTCAATTTCAGTGTGTTTTGCCTCCCAATTTTATCATAACACATATATGGACAGTTATAGGTTTTGCTAATTTACATTTTTTATATATCTGTACACCTTTTTAACGTGTCCCGTCATAAGTTTTGTAAGGTTGTTTACAGAGGAAAGTTGCCTGTAATGTGATATTTTGTTGAATTATTTTACTATTTTATACGTTTGCGAAGACGTCCGGCTAACAATCAGATTTTTTGTGGAATATGTTCTACAGGTTGTTGATTTGATTCTAAACAAGTAGTTAGTAAAGTACTATGAGGGTCCCAACAATTAAGTTGGAGAAGATCAACTTGTCAGTTTTCCTATAAACGTTGAATTGGGGAATGTGATCAAACTGCTATTTGAAGGTTTTAGGCAGATTTTATCACTGTTCGTTCATGATGCTTTTCAAAAAAATTCCCTTACATCCTTAAATATCACAAACAGCTTGTTTTTGAAGTATAACGCTAGAGCCATGCGATAAGGGTAAAATATTAAATTGAAATATTTTGACAGGTTCTGCGGTTCTAATCATATCAGAGTTACAACAATAAATTGCATTAAAATGTTTATAAAATTCTGTTTTTATTGTGCGTTAATCATTTGTTCCTCAATTGCATCCATATTTCTGCCTTGGAATTCAAAATTTGCAATGACTCAAACCGCCATGCCATTTCAATTAATGGCCCAGCTTGATCCACCAAACCATTGCTGAGGAGATGCTTTTCAGAACAGAGTTCACCTGGTCTTTTGTTTTGAAACTTAGGACTATACTTTCAGGGATCATTTCTATAGTTTTTAACTCGGAAGTGTGTTTCGTTAGTGTTTGTTTCCCAACCCACGTTGATGAGTTTTGATGCTCCTTTTCGAGCATGAATCAAGTGCATTGTGATGATTCAGTTCATGTGCTTTACACTGTTGATGAATGTTCTTTGTTGTTTTAGCAACATCGAGGAAAGGAGCATGATCTGAGTGGTTTTTATGTGTACAGTTGTTCAATTTCTGTGTGTTTTGTCTCCCAATTTTATCATAACACATATATGGACAGTTATAGGTTTTGCTAATTTACATTTTTTATATATCTGTACACCTTTTTAACGTGTCCCGTCATAAGTTTTGTAAGGTTGTTTACAAAGGAAAGTTGCCTGTAATGTGATATTTTGTTGAATTATTTTATTATTTTATACGTTTGCGAAGACGTCCGGCTAACAATCAGATTTTTTGTGGAATATGTTCTACAGGTTGTTGATTTGATTCTAAACAAGTAGTTAGTAAAGTACTATAAGGGTTCCAACAATTAAGTTGGAGTAGATCAACTTGTCAGTTTTCCTATAAACGTTGAATTGGTGTCACGATATGATGATGAAGAACTCAAATGCAGGCACATGAAGCAGGATCAGGGGCCTCATTTATGAAGCTTGCGTACGCACAAAACGGAGCTGAAAACATGCGTAAAAGTTGGGATTTATAAAGAAAAACTTGACGTGAAAATATGCGCACCTACACACCCCATTTTTTTTCTCCAAACACCTAACTTTCAATTAGTGTATCCTATATGTTCTATAAAGTTTGTGTTCCAGACCTCATCTTGTGAGTGTATTATGTATGTAATTGTCTTTCAGGGTATCTCATTCACAGTGGGCTGGGTATGCAACAGGTAAGTAAGGGTATGGGGCGCTGAACGAGGGTTGGAGGTTGTGGAGGTATGGTGGACCAAGACACTAGTAAGCACAATGTACTGGCTGGATTCCGACTGCACTCACAGCGGGCCTCGGTTATAAGCGGGTTAACCCAAGGATGGGTAAGTAAACACATAACTTGGCTGTCTTTTTCTCATGGACTGTCTCAGTGGGATCTGATGTTAGGGTTGTGGTTTGGGGACATCGTTCTCTTGATGGACAGCATGCAGTTCCTCTTGAACGGTTGTAGGTTTTAGCTGCTCCGTGCCATTTTCAACCTCGCTGGATGTTCCATGATCCTCATCTCGAACACTCTCCCTGTCCTGTTCAGGTTCTACATGAATCGTTTCTCGCAGATGGGTCTCATTCTGGTCAGATCTGTTTTGGAAGTCGGGAGATGCATGCATAAAATTAAGTAACTTCCCGTTCTTGGTTTCTCCCTTGGTATTAGCAAACAGTAACGAGGCACACCTTCCTCTTCCTCAGAGTCACTTATATTTGGGTGCGGTCTCTCATGTGTTGGTTTCGGGATGTCTGAGGCTCTCTTCTTCCGCTTTTGTGACTCAAATGTGATGGTAGTCGAGTTCTGAAGAGGCTCTACAGGTAAGTCGTTGACTTGCATCAGGAGGTTCTTGTGTAGTGTACGAATTGGTCGGCTTCCCGCCTCCGGGCTTACTTTGTAGACATGATTATCTCCAACCTGTTCTCTCACAATGTAGATGAGCTGCTCCAAATATTGTCTAAGCTTTCCAGGGCCCCCTCGTTCACTGAAATTGCGTACAAGTACTCTGTCCCCAGGCTGAAGAACCACACCTCTACCACTATTTTTCCTTGCCATTTCTCAGCATATCCTTTGGTCCATTAGTTTCTGCTCCCACCATCTGTTATGAGGCCAAAGAGGATGTCCACTGGTAGGCGAGGATCTCGGCCATACAACAAATAATACATGGAGAAACCGGTGGCCTGGCACAATTGTATACCTGGAGTACGTGGGGCAGGTGGTCCTTCCAATTCTCCTTCTCTTTCTCTTTCTCTCCCAAGGTGCGGAGCATCTGCAATAGCATGCGATTGAGTCTCTCTGCAGCATTGCCCTGAGGGTGATCAGGAGAGCTTCTCGAGTGTGCAAACGAGTTAATTGCCTGAGAGTTCTGAAAAGTTAATTCTCAAACTCTCGATCCTGGTCATGGTGTAGTTTGGCCGGGTATCCAAATCTGGGGATTAAGTCATTGAAAAGTTTTCCAGCAGCTGTCTTCCCAGCCTTGTTCTTCATGGGGCAGGCTTGCGCGAATCTGGTGAAGTGATCAACCACTACAAGGATATACTCGTGTCCACCTCTGCAGGCTTCCAGGTGAAAGAAATCGATGCACACCAGCTCAAGGGGGCGAGTTTGATGTTATACTTCCCATTGGTGCTCTTTCATATGTGTCTGGCTTTTTCTGTTTAATGCAAGAGCACTTCCTGGTCATATATTCTTCTGTCTCTCTTTTCATGAAAGGCCAGTCGAATCGCTCCCTCGCTAGGTTCAGAACTTTTTCAACGCCAACGTGAAACATGTTGTTGTGCAGCTGGGTGAGTACTTTTTGTTTGTAGGTGGCTGGCAGGACCAGTTGTTGTCGACCTGCACTCTTCGTCTAGAGAAGGTCATTCTCTATGTATAATTTGCTCCACTCTCTTAACAGCCTGCTTGCGTGTGTGTCCATTCTCTCTTTTTTCATCCTCTGTTGGTGGTGAGTCATATTCCTTCAACACCATCACTTTCCTAATAGCGGGGTCTTTTCTTGGTTCCCTCACAAGCTCATCATGACTGACTTCTGGCAGATGCTCAAATTGAGGTTGGCTGTGGGATGTTAAGTTAAGGGCTGCCACCCAGGCCACATCTCCTTGTTGTGCTTTCCGGCTTGCTTCCCATATAGCACATATTGCCTTCTCCGATAACTCTTCCAAATAACCAGCCATGAAGGTGTCAATGTCCAGGGGCAGCGTGATAAAGTGTACACATCAATGTTGGTTTTGCCTGGCCGGTATTTGATGTTGAAACCGAAGTCAGCCACCTGCCCCATCCACCGGTAAACTACTGCATTGAGTTTGGCAGTACTCAGGATGTTTGTGAGGGGATTATTGTCTGTGACGACTGTGAAATGCAGGTGTAGAATAAGTAGTCACGGAACTTCTCACATACTACCCACTTCAACCCAAGAAATTCAAGCTTTCCGCTGTGTAGGTGATAATTTTGTTCCACTGGTGTTAACGTGAGTGACCCATATCCAATCACCCTCATCTTCCCATCCTGGTTCTGATAAAGAACTGCACCAAAACTTTTTTGGGAGGCATATGTGTGGAGAGTGAAGAGGTGGTTGAAATCAGGATACGCCAACACTGGGGGTTTGGTCAGACGTTCCACAAGCCTTTCAGGATCTGTTGGTGCTGTATATTCCATTGTACCAGAGTACAAGAAGACGGCTGATTACATTTCGTTTTTCCTCATGGCGGTTTGGTTATCGGCTATGCGTGAGAATTCCTGCACGTATGTTCGATAATAGCTCAAGAACCGCCATGCCATTTCAATTAATGGCCCAGCTAGATCCACCAAACCATTGCTGAGGAGATGCTTTTCAGAAGAGAGTTCACCTGGTCTTTTGTTTTGAAATTTAGGACTATACTTTTAGGGATCATTTCTATAGTTTTTAACTCGGAAGTGTGTTTCGTTAGTGTTTGTTTCCCAACCCACGTTGATGAGTTTTGATGCTCCTTTTTGAGCATGAATCAAGTGCATTGTGATGATTCAATTCATGTGCTTTGCACTGTTGATGAATGTTCTTTGTTGTTTTAGCAACATCGAGGAAAGGAACATGATCTGAGTGGTTTTTATGTGTACAGTTGTTCAATTTCTGTGTGTTTCGTCTCCCAATTTTATCATAACACATATATGGACAGTTATAGGTTTTGCTAATTTACATTTTTTATATATCTGTACACCTTTTTAACGTCTCCCGTCATAAGTTTTGTAAGGTTGTTTACAGAGGAAAGTTGCCTGTAATGTGATATTTTGTTGAATTGTTTTACTATTTTACACGTTTGCGAAGACGTCCGGCTAACAATCAGATTTTTTGTGGAATATGTTCTAAAGGTTGTTGATTTGATTCTAAACAAGTAGTTAGTAAAGTACTATGAGGGTCCCAACAATTAAGTTGGAGAAGATCAACTTGTCAGTTTTCCTATAAACGTTGAATTGGGGAATGTGATCAAACTGCTATTTGAAGGTTTTAGGCAGATTTTATCACTGTTAGTTCATGATGCTTTTCAAAAAAACTCCCTTACATCCTTAAATATCACAAACAGCTTGTTTTTGAAGTATAACGCTAGAGCCATGCGATAAGGGTAAAATATTAAATTGAAATATTTTGACAGGTTCTGCGGTTCTAATCATATCAGAGTTACAACAATAAATTGCATTAAAGTGTTTATAAAATTCTGTTTTTATTGTGTGTTAATCATTTGTTCCTCAATTGCATCCATATTTCTGCCTTGGAATTCAAAATTTGCAATGACTCAAACCGCAATGCCATTTCAATTAATGGCCCAGCTAGATCCCCGAAACCATTGCTGAGGAGATGCTTTTCAGAACAGAGTTCACCTGGTCTTTTGTTTTGAAACTTAGGACTATACTTTCAGGGATCATTTCTATAGTTTTTAACTCGGAAGTGTGTTTCGTTAGTGTTTGTTTCCCAACCCACGTTGATGAGTTTTGATGCTCCTTTTTGAGCATGAATCAAGTGCATTGTGATGATTCAGTTCATGTGCTTTACACTGTTGATGAATGTTCTTTGTTGTTTTAGCAACATTGAGGAAAGGAGCATGATCTGAGTGGTTTTTATGTGTACAGTTGTTCAATTTCAGTGTGTTTTGTCTCCCAATTTTATCATAACACATATATGGACAGTTATAGGTTTTGCTAATTTACATTTTTTATATATCTGTACACCTTTTTAACGTCTCCCGTCATAAGTTTTGTAAGGTTGTTTACAGAGGAAAGTTGCCTGTAATGTGATATTTTGTTGAATTATTTTACTATTTTATACGTTTGCGAAGACGTCCGGCTAACAATCAGATTTTTTGTGGAATATGTTCTACAGGTTGTTGATTTGATTCTAAACAAGTAGTTAGTAAAGTACTATGAGGGTCCCAACAATTAAGTTGGAGAAGATCAACTTGTCAGTTTTCCTATAAACGTTGAATTGGGGAATGTGATCAAACTGCTATTTGAAGGTTTTAGGGAGATTTTATCACTGTTAGTTCATGATGCTTTTCAAAAAAAATTCCCTTACAACCTTAAATATCACAAACAACTTGTTTTTGAAGTATAACAATAGAGCCATGCGATAAGGGTAAAATATTAAATTGAAATATTTTGACAGGTTCTGCGGTTCTAATCATATCAGAGTTACAACAATAAATTGCATTAAAATGTTTATAAAATTCTGTTTTTATTGTGTGTTAATCATTTGTTCCTCAATTGCATCCATATTTTTGCCTTGGAATTCAAAATTTACAATGACTCAAACCGCCATGCCATTTCAATTAATGGCCCAGCTTGATCCACCAAACCATTGCTGAGGAGATGCTTTTCAGAACAGAGTTCACCTGGTCTTTTGTTTTGAAACTTAGGACTATACTTTCAGGGATCATTTCTATAGTTTTTAACTCGGAAGTGTGTTTCGTTAGTGTTTGTTTCCCAACCCACGTTGATGAGTTTTGATGCTCCTTTTTGAGCATGAATCAAGTGCATTGTGATGATTCAGTTCATGTGCTTTACACTGTTGATGAATGTTCATTGTTGCTTTAGCAACATTGATGAAAGGAACATGATCTGAGTGGTTTTTATGTGTACAGTTGTTCAATTTTTTGTGTTTCCTCTAACAATTTTATCATAATACATATGAAAAGTAGATTTTACGAGTTAAAATTATTTATTTATCTGTATGTTTTTTTAATGTCTCCAGTTGTGTGTTTTTGTTTGTTTGGTTATAGAGGAAAGTTGCTTATGATATGATATTTTTTGGAATTTTTTGCCGTTTTGTAAGTTTGCCAAGATGTCAAACTAACAATCAGATTTTTCTTGGAATATATTCTGTAGGATGTTGATTTGATTCTCAACAAGTAGTTAGTAAAGTACTATGAGGGTTCCAACAATTAAGTTGGAGTAGATCAACTTGTCAGTTTTCCTATAAACGTTGAATTGGTGTCACGATATGATGATGAAGAACTCAAATGCAGGCACATGAAGCAGGATCAGGGGCCTCATTTATGAAGCTTGCATACGCACAAAACGGAGCTGAAAACATGCGTACACCAGTTCCTGCGTAAAAGTTGGGATTTATAAAGAAAAACTTGACGTGAAAATATGCGCACCTACACACCCCGTTTTTTTTCTCCAAACACCTAACTTTCAATTAGTGTATCCTATATGTTCTATAAAGTTTGTGTTCCAGACCTCATCTTGTGAGTGTATTATGTATGTAATTGTCTTTCAGGGTATCTCATTCACAGTGGGCTGGGTATGCAACAGGTAAGTAAGGGTATGGGGCGCTGAACGAGGGTTGGAGGTTGCGGAGGTATGGTGGACCAAGACACTAGTAAGCACAATGTACTGGCTGGATTCCGACTGCACTCACAGCGGGCCTCGGTTATAAGCGGGTTAACCCAAGGATGGGTAAGTAAACACATAACTTGGCTGTCTTTTTCTCATGGACAGTCTCAGTGGGATCTGATGTTAGGGTTGTGGTTTGGGGACATTGTTCTCTTGATGGACAGCATGCAGTTCCTCTTGAACGGTTGTAGGTTTTAGCTGCTCCGTGCCATTTTCAACCTCGCTGGATGTTCCATGATCCTCATCTCGAACACTCTCCCTGTCCTGTTCAGGTTCTACATGAATCGTTTCTCGCAGATGGGTCTCATTCTGGTCAGATCTGTTTTGGAAGTCGGGAGATGCATGCATAAAATTAAGTAACTTCCCGTTCTTGGTTTCTCCCTTGGTATTAGCAAACAGTAACGAGGCACACCTTCCTCTTCCTCAGAGTCACTTATATTTGGGTGCGGTCTCTCATGTGTTGGTTTCGGGATGTCTGAGGCTCTCTTCTTCCGCTTTTGTGACTCAAATGTGATGGTAGTCGAGTTCTGAAGAGGCTCTACAGGTAAGTCGTTGACTTGCATCAGGAGGTTCTTGTGTAGTGTACGAATTGGTCGGCTTCCCGCCTCCGGGCTTACTTTGTAGACACGATTATCTCCAACCTGTTCTCTCACAATGTAGATGAGCTGCTCAAAATACGGTCTAAGCTTTCCAGGGCCCCCTTGTTCACTGAAATTGCGTACAAGTACTCTGTCCCCAGGCTGAAGAACCACACCTCTACCACCATTTTTCCTGGCGATTTCTCAGCATATCCTTTGGTCCATTAGTTTCTGCTCCCACCATCTGTTATGAGGCCAAAGAGGATGTCCACTGGTAGGCGAGGATCTCGGCCATACAACAAATAATACATGGAGAAACCGGTGGCCTGGCACAATTGTATACCTGGAGTACGTGGGGCAGGTGGTCCTTCCAATTCTCCTACTCTTTCTCTCCCAAGGTGCGGAGCATATGCAATAGCATGCGATTGAGTCTCTCTGCAGCATTGCCCTGAGGGTGATCAGGAGAGCTTCTCGAGTGTGCAAACGAGTTGATTGCCTGAGAGTTCTGAAAAGTTAATTCTCAAAGTCTCGATCCTGGTCATGGTGTAGTTTGGCCGGGTATCCAAATCTGGGGATTAAGTCATTGAAAAGTTTTCCAGCAGCTGTCTTCCCAGCCTTGTTCTTCATGGGGCAGGCTTGCGCGAATCTGGTGAAGTGATCAACCACTACAAGGATATACTCGTGTCCACCTCTGCAGGCTTCCAGGTGAAGGAAATCGATGCACACCAGCTCAAGGGGCGAGTTTGATGTTATACTTCCCATTGGTGCTCTTTCATATGTGTCTGGCTTTTTCTGTTTAATGCAAGAGCACTTCCTGGTCATATATTCTTCTGTCTCTCTTTTCATGAAAGGCCAGTCGAATCGCTCCCTCGCTAGGTTCAGAACTTTTTCAACACCAACGTGAAACATGTTGTTGTGCAGCTGGGTGAGTACTTTTTGTTTGTAGGTGGCTGGCAGGACCAGTTGTTGTCGACCTGCACTCTTCCTCTAGAGAAGGTCATTCTCTATGTACAATTTGCTCCACTCTCTTAACAGCCTGCTTGCGTGTGTGTCCATTCTCTCTTTTTTCATCCTCTGTTGGTGGTGAGTCATATTCCTTCAATACCATCACTTTCCTAATAGCGGGGTCTTTTCTTGGTTCCCTCACAAGCTCATCATGACTGACTTCTGGCAGATGCTCAAATTGAGGTTGGCTGTGGGATGTTAAGTTAAGGGCTGCCACCCAGGCCACATCTCCTTGTTGTGCTTTCCGGCTTGCTTCCCATATAGCACATATTGCCTTCTCCGATAACTCTTCCGAATAACCAGCCATGAAGGTGTCAATGTCCAGGGGCAGCGTGATAAAGTGTCCGCATCAATGTTGGTTTTGCCTGGCCGGTATTTGATGTTGAAGCCGAAGTCAGCCACCTGCCCCATCCACCGGTGAGCTACTGCATTGAGTTTGGCAGTACTCAGGATGTATGTGAGGGGATTATTGTCTGTGACGACTGTGAAATGCAGGTGTAGAATAAGTAGTCACAGAACTTCTCACATACTACCCACTTCAACCCAAGAAATTCAAGCTTTCCGCTGTGTAGGTGATAATTTTGTTCCACTGGTGTTAACGTGAGTGACCCGTATCCAATCACCCTCATCTTCCCATCCTGGTTCTGATAAAGAACTGCACCGAAACTTTTTTGGGAGGCATCTGTGTGGAGTGTGAAGGGGAGGTTGAAATCAGGATACGCCAACACTGGGGGTTTGGTCAGACGTTCCACAAGCTGTTCAGGATCTGTTGGTGCTGTATATTCCATTGTACCAGAGTACAAGAAGACGGCTGATTACATTTCGTTTTTCCTCATGGCGGTTTGGTTATCGGCTATAAGTGAGAAGTCCTGCACGTATGTTCGATAATAGCTCAAGAACCGCCATGCCATTTCAATTAATGGCCCACCTAGATCCACCAAACCATTGCTGAGGAGATGCTTTTCAGAACAGAGTTCACCTGGTCTTTTGTTTTGAAATTTAGGACTATACTTTCAGGGATCATTTCTATAGTTTTTAACTCGGAAGTGTGTTTCGTTAGTGTTTGTTTCCCAACCCACGTTGATGAGTTTTGATGCTCCTTTTTGAGCATGAATCAAGTGCATTGTGATGATTCAGTTCATGTGCTTTGCACTGTTGATGAATGTTCTTTGTTGTTTTAGCAACATTGAGGAAAGGAACATGATCTGAGTGGTTTTTATGTGTACAGTTGTTCAATTTCTGTGTGTTTCGTCTCCCAATTTTATCATAACACATTTATGGACAGTTATAGGTTTTGCTAATTTAAATTTTTTATATATCTGTACACCTTTTTAACGTCTCCCGTCATAAGTTTTGTAAGGTTGTTTACAGAGGAAACTCTCCTGTAATGTGCTATTTTGTTGAATTATTTTACTATTTTATACGTGTGCGAAGACGTCCGGCTAACAATCAGATTTTTCTTGGAATATGTTCTACAGGTTGTTGATTTGATTCTAAACAAGTAGTTAGTAAAGTACTATGAGGGTCCCAACAATTAAGTTGGAGAAGATCAACTTGTCAGTTTTCCTATAAACGTTGAATTGGGGAATGTGATCAAACTGCTATTTGAAGGTTTTAGGCAGATTTTATCACTGTTAGTTCATGATGCTTTTCAAAAAAATTCCCTTACATCCTTTAATATCACAAACAGCTTGTTTTTGAAGTATAACGCTAGAGCCATGCGATAAGGGTAAAATATTAAATTGAAATATTTTGACAGGTTCTGCGGTTCTAATCATATCAGAGTTACAACAATAAATTGCATTAAAATGTTTATAAAATTCTGTTTTTATTGTGTGTTAATCATTTGTTCCTCAATTGCATCCATATTTTTGCCTTGGAATTCAAAATTTACAATGACTCAAACCGCCATGCCATTTCAATTAATGGCCCAGCTTGATCCACCAAACCATTGCTGAGGAGATGCTTTTCAGAACAGAGTTCACCTGGTCTTTTGTTTTGAAACTTAGGACTATACTTTCAGGGATCATTTCTATAGTTTTTAACTCGGAAGTGTGTTTCGTTAGTGTTTGTTTCCCAACCCACGTTGATGAGTTTTGATGCTCCTTCTTGAGCATGAATCAAGTGCATTGTGATGATTCAGTTCATGTGCTTTACACTGTTGATGAATGTTCTTTGTTGTTTTAGCAACATTGAGGAAAGGAGCATGATCTGAGTGGTTTTTATGTGTACAGTTGTTCAATTTCAGTGTGTTTTGTCTCCCAATTTTATCATAACACATATATGGACAGTTATAGGTTTTGCTAATTTACATTTTTTATATATCTGTACACCATTTTATTGTCTCCCGTCATAAGTTTTGTAAGGTTGTTTACAGAGGAAAGTTGCCTGTAATGTGATATTTTGTTGAATTATTTTACTATTTTATACGTTTGCGAAGACGTCCGGCTAACAATCAGATTTTTTGTGGAATAAGTTCTACAGGTTGTTGATTTGATTCTAAACAAGTAGTTAGTAAAGTACTATGAGGGTCCCAACAATTAAGCTGGAGAAGATCAACTTGTCAGTTTTCCTATAAACGTTGAATTGGGGAATGTGATCAAACTGCTATTTGAAGGTTTTAGGGAGATTTTATCACTGTTAGTTCATGATGCTTTTCAAAAAAAATTCCCTTACAACCTTAAATATCACAAACAGCTTGTTTTTGAAGTATAACAATAGAGCCATGCGATAAGGGTAAAATATTAAATTGAAATATTTTGACAGGTTCTGCGGTTCTAATCATATCAGAGTTACAACAATAAATTGCATTAAAATGTTTATAAAATTCTGTTTTTATTGTGTGTTAATCATTTGTTCCTCAATTGCATCCATATTTTTGCCTTGGAATTCAAAATTTGCAATGACTCAAACCGCCATGCCATTTCAATTAATGGCCCAGCTAGATCCACCAAACCATTGCTGAGGAGATGCTTTTCAGAACAGAGTTCACCTGGTCTTTTGTTTTGAAACTTAGGACTATACTTTCAGGGATCATTTCTATAGTTTTTAACTTGGAAATGTGTTTTGTTAGTGTTTGTTTCCCAACCCACGTTGATGAGTTTTGATGCTCCTTTTTGAGCATGAATCAAGTGCATTGTGTTGATTCAAATCAAGGTTTTACACTGTTGATGAATGTTCTTTGTTGCTTTAGCAACATTGATGAAAGGAACATGATCTGAGTGGTTTTTATGTGTACAGTTGTTCAATTTTTTGTGTTTCCTCTAACAATTTTATCATAATACATATGAAAAGTAGATTTTATGAGTTAAAATTATTTATTTATCTGTATGTTTTTTTAATGTCTCCAGTTGTGTGTTTTTGTTTGTTTGGTTATAGAGGAAAGTTGCTTATGATATGATATTTTTTGGAATTTTTTGCCGTTTTGTAAGTTTGCCAAGATGTCAAACTAACAATCAGATTTTTCTTGGAATATATTCTGTAGGATGTTGATTTGATTCTCAACAAGTAGTTAGTAAAGTACTATGAGGGTTCCAACAATTAAGTTGGAGTAGATCAACTTGTCAGTTTTCCTATAAACGTTGAATTGGTGTCACGATATGATGATGAAGAACTCAAATGCAGGCACATGAAGCAGGATCAGGGGCCTCATTTATGAAGCTTGCATACGCACAAAACGGAGCTGAAAACATGCGTACACCAGTTCCTGCGTAAAAGTTGGGATTTATAAAGAAAAACTTGACGTGAAAATATGCGCACCTACACACCCCATTTTTTTTCTCCAAACACCTAACTTTCAATTAGTGTATCCTATATGTTCTATAAAGTTTGTGTTCCAGACCTCATCTTGTGAGTGTATTATGTATGTAATTGTCTTTCAGGGTATCTCATTCACAGTGAGCTGGGTATGCAACAGGTAAGTAAGGGTATGGGGCGCTGAACGAGGGTTGGAGGTTGCGGAGGTATGGTGGACCAAGACACTAGTAAGCACAATGTACTGGCTGGATTCCGACTGCACTCACAGCGGGCCTCGGTTATAAGCGGGTTAACCCAAGGATGGGTAAGTAAACACATAACTTGGCTGTCTTTTTCTCATGGACAGTCTCAGTGGGATCTGATGTTAGGGTTGTGGTTTGGGGACATTGTTCTCTTGATGGACAGCATGCAGTTCCTCTTGAACGGTTGTAGGTTTTAGCTGCTCCGTGCCATTTTCAACCTCGCTGGATGTTCAATGATCCTCATCTCGAACACTCTCCCTGTCCTGTTCAGGTTCTACATGAATCGTTTCTCGCAGATGGGTCTCATTCTGGTCAGATCTGTTTTGGAAGTCGGGAGATGCATGCATAAAATTAAGTAACTTCCCGTTCTTGGTTTCTCCCTTGGTATTAGCAAACAGTAACGAGGCACACCTTCCTCTTCCTCAGAGTCACTTATATTTGGGTGCGGTCTCTCATGTGTTGGTTTCGGGATGTCTGAGGCTCTCTTCTTCCGCTTTTGTGACTCAAATGTGATGGTAGTCGAGTTCTGAAGAGGCTCTACAGGTAAGTCGTTGACTTGCATCAGGAGGTTCTTGTGTAGTGTACGAATTGGTCGGCTTCCCGCCTCCGGGCTTACTTTGTAGACACGATTATCTCCAACCTGTTCTCTCACAATGTAGATGAGCTGCTCAAAATACGGTCTAAGCTTTCCAGGGCCCCCTTGTTCACTGAAATTGCGTACAAGTACTCTGTCCCCAGGCTGAAGAACCACACCTCTACCACCATTTTTCCTGGCGATTTCTCAGCATATCCTTTGGTCCATTAGTTTCTGCTCCCACCATCTGTTATGAGGCCAAAGAGGATGTCCACTGGTAGGC
Source organism: Triplophysa yarkandensis (assembly GCA_033220385.1). NCBI lineage: Eukaryota > Metazoa > Chordata > Actinopteri > Cypriniformes > Nemacheilidae > Triplophysa > Triplophysa yarkandensis. Next base: position 2,819,304 of record CM065673.1, read on the forward strand.
GAGGATCTCGGCCATACAACAAATAATACATGGAGAAACCGGTGGCCTGGCACAATTGTATACCTGGAGTACGTGGGGCAGGTGGTCCTTCCAATTCTCCTACTCTTTCTCTCCCAAGGTGCGGAGCATCTGCAATAGCATGCGATTGAGTCTCTCTGCAGCATTGCCCTGAGGGTGATCAGGAGAGCTTCTCGAGTGTGCAAACGAGTTGATTGCCTGAGAGTTCTGAAAAGTTAATTCTCAAACTCTCGATCCTGGTCATGGTGTAGTTTGGCCGGGTATCCAAATCTGGGGATTAAGTCATTGAAAAGTTTTCCAGCAGCTGTCTTCCCAGCCTTGTTCTTCATGGGGCAGGCTTGCGCGAATCTGGTGAAGTGATCAACCACTACAAGGATATACTCGTGTCCACCTCTGCAGGCTTCCAGGTGAAGGAAATCGATGCACACCAGCTCAAGGGGCGAGTTTGATGTTATACTTCCCATTGGTGCTCTTTCATATGTGTCTGGCTTTTTCTGTTTAATGCAAGAGCACTTCCTGGTCATATATTCTTCTGTCTCTCTTTTCATGAAAGGCCAGTCGAATCGCTCCCTCGCTAGGTTCAGAACTTTTTCAACGCCAACGTGAAACATGTTGTTGTGCAGCTGGGTGAGTACTTTTTGTTTGTAGGTGGCTGGCAGGACCAGTTGTTGTCGACCTGCACTCTTCCTCTAGAGAAGGTCATTCTCTATGTACAATTTGCTCCACTCTCTTAACAGCCCGCTTGCGTGTGTGTCCATTCTCTCTTTTTTCATCCTCTGTTGGTGGTGAGTCATATTCCTTCAATACCATCACTTTCCTAATAGCGGGGTCTTTTCTTGGTTCCCTCACAAGCTCATCATGACTGACTTCTGGCAGATGCTCAAATTGAGGTTGGCTGTGGGATGTTAAGTTAAGGGCTGCCACCCAGGCCACATCTCCTTGTTGTGCTTTCCGGCTTGCTTCCCATATAGCACATATTGCCTTCTCCGATAACTCTTCCGAATAACCAGCCATGAAGGTGTCAATGTCCAGGGGCAGCGTGATAAAGTGTCCGCATCAATGTTGGTTTTGCCTGGCCGGTATTTGATGTTGAAGCCGAAGTCAGCCACCTGCCCCATCCACCGGTGAGCTACTGCATTGAGTTTGGCAGTACTCAGGATGTATGTGAGGGGATTATTGTCTGTGACGACTGTGAAATGCAGGTGTAGAATAAGTAGTCACAGAACTTCTCACATACTACCCACTTCAACCCAAGAAATTCAAGCTTTCCGCTGTGTAGGTGATAATTTTGTTCCACTGGTGTTAACGTGAGTGACCCGTATCCAATCACCCTCATCTTCCCATCCTGGTTCTGATAAAGAACTGCACCGAAACTTTTTTGGGAGGCATCTGTGTGGAGTGTGAAGGGGAGGTTGAAATCAGGATACGCCAACACTGGGGGTTTGGTCAGACGTTCCACAAGCTGTTCAGGATCTGTTGGTGCTGTATATTCCATTGTACCAGAGTACAAGAAGACGGCTGATTACATTTCGTTTTTCCTCATGGCGGTTTGGTTATCGGCTATAAGTGAGAAGTCCTGCACGTATGTTCGATAATAGCTCAAGAACCGCCATGCCATTTCAATTAATGGCCCAGCTAGATCCACCAAACCATTGCTGAGGAGATGCTTTTCAGAACAGAGTTCACCTGGTCTTTTGTTTTGAAATTTAGGACTATACTTTCAGGGATCATTTCTATAGTTTTTAACTCGGAAGTGTGTTTCGTTAGTGTTTGTTTCCCAACCCACGTTGATGAGTTTTGATGCTCCTTTTTGAGCATGAATCAAGTGCATTGTGATGATTCAGTTCATGTGCTTTGCACTGTTGATGAATGTTCTTTGTTGTTTTAGCAACATTGAGGAAAGGAGCATGATCTGAGTGGTTTTTATGTGTACAGTTGTTCAATTTCTGTGTGTTTCGTCTCCCAATTTTATCATAACACATTTATGGACAGTTATAGGTTTTGCTAATTTAAATTTTTTATATATCTGTACACCTTTTTAACGTCTCCCGTCATAAGTTTTGTAAGGTTGTTTACAGAGGAAACTTGCCTGTAATGTGATATTTTGTTGAATTATTTTACTATTTTATACGTGTGCGAAGACGTCCGGCTAACAATCAGATTTTTCTTGGAATATGTTCTACAGGTTGTTGATTTGATTCTAAACAAGTAGTTAGTAAAGTACTATGAGGGTCCCAACAATTAAGTTGGAGAAGATCAACTTGTCAGTTTTCCTATAAACGTTGAATTGGGGAATGTGATCAAACTGCTATTTGAAGGTTTTAGGCAGATTTTATCACTGTTAGTTCATGATGCTTTTCAAAAAAATTCCCTTACATCCTTTAATATCACAAACAGCTTGTTTTTGAAGTATAACGCTAGAGCCATGCGATAAGGGTAAAATATTAAATTGAAATATTTTGACAGGTTCTGCGGTTCTAATCATATCAGAGTTACAACAATAAATTGCATTAAAATGTTTATAAAATTCTGTTTTTATTGTGTGTTAATCATTTGTTCCTCAATTGCATCCATATTTTTGCCTTGGAATTCAAAATTTACAATGACTCAAACCGCCATGCCATTTCAATTAATGGCCCAGCTTGATCCACCAAACCATTGCTGAGGAGATGCTTTTCAGAACAGAGTTCACCTGGTCTTTTGTTTTGAAACTTAGGACTATACTTTCAGGGATCATTTCTATAGTTTTTAACTCGGAAGTGTGTTTCGTTAGTGTTTGTTTCCCAACCCACGTTGATGAGTTTTGATGCTCCTTTTTGAGCATGAATCAAGTGCATTGTGATGATTCAGTTCATGTGCTTTACACTGTTGATGAATGTTCTTTGTTGTTTTAGCAACATTGAGGAAAGGAGCATGATCTGAGTGGTTTTTATGTGTACAGTTGTTCAATTTCAGTGTGTTTTGTCTCCCAATTTTATCATAACACATATATGGACAGTTATAGGTTTTGCTAATTTACATTTTTTATATATCTGTACACCTTTTTATTGTCTCCCGTCATAAGTTTTGTAAGGTTGTTTACAGAGGAAAGTTGCCTGTAATGTGATATTTTGTTGAATTATTTTACTATTTTATACGTTTGCGAAGACGTCCGGCTAACAATCAGATTTTTTGTGGAATAAGTTCTACAGGTTGTTGATTTGATTCTAAACAAGTAGTTAGTAAAGTACTATGAGGGTCCCAACAATTAAGCTGGAGAAGATCAACTTGTCAGTTTTCCTATAAACGTTGAATTGGGGAATGTGATCAAACTGCTATTTGAAGGTTTTAGGGAGATTTTATCACTGTTAGTTCATGATGCTTTTCAAAAAAAATTCCCTTACAACCTTAAATATCACAAACAGCTTGTTTTTGAAGTATAACAATAGAGCCATGCGATAAGGGTAAAATATTAAATTGAAATATTTTGACAGGTTCTGCGGTTCTAATCATATCAGAGTTACAACGATAAATTGCATTAAAATGTTTATAAAATTCTGTTTTTATTGTGTGTTAATCATTTGTTCCTCAATTGCATCCATATTTTTGCCTTGGAATTCAAAATTTGCAATGACTCAAACCGCCATGCCATTTCAATTAATGGCCCAGCTAGATCCACCAAACCATTGCTGAGGAGATGCTTTTGTCTTTTGTTTTGAAACTTAGGACTATACTTTCAGGGATCATTTCTATAGATTTTAACTTGGAAGTGTGTTTCGTTATTGTTTGTTTCTGTGGAAAATGATATCATCTTATGTTACATTAAACAGCTTTTATGATTTTATGTTTTATTAACCAATTCTGTATTAATCATCTTTCTTATACAATATTATACTCTTATATTTTATTAATTGATGTTTTATTAACCATTCACTAGCAATAAGTGCATTAAAATATAACCATATGTCTCCTGCTAGGAATTTCTCAAAACTGTGTGCAATTAAGGATGTGCTACAACAGGAATGTGTGTGTGAGTGTAAACGGGAAGAAAGCTATTGCCTGTAATGTCTGGAGCTGACCTTAAGCTGACCTTAAGAACTAAACAACAAGATTTAAGATGCACTTATACTGAGGATGTACGTCCTGTAATGTCTCAAGCTGACCATAAGTTGACCTTAAGAACAAAACAACAAGATTTAAGGCGCACCTGTACTGAGGGTGTACTGATCGGAGACATACACACACACATTCCATACCATATAAGACAAAAAAATATGATGATATATTGTTTCCGGGAAAACAGAGAAACTTAGTTGTTTTGCAGAAACTAAAGGGGAAGTCTGCCATTGACCAAAGGAGACAAAGGACGGATAAGCCATTGGTGGGAACCAGGGAAAACCTCCAACCACTCGGAAGATAGAACGACGACACATACTATAAATATTGTGTGATTTTGTTACTGAGTTGTTGGTCAGTGTGGAAGTCGTGGACTGACAACCCAGCGCTGTATTCTTATATCTGATCAATAAACCTCATTATTATTAGAGATTGTCTCTCTCAAATTTTTGAACACGAAGGACCCTTGGAAAGTCCAACAATTTGGTGACCCCGACGTGATCGGAGAAAAGGCATTGTTGTTAAAGACGGCAGAGGACCGGATTGGACACGAGACGGAGTCAGATTCAACACAGTGGCCACACAAAAAATAAGGTAAGCAGAAACCTGTTTAATCGAATTCTGCTATTTGGATAGATCTAAATTTTATGTGTTGAATTCGATGAACATCTCGTGTGAGTATAACTAAATTTATTTGGAGGTTCATAGATCAGATAAATTGGGTTAGAGTCCCTTGGTCGGCGAACCATAAATTCTGTTGGGTTAGAGTCCCTTGGTCGGCGAACCATAAATTCTGTTGGGTTAGAGTCCCTTGGTCGGAGAACCATAGATTCTGTTGGGTTAGAGTCCCTTGGTTGACGAACCATAAATTCTGTTGGGTCAGAGTCCCTTGGTTGACGAACCATAAATTCTGTTGGGTTAGAGTCCCTTGGTCGGCTAACCATAAATTCTGTTGGGTTGGAGTCCCTTGGTCTGAGAACCATAAAGCTGTATATATTTGCTGTGATTTCTTTGAAGTGTTATTGTGTTTTAATGCTGTGAAACATTTATTCTGATTTGGGTTGTATTACATGGTGTTTTGTGTATATAAATAGTAAATATGGCAAAATATGAGAAGGAATGTGCTGACTACGGATGTGTATCAGTTGTAGAACAGTGGAAGAATGTAGTGGACATGTGGTTAACTCAGGTGGAGCCTAAATATCAGGAGAAAGAAAGGAAAGAGTTTGAAGCGAAATGGAGTCAGATGTGTATTGAGAACGGCTGGGATGCACCTGAGAAGATAACAGTGCAACTGGCAGAGAAGATAGGGGACATGGAGAAAAAGGCTGAAAATACATGTAGAAGGAAAGGATAAAGTGAAGTGGATGAATAAAGGTGAATATTCTAAACAGGAAGAGGAGTATAAAGCAGATCTTAGATTGTGGACTAGAATTGCACTGACTGCCACTGCTCTAAGCAAAAAGGAAAAGAAGCCAGGGAGAGATGAGAAGGGTTTGAAGGCAGCCGAGCAAGTGAAAGAAAAGGCAGGACGTGAAATGAGTAACTCTTCTGATCAGACAACTGACAACCCGCCTCCAGAAATATATCCTGATCTCAAATTGCTCTCACGCACTCCCCCTTATGCCCCAAACTTGCAGCAAGTTTTGGTGGATGTAAAGGGAGGGCATGTAGATGTAGATATGCCTGAGACAGAAGTTCAACTGATGCATATTAGGCAAAAGATACAAGAACTTAAGGGTTTGTTTGCAGCAAGTTCTCCGTATGGCCAGAATAGTCACAAATCACAGGAAAGTGACAGGAGATACAGTGATGAGAGAATAGAGACAGAAGCAAAGAACTCATCATTGCCTTTAACGCTAGACAGGAACATGATGGGTCCTAGAGAATGTTCCATTAACATGCCACCTGATGATTGCTCAGAGAAGAGTGAGGGAGAAAGAGATGGAGAGATTAAAGGGGTAACTATTAAAGGAACAATGATCTCAACCCCAATTGCAAGCAGAACCAGAGCACAGATAGAAAGAGCTCAAAATGAAGACAGAGTGCAGAATATGTGGGATAGCCAATATTATAATCCAAAACCACAGTGTGATTTTGCAGTAATGGATCAGCTCTGTGCAGGACAAGTTCCTCCACCCAACCAGATGCCACTAGTGCTGACAGGCCGTGGACAGGAGAAATATCAGCCATGGAGCCATAGTGATATGGCTGCTGTACTGGCTAAACTACCCCCTATTACCTCTGGGGGCGGTAGATGGTTAACTAAGTTAGTGGGTTTGTGTCATGGAACCACTTTGGCGGTGGGTGATCTACGGTGCCTGTTGGGCCAGATTTTCACAGTATCCCAAATGACTGCATTTGAGGCAGATGCTCAAATGACAGGGGTCCCTAATGAAAGTAAATTTACAACTGTAAGTACATCAGTCAGTGTTGCACTAAGAAAGCAATTTCCTATACCCCAAACAGCATTTCAGGGCATCACATTTGAAATAAAACCAGGTGAGACTGGATCAGGGTATTATTTCAGGTGTGCAGCAGAATGGGAACAGATGGTTGAAGAAAACAGTTTAAACAACCCGATAACTAGAGACATTTTCAGAGCAGCAGTAATGTCAGGGGCTCCTAACGGCGTGAAACAGGCAGTGGAGAATAACCCAGACATACCAGGGTCATCTAATGAAGTTTGGGAAAAACACTTAAAACACCACATTGATAGAGCACGCGCTAGAATGAAAAAAGAGGAAGAAGAGTTAGAGAAAGCAAAGACTCATTTGTTAAAGTTGCAGATTGAACAGGCTAAGTCAGGTGGTCCAAAAAAGACAAAACAAATGGTTCAACAGTCATCTGAACAGCGATTTGAGAACCCCAAAGGTTATACCACTCCCCCTTTTCCAACTCAATGGCGTAGACCTTTCAGGGGACAATGGGGTGGGTATAGAGGAAATGGAAATAAGAGACGAGGGGGTGGGGGCTATGTGAGGAGTGCTTGTTATGCGTATGGTGCTACTGATCATTGGGTACGTAATTGCCCCACACAAGTAGGGGAAGGCCATATTACAGGAACACCTGCGGGGGGCTGGGGTCCTCATAGAGGTGGACCTGGTGGTCATGGCAGGGGACCACACACCCCAAAGCACCAGGGGCATAGACTCTCGACGCTACCCAACCAACAGGGGCCTGTGCACCCAACATGGGGCCCGGGGGCGGACATGGAGGATTGTTGATGGGGCCCACAGAAAACCTCCATGAGGGGAATGGCTGAACCCCTAATGGAAATAGTGGTTAACAACAGACCACTACAAGCTCTAGTAGATACTGGAGCAACATACTCCACTGTGACAAAGGGCACTGTGACGCAAAAAGATCTCAGTGATAAAAAGGTGGAAGTAATAGGTTTCTCTGGTGGGTTAGAAATATGGCCAATTTTGACAGCAAAGATTGCTAATCAGAGCATACCACACTCATTCTTGTACTCCTCTAATGCTCCCACACCTTTATTGGGGAGGGATCTCCTTATAAAATTAGGAGCAAGTATTTTATGTTCACCAGAGGGAGTAATTGTATGTTTTCCAGACGGTACACAGGTTAATTGTTGTTTAGCCACTGATATGGGGTGTACACAAAATGTCCTTTTAGGAGGCCCATTAAAAGAAGCTGCTGATATTTACTGGGTAGAATTAGATATTTCACCATCCCCAACAAGTGTAGTGTCACTTTACAACAACCATAGGCCATGGATTACAAGCATTGATGTTTTCTTACCACCAATTGACCCCTTGCACTGTACACTATTTTATGACAGAAATGACAATACTATGTATCAGGAACTTTTTAACAACATTGAGGGAGACAGGTGGCGCATCACCGGTGAGGGCCTGTATGTAGGGAAAGAGGGAGTTGTAGCACCCGTCACACTCACTGATGAAAAACAGCAATGGTACGAAATGACAGACACAGCCGCACCACACATTTCCATGGCACTGCATCCAGGCCATGAAGCTAGAGAGTTAGGAGGTATGACAAAAAAATTAAGAGCTGTCACGGACTGGGAGCCCACTGACAATACCATGGTGATGTATTCTCCTTCCACCTGTTCCTATTGGGTAAGAGCACACACACAGAAGACATGGGTATTTTGACACATAAGCAGGTCTCTAGGAGCCATGGCAGAGAGCAGACAGACGGCCCTGGACCTGAGCAGTTGTTTGCAGCATAACCGTCTGACTTATGGTCTCAGGGACCAACAGATGTTGGGTTATGTAATATTGAGCCAATAACATTCCAATTGTCTTCCACAGAGCCAATTTGGGTACCACAGTATCGTAATAAGCCTGAGGGTGACGAGGGTATTGCATCAACTGTTCAGGGATTGCTAGAGAGGGGAGTGATCACACCCTATAAGTCCCAATGGAACACTCCCATTTTCCCCATACAGAAACCAGGCACTGACAAATACAGACTTGTTCACGATCTTAGGACAATTAATAGTATGGTATCAACACCCACACTGGCGGTGCCCAATCCGTACACCGCTCTGTCTGCTTTGAACCCGGCTCACCAATGGTTTACATGTCTGGCTTTCACCTACAGAGGTCGCCAATACTCATATAACAGACTACCCCAAGGGTTTGTCTTGTCACCTGGAATATTTAATCAGGTGTTGAAAGAACAACTACAAAATTGTGAACTTCCAGAGAACTGTGTGCTGATAATGTATGTTGATGATCTTCTTGCAGCTACCACAAATGAAGAATGCTTAAAAGCCACTGAATTGGTACTGAAGCAGTTACATGCCTCGGGCTTCAAAGTCAGCAAGGAAAAATTGCAAATTAGTAGACCTTCTGTTTCTTTCATGGGTAGATTGATAACAGCTCAGGGTTCTACGCTCTCCCATCACCAACGTGACAGCATTTTGACACATCCCAAACCAATAAATGTAAAGGACATGCTTTCTTTTCTCGGACTTACAGGTTTTAGCTACATCCCGATGTATGTTTCCTTAACCACACCGTTGAGGCAGTTAGTGAAAGAGCAGGGAATGAAAAATCTGAGTTGACATGGACCCCAGAAGCAGAACAGGCTTTTATTTCATTGAAAACGCAACTGTCACATGCTGCTCATTTAACTTGTGCTGACTATTCTCTGAGTTTTTTCCTAGATGTTTCTGAAACAGGGAGCAGTGCACACGGGGTGCTTTCCCAGAAGCAGGCAGGGACTAGGAGGATTTTGATGTATGTCAGCGTGCTCCTGGACAGCATTGAACAACGCCAGTCAAGTTGTGCCAGGTTTGCTGCAGGGTTGGCTAAAATAATTGAGAAAACTTCACACATTGTTATGGGACACCAATTGACGGTTTTGACCACACATTCCATTATGTCATTTGTGAATTCTACGGCATTCACATTTTCTCCATTGAGACAACGCAGACTAGCTAAAATATTGACAGCACCACACATTACATATACCCATGAGGGTATTAACATTGCAGATCTCTTATCAGATGGCCAAACACATGATTGTGTCCCTATAACGGAATTGGCTTCGCATGTAAGAGCGAACCTTTTTGCCACTCCACTCACAGCACCACCAGAACTGATAACGCTGTTTACAGATGGGTGTTTCAGATCAGAGGATGGCTCACTAACAGCTGCATTTTCTGTGGTAGAACAGACAGATGAAGGATTTATCACCAGGGTGGCAGAGAAACTGCAGGGCAAACAGTCAGCGCAGAGAGCAGAAATGATAGCAGTAACTGAAGCTTTGAAATTAGCAGGAACTAATAGAGTCAACATTTTCTGTGATTCTGCTTATGTCGTTACAGCTGTACATGTTGAACTACCAGTTTGGCAGAGGTGTGGTTTTGTTACCACCTCAGGTCGACCAATTAAACATGCATGTGAAGCCAAAGACCTGTTGGAGGCTCTGATTATACCCGTGTAAGTGGCAATTATAAAATGCCAAGGTCATTCTAAGGAAAATTCTATGATCACCAAAGGTAATGACGCTGCTGATGCAGCTGCTAAAACAGCAGCAGGTTATGTCAAAACACAAATGACAGTCCAGAGCTCTAATGGTATTGACAACCTTTTACCACAGTTCAGCAGAGCCTATCTCGTAGCTGAACACAACAAAGCTACACCAGAGGAGAAATCCGTCTGGATTGAACATGGTGCATTGCGTGCACCTGATGGAATTTGGCAGGCACCTGATGGTAGGCCAGCATTGCCCTTAGCTTTGACTAATTCCTTATTTAGACAAACACATGGCCTCGCCCATGTTAGCACGAAGCCTATGTTAAGGTCTCTAAAACATTGGTGGCATCCTTTTCTAACCTCTATGGTGTCAAATTATGTTCTATCCTGTGACACATGCCAGGAACACAATGTTAAGCCCTCACTGAAGCAAGTGCAAGGCACATTTCCGCCACTTTGTGGCCCAGGGGAAGAAATTGTGATTGATTTCACGGACATGATTACCAAAGTCCAGGGTAAACAGTATCTCCTTGCGATAGTTGACTATTTCACAGGATGGCCAGAAGCCTACCCTGTAGGCAGGGAAGACAGTACTGCAGTCATTAAATGTCTAATTAATCGTTACATCCCTCATTATGGTTTCCCAAGACGGGTTAGGTCAGACAACGGTAGCCATTTCAAGAATGAACACCTGAGACTCGTTGAACACTCTCTGGGTCTTACACATGCCTTTGGAGCGGTATATCATCCAAAGTCTCAAGGAAAAGTTGAACGAATGAACCTGACACTGAAACTAAAATTGGCAAAAATCTGTGCACAGACCATATTAAACTGGTTATCAGCTCTCCCTATAGCATTGATGTCTGTACGTTCTTCTGTTAACAAGATTTCTGGTTTCACACCTTTTGAATTGTTTACAGGTCGCTCTTTTCCAGGTCCAGCCAACCCATTGAGAGAGTATACCATTAAGCCTTTGTCGCATAATGCATATTTTGACAAATTGACTGCCATGATTCAACATTTTTCTAAACAGGACGCACGAGTTGCAGACGCTGAATGTATTCCTCGACCAACGGAGTGGGTTCGACTGAAGATTTTCCGGAGAAAGTGGAACGAACCCAGGTGGTCTACACAATTGCGTGTCGTCGCCAGGACATCCCGCTGTGTTCGCCTACAGGGCAAGGGCGACACCTGGCATCACTTGTCTTCTTGTGTTGCTTGTGATTCACCCAGCAGGTCTCTGGAACAAACGACTGTGGACCTGAAGTCTCAGTTCCAAGAGAGGGAGAGTACAGAGAGTACAGACAAACGAGAAAGTGGTGGAAATTTTAAAATTTCATTTCAAACAGGTGATCTTTTTTCAAGCCCACAGGGAGAACCCTTGGCACACTGTGTAAGTTCTGACTGTGCATACGGAGCAGGTATTGCAACAATATTCAAAGACAAGTACGGTGTAAACAAAGTGAAACAACAGAAAAAGGGAGTAGGAGAGTGTGCTATTACACATAAAAACGACGGTAGAACCTTTTTTCACTTAATCACAAAGAAGTTTTGTGTACAGACAAGCCCACATATCAAGATTTCACCAGTAGTTTGACATGCATGAGAGACTGGTGTGTGCAACATAGTATAGAGAGTGTCTCAGCACCCCGGCTGGGGTGTGGATTAGATGGACTGGATTTTGACAGAGTTACAGAAATTCTAAGAGAAGTGTGTTTGCTAACACAAATATGACTATAACGATATATTCATTGTAGATGTAATAATCAATATATTAGTGGTATTAATGCTTTAGCATAGAAGTGATTGATTTTCATTTATTGATCATATGTTTTCACATTCTGTTTAGCCTACACAAATTTAATTTTTTCTTTTATTCATTTCTTTCACAATTTTTTGTATTCTTTTACATTACTACAGTTATGGTATCCACTAAAATGAGGGTGTGGGATAACTGGAAGTGTACCATAATCCTGGGCATCATTGCCATCATAGTGGTGAGCATTATTTTAGGAATAGAAAAGAGACAAGAGAGAAATAATTGGACTCGACCAAGAAGGTCAGTGAACCCTGACCCATGTTTTAGACGATTTGAAAAGGGAATCGAGTTAGACTATGAGAATGGTTCAACAACAGCATTCACATTTGATCTGTGCAGTGTAATCAACTGTCATGGAAAAAATGCTAGTTACAGGGGACATAAGTTGTATGTGTGCAGTTCTTACGTGTTAGAGCATACATGTAATACAAATAGTGATAGAAAGATATCCGCCTGTCCTGCTTGGAATGATGTTACAAAATACACAGGACCATGGACCCCGAGGGGAGGGAGTGAAGGTATACCAGAAGGATGGAGAAAGGTGTCCTTTCAAAGGGATTTTAGTTCCAACCAAAATCCACTCACTCTCTCATTAGGAGGAATACAACATGTTAGTGAATTATCGTTCCTCAGATACCCTATTCCGAAAAATCATACATATATTACTCTAGGTGTTGACATGGAGGGAAAAGATCCAATAGGGCTAATTAAAATCAACATAACCCCCAGAAATGGATCAGGAAGAAATAAAACTATTCCAATTAAAATGATGAACCATAAGAATGTTGAGATTGACTACACTAAGTTGAGCCCTGGAGACATGATCGAGAAAGCAACAGGGTACGGAGAGACCAATTTGTGGTTAGAATGGTTAATAAACACGGTTAAAGAACAACATTTAGACGACTGTATAGCTTGTGCAAGTGCTAGACCAAAACTACACATAGAACCAGCACCCCTGTATCCTAATGATACGTGGGGTTACGAGTGTATGTTATCATTAACTAGGAAACTGGGAAATGATAATTGTAAAACGTTAGCATCTATATTTCCCCCAATTTCCAATGATTCTAAAAACAGGCCCATTTACACCCAGGAAAGATAATTATACCTGTTTTAATCTCACCGTACAATCACCGACAGTTAATTATGGACAGATTGACCCTGACTGGTGTAGTGTAATTATAGCGGACGATGGGACATTAATAGGATCATGGGCAAGAGCAGGATTGTATTATTACTGTGGTAGTAGACGACTGTTTACTAGAGTACCTCCAAATACTAAAGGTTTATGTGCCATGGTTAGACTAGGAGCACCTCTGACATTAATAGGTGAAAAGCAGTAAGACTCAACAAAGATACAACCACATTGACACAGCGTAGAAGGCAACATGTCATCAGAAAACGAGCGGCTCCCATTGATTTGTCTTTAAATAGTCCCACATATATAGATGCTATTGGAATACCTAGAGGAGTTCCAGATGAATTTAAATTAGCAGATCAAATAGCAACAGGCTTCGAAAATATTCCTATTATAGCAGCACTATTCCCGATCACCCCAAACAAAATGTTCATTACAATGTCATGAGATTGACAAATATGACAAGAGACGCTGTAGAGGGTTTATCAGAACAGTTAGCCCCAACATCTTTCATGGCAGTACAGAATAGAATGGCATTAGATATGCTGTTAGCGGAGAATGGAGGAGTATGTCATATGTTTGGTGATTTATGTTGCACTTTCATTCCAAATAACACAGCCCCAGATGGCTCTGTGACCAGAGCTTTAGAAGAACTGAGAACATTATCTGTCGAAATGAAGGAACATTCAGGTATAGATAACCCCATTGGTGATTGGCTGGAAAAAACATTAGGTAAATGGAAAGCACTGGTGATGTCTATAATTGTATCAATCGCAGTATTTCTAGCCATTTTGATAACATGTGGATGTTGTTGTATACCATGCATCAGGTCACTGTGCAACCGATTGATTGTTGCAGCAATAGAAAAGAAAGATCTTGACCCACCACCTCCGTATAACATGCCCTTGTTGGCTACAGACCACATGGAAAATGATGATGAGGATGAACAAGATTATGTGTGACCTCTTACGAGGTCAAGAGAGGGAATTGTGGAAAATGATACAATCTTATGTTGCATTAAACAGCTTTTATGATTTTATGTTTTATTAACCAATTCTGTATTAATCATCTTTCTTATACAATATTATACTCTTATGTTTTATTAATTGATGTTTTATTAACCATTCACTAGCAATAGGTGCATTAAAATATAACCATATGTCTCCTGCTAGGAATTTCTCAAAACTGTGTGCAAATAAGGATGTGCTACAACAGGAATGTGTGTGAGTGTAAACGGGAGGAAAGCTAAGGCCTGTAATGCATGGAGCTGACCTTAAGCTGACCTTAAGAACTACACAAAAAGATTTAAGATGCACTTATACTGAGAATGTACGTCCTGTAATGTCTCAAGCTGACCATAAGTTGACCTTAAGAACAAAACAACAAGATTTAAGGTGCACCTATACTGAGGGTGTACTGATCGGAGACATACACACACATTCCATACCATATAAGACAAAAAAGATGATGATATATTGTTTCTGGGAAAACAGAGAAAATTAGTTGTTTTGCAGAAACTAAAGGGGAAGTCTGCCATTGACCAAAGGAGACAAAGGACTGATCAGCCATTGGTGGAAACCAGGGAAAACCTCCAACCACTCCGAAGATAGAACGACGATACATACTATAAATATTGTGTGATTTTGTTACTGAGTGTTGGTCAGTGTGGAAGTCGTGGACTGACAACCCAGCGCTGTATTCTGATCAATAAAGTTTCAACTTATTCGACAAGTCTGATCTCCGATTTTTGAACACGTTAAGGACATTGGTTTATTAAGGTCCTTCAGTATGCAACAGGTAAGTAAGGGTATGGGGCGCTGAACGAGGGTTGGAGGTTGTGGAGGTATGGTGGACCAAGACACTAGTAAGCACAATGTACTGGCTGGATTCCGACTGCACTCACAGCAGGCCTCGGTTATAAGCGGGTTAACCCAAGGATGGGTAAGTAAACACATAACTTGGCTGTCTTTTTCTCATGGACTGTCTCAGTGGGATCTGATGTTAGGGTTGTGGTTTGGGGACATTGTTCTCTTGATGGACAGCATGCAGTTCCTCTTGAACGGTTGTAGGTTTTAGCTGCTCCGTGCCATTTTCAACCTCGCTGGATGTTCCATGATCCTCATCTCGAACACTCTCCCTGTCCTGTTCAGGTTCTACATGAATCGTTTCTCGCAGATGGGTCTCATTCTGGTCAGATCTGTTTTGGAAGTCGGGAGATGCATGCATAAAATTAAGTAACTTCCCGTTCTTGGTTTCTCCCTTGGTATTAGCAAACAGTAACGAGGCACACCTTCCTCTTCCTCAGAGTCACTTATATTTGGGTGCGGTCTCTCATGTGTTGGTTTCGGGATGTCTGAGGCTCTCTTCTTCCGCTTTTGTGACTCAAATGTGATGGTAGTCGAGTTCTGAAGAGGCTCGTTGACTTGCATCAGGAGGTTCTTGTGTAGTGTACGAATTGGTCGGCTTCCCGCCTCCGGGCTTACTTTGTAGACACGATTATCTCCAACCTGTTCTCTCACAATGTAGATGAGCTGCTCCAAATACGGTCTAAGCTTTCCAGGGCCCCCTCGTTCACTGAAATTGCGTACAAGTACTCTGTCCCCAGGCTGAAGAACTACACCTCTACCACCATTTTCCCTGGCGATTTCTCAGCATATCCTTTGGTCCATTAGTTTCTGCTCCCACCATCTGTTATGAGGCCAAAGAGGATGTCCACTGGTAGGCGAGGATCTCGGCCATACAACAAATAATACATGGAGAAACCGGTGGCCTGGCACAATTGTATACCTGGAGTACGTGGGGCAGGTGGTCCTTCCAATTCTCCTACTCTTTCTCTCCCAAGGTGCGGAGCATCTGCAATAGCATGCGATTGAGTCTCTCTGCAGCATAGCCCTGAGGGTGATCAGGAGAGCTTCTTGAGTGTGCAAACGAGTTGATTGCCTGAGAGTTCTGAAAAAGTTAATTCTCAAACTCTCGATCCTGGTCATGGTGTAGTTTGGCCGGGTATCCAAATCTGGGGATTAAGTCATTGAAAAGTTTTCCAGCAGCTGTCTTCCCAGCCTTGTTCTTCATGGGGCAGGCTTGCGCGAATCTGGTGAAGTGATCAACCACTACAAGGATATACTCGTGTCCACCTCTGCAGGCTTCCAGGTGAAAGAAATCGATGCACACCAGCTCAAGGGGCGAGTTTGATGTTATACTTCCCATTGGTGCTCTTTCATATGTGTCTGGCTTTTTCTGTTTAATGCAAGAGCACTTCCTGGTCATATATTCTTCTGTCTCTCTTTTCATGAAAGGCCAGTCGAATCGCTCCCTCGCTAGGTTCAGAACTTTTTCAACGCCAACGTGAAACATGTTGTTGTGCAGCTGGGTGAGTACTTTTTGTTTGTAGGTGGCTGGCAGGACCAGTTGTTGTCGACCTGCACTCTTCGTCTAGAGAAGGTCATTCTCTATGTATAATTTGCTCCACTCTCTTAACAGCCTGCTTGCGTGTGTGTCCATTCTCTCTTTTTTCATCCTCTGTTGGTGGCGAGTCATATTCCTTCAACACCATCACTTTCCTAATAGCGGGGTCTTTTCTTGGTTCCCTCACAAGCTCATCATGACTGACTTCTGGCAGATGCTCAAATTGAGGTTGGCTGTGGGATGTTAAGTTAAGGGCTGCCACCCAGGCCACATCTCCTTGTTGTGCTTTCCGGCTTGCTTCCCATATAGCACATATTGCCTTCTCCGATAACTCTTCCAAATAACCAGCCATGAAGGTGTCAATGTCCAGGGGCAGCGTGATAAAGTGTCCGCATCAATGTTGGTTTTGCCTGGCCGGTATTTGATGTTGAAGCCGAAGTCAGCCACCTGCCCCATCCACCGGTGAGCTACTGCATTGAGTTTGGCAGTACTCAGGATGTATGTGAGGGGATTATTGTCTGTGACGACTGTGAAATGCAGGTGTAGAATAAGTAGTCACAGAACTTCTCACATACTACCCACTTCAACCCAAGAAATTCAAGCTTTCCGCTGTGTAGGTGATAATTTTGTTCCACTGGTGTTAACGTGAGTGACCCGTATCCAATCACGCTCATCTTCCCATCCTGGTTCTGATAAAGAACTGCACCGAAACTTTTTTGGGAGGCATCTGTGTGGAGTGTGAAAAGGTGGTTGAAATCAGGATACGCCAACACTGGGGGTTTGGTCAGACGTTCCACAAGCTGTTCAGGATCTGTTGGTGCTGTATATTCCATTGTACCAGAGTACAAGAAGACGGCTGATTACATTTCTTTTTCCTCATGGCGGTTTGGTTATCGGCTATGCGTGAGAAGTCCTGCACGTATGTTCGATAATAGCTCAAGAACCGCCATGCCATTTCAATTAATGGCCCAGCTAGATCCACCAAACCATTGCTGAGGAGATGCTTTTCTGAACAGAGTTCAGCTGGTCTTTTGTTTTGAAACTTAGGACTATACTTTCAGGGATCATTTCTATAGTTTTTAACTCGGAAGTGTGTTTCGTTAGTGTTTGTTTCCCAACCCACGTTGATGAGTTTTGATGCTCCTTTTTGAGCATGAATCAAGTGCATTGTGATGATTCAGTTCATTTGCTTTGCACTGTTGATGAATGTTCTTTGTTGTTTTAGCAACATTGAGGAAAGGAACATGATCTGAGTGGTTTTTATGTGTACAGTTGTTCAATTTCAGTGTGTTTTGCCTCCCAATTTTATCATAACACATATATGGACAGTTATAGGTTTTGCTAATTTACATTTTTTATATATCTGTACACCTTTTTAACGTGTCCCGTCATAAGTTTTGTAAGGTTGTTTACAGAGGAAAGTTGCCTGTAATGTGATATTTTGTTGAATTATTTTACTATTTTATACGTTTGCGAAGACGTCCGGCTAACAATCAGATTTTTTGTGGAATATGTTCTACAGGTTGTTGATTTGATTCTAAACAAGTAGTTAGTAAAGTACTATGAGGGTCCCAACAATTAAGTTGGAGAAGATCAACTTGTCAGTTTTCCTATAAACGTTGAATTGGGGAATGTGATCAAACTGCTATTTGAAGGTTTTAGGCAGATTTTATCACTGTTCGTTCATGATGCTTTTCAAAAAAATTCCCTTACATCCTTAAATATCACAAACAGCTTGTTTTTGAAGTATAACGCTAGAGCCATGCGATAAGGGTAAAATATTAAATTGAAATATTTTGACAGGTTCTGCGGTTCTAATCATATCAGAGTTACAACAATAAATTGCATTAAAATGTTTATAAAATTCTGTTTTTATTGTGCGTTAATCATTTGTTCCTCAATTGCATCCATATTTCTGCCTTGGAATTCAAAATTTGCAATGACTCAAACCGCCATGCCATTTCAATTAATGGCCCAGCTTGATCCACCAAACCATTGCTGAGGAGATGCTTTTCAGAACAGAGTTCACCTGGTCTTTTGTTTTGAAACTTAGGACTATACTTTCAGGGATCATTTCTATAGTTTTTAACTCGGAAGTGTGTTTCGTTAGTGTTTGTTTCCCAACCCACGTTGATGAGTTTTGATGCTCCTTTTCGAGCATGAATCAAGTGCATTGTGATGATTCAGTTCATGTGCTTTACACTGTTGATGAATGTTCTTTGTTGTTTTAGCAACATCGAGGAAAGGAGCATGATCTGAGTGGTTTTTATGTGTACAGTTGTTCAATTTCTGTGTGTTTTGTCTCCCAATTTTATCATAACACATATATGGACAGTTATAGGTTTTGCTAATTTACATTTTTTATATATCTGTACACCTTTTTAACGTGTCCCGTCATAAGTTTTGTAAGGTTGTTTACAAAGGAAAGTTGCCTGTAATGTGATATTTTGTTGAATTATTTTATTATTTTATACGTTTGCGAAGACGTCCGGCTAACAATCAGATTTTTTGTGGAATATGTTCTACAGGTTGTTGATTTGATTCTAAACAAGTAGTTAGTAAAGTACTATAAGGGTTCCAACAATTAAGTTGGAGTAGATCAACTTGTCAGTTTTCCTATAAACGTTGAATTGGTGTCACGATATGATGATGAAGAACTCAAATGCAGGCACATGAAGCAGGATCAGGGGCCTCATTTATGAAGCTTGCGTACGCACAAAACGGAGCTGAAAACATGCGTAAAAGTTGGGATTTATAAAGAAAAACTTGACGTGAAAATATGCGCACCTACACACCCCATTTTTTTTCTCCAAACACCTAACTTTCAATTAGTGTATCCTATATGTTCTATAAAGATTGTGTTCCAGACCTCATCTTGTGAGTGTATTATGTATGTAATTGTCTTTCAGGGTATCTCATTCACAGTGGGCTGGGTATGCAACAGGTAAGTAAGGGTATGGGGCGCTGAACGAGGGTTGGAGGTTGTGGAGGTATTGTGGACCAAGACACTAGTAAGCACAATGTACTGGCTGGATTCCGACTGCACTCACAGCGGGCCTCGGTTATAAGCGGGTTAACCCAAGGATGGGTAAGTAAACACATAACTTGGCTGTCTTTTTCTCATGGACAGTCTCAGTGGGATCTTATGTTAGGGTTGTGGTTTGGGGACATTGTTCTCTTGATGGACAGCATGCAGTTCCTCTTGAACGGTTGTAGGTTTTAGCTGCTCCATGCCATTTTTAACCTCGCTGGATGTTTCATGATCCTCATCTCGAACACTCTCCCTGTCCTGTTCAGGTTCTACATGAATCGTTTCTCGCAGATGGGTCTCATTCTGGTCAGATCTGTTTTGGAAGTCGGGAGATGCATGCATAAAATTAAGTAACTTCCCGTTCTTGGTTTCTCCCTTGGTATTAGCAAACAATAACGAGGCACACCTTCCTCTTCCTCAGAGTCACTTATATTTGGGTGCGGTCTCTCATGTGTTGGTTTCGGGATGTCTGAGGCTCTCTTCTTCCGCTTTTGTGACTCAAATGTGATGGTAGTCGAGTTCTGAAGAGGCTCTACAGGTAAGTCGTTGACTTGCATCAGGAGGTTCTTGTGTAGTGTACGAATTGGTCGGCTTCCCGCCTCCGGGCTTACTTTGTAGACATGATTATCTCCAACCTGTTCTCTCACAATGTAGATGAGCTGCTCCAAATATTGTCTAAGCTTTCCAGGGCCCCCTCGTTCACTGAAATTGCGTACAAGTACTCTGTCCCCAGGCTGAAGAACCACACCTCTACCACTATTTTTCCTTGCCATTTCTCAGCATATCCTTTGGTCCATTAGTTTCTGCTCCCACCATCTGTTATGAGGCCAAAGAGGATGTCCACTGGTAGGCGAGGATCTCGGCCATACAACAAATAATACATGGAGAAACCGGTGGCCTGGCACAATTGTATACCTGGAGTACGTGGGGCAGGTGGTCCTTCCAATTCTCCTTCTCTTTCTCTCCCAAGGTGCGGAGCATCTGCAATAGCATGCGATTGAGTCTCTCTGCAGCATTGCCCTGAGGGTGATCAGGAGAGCTTCTCGAGTGTGCAAACGAGTTAATTGCCTGAGAGTTCTGAAAAGTTAATTCTCAAACTCTCGATCCTGGTCATGGTGTAGTTTGGCCGGGTATCCAAATCTGGGGATTAAGTCATTGAAAAGTTTTCCAGCAGCTGTCTTCCCAGCCTTGTTCTTCATGGGGCAGGCTTGCGCGAATCTGGTGAAGTGATCAACCACTACAAGGATATACTCGTGTCCACCTCTGCAGGCTTCCAGGTGAAAGAAATCGATGCACACCAGCTCAAGGGGGCGAGTTTGATGTTATACTTCCCATTGGTGCTCTTTCATATGTGTCTGGCTTTTTCTGTTTAATGCAAGAGCACTTCCTGGTCATATATTCTTCTGTCTCTCTTTTCATGAAAGGCCAGTCGAATCGCTCCCTCGCTAGGTTCAGAACTTTTTCAACGCCAACGTGAAACATGTTGTTGTGCAGCTGGGTGAGTACTTTTTGTTTGTAGGTGGCTGGCAGGACCAGTTGTTGTCGACCTGCACTCTTCGTCTAGAGAAGGTCATTCTCTATGTATAATTTGCTCCACTCTCTTAACAGCCTGCTTGCGTGTGTGTCCATTCTCTCTTTTTTCATCCTCTGTTGGTGGTGAGTCATATTCCTTCAACACCATCACTTTCCTAATAGCGGGGTCTTTTCTTGGTTCCCTCACAAGCTCATCATGACTGACTTCTGGCAGATGCTCAAATTGAGGTTGGCTGTGGGATGTTAAGTTAAGGGCTGCCACCCAGGCCACATCTCCTTGTTGTGCTTTCCGGCTTGCTTCCCATATAGCACATATTGCCTTCTCCGATAACTCTTCCAAATAACCAGCCATGAAGGTGTCAATGTCCAGGGGCAGCGTGATAAAGTGTACACATCAATGTTGGTTTTGCCTGGCCGGTATTTGATGTTGAAACCGAAGTCAGCCACCTGCCCCATCCACCGGTAAACTACTGCATTGAGTTTGGCAGTACTCAGGATGTTTGTGAGGGGATTATTGTCTGTGACGACTGTGAAATGCAGGTGTAGAATAAGTAGTCACGGAACTTCTCACATACTACCCACTTCAACCCAAGAAATTCAAGCTTTCCGCTGTGTAGGTGATAATTTTGTTCCACTGGTGTTAACGTGAGTGACCCATATCCAATCACCCTCATCTTCCCATCCTGGTTCTGATAAAGAACTGCACCAAAACTTTTTTGGGAGGCATATGTGTGGAGAGTGAAGAGGTGGTTGAAATCAGGATACGCCAACACTGGGGGTTTGGTCAGACGTTCCACAAGCTGTTCAGGATCTGTTGGTGCTGTATATTCCATTGTACCAGAGTACAAGAAGACGGCTGATTACATTTCGTTTTTCCTCATGGCGGTTTGGTTATCGGCTATGCGTGAGAATTCCTGCACGTATGTTCGATAATAGCTCAAGAACCGCCATGCCATTTCAATTAATGGCCCAGCTAGATCCACCAAACCATTGCTGAGGAGATGCTTTTCAGAACAGAGTTCAGCTGGTCTTTTGTTTTGAAACTTAGGACTATACTTTCAGGGATCATTTCTATAGTTTTTAACTCGGAAGTGTGTTTTGTTAGTGTTTGTTTCCCAACCCACGTTGATGAGTTTTGATGCTCCTTTTTGAGCATGAATCAAGTGCATTGTGATGATTCAGTTCATGTGCTTTGCACTGTTGATGAATGTTCTTTGTTGTTTTAGCAACATTGAGGAAAGGAGCATGATCTGAGTGGTTTTTATGTGTACAGTTGTTCAATTTCTGTGTGTTTTGTCTCCCAATTTTATCATAACACATATATGGACAGTTATAGGTTTTGCTAATTTACATTTTTTATATATCTGTACACCTTTTTAACGTCTCCCGTCATAAGTTTTGTAAGGTTGTTTACAGAGGAAAGTTGCCTGGAATGTGATATTTTGTTGAATTATTTTACTATTTTATACGTTTGCGAAGACGTCCGGCTAACAATCAGATTTTTTGTGGAATATGTTCTACAGGTTGTTGATTTGATTCTAAACAAGTAGTTAGTAAAGTACTATGAGGGTCCCAACAATTAAGTTGGAGAAGATCAACTTGTCAATTTTCCTATAAACGTTGAATTGGGGAATGTGATCAAACTGCTATTTGAAGGTTTTAGGGAGATTTTATCACTGTTAGTTCATGATGCTTTTCAAAAAAACTCCCTTACATCCTTAAATATCACAAACAGCTTGTTTTTGAAGTATAACGCTAGAGCCATGCGATAAGGGTAAAATATTAAATTGAAATATTTTGACAGGTTCTGCGGTTCTAATCATATCAGAGTTACAACAATAAATTGCATTAAAGTGTTTATAAAATTCTGTTTTTATTGTGTGTTAATCATTTGTTCCTCAATTGCATCCATATTTTTGCCTTGGAATTCAAAATTTACAATAACTCAAACCGCCATGCCATTTCAATTAATGGCCCAGCTTGATCCACCAAACCATTGCTGAGGAGATGCTTTTCAGAACAGAGTTCACCTGGTCTTTTGTTTTGAAACTTAAGACTATACTTTCAGGGATCATTTCTAGTTTTTAACTTGGAAATGTGTTTTGTTAGTGTTTGTTTCCCAACCCACGTTGATGAGTTTTGATGCTCCTTTTTGGGCATGAATCAAGTGCATTGTGTTGATTCAGTTCATGTGCTTTACACTGTTGATGAATGTTCTTTGTTGCTTTAGCAACATTGATGAAAGGAACATGATCTGAGTGGTTTTTATGTGTACAGTTGTTCAATTTTTTGTGTTTCCTCTAACAATTTTATCATAATACATATGAAAAGTAGATTTTATGAGTTAAAATTATTTATTTATCTGTATGTTCTTTTAATGTCTCCAGTTGTGTGTTTTTGTTTGTTTGGTTATAGAGGAAAGTTGCTTATGATATGATATTTTTTGGAATTTTTTGCCGTTTTGTAAGTTTGCCAAGATGTCAAACTAACAATCAGATTTTTCTTGGAATATATTCTGTAGGATGTTGATTTGATTCTCAACGAGTAGTTAGTAAAGTACTATGAGGGTTCCAGCAATTAAGTTGGAGTTCAACTTGTCAGTTTTCCTATAAACGTTGAATTGGTGAAAGGATATGATGATGAAGAACTCAAATGCAGGCACATGAAGCAGGATCAGGGTCCTCATTTATGAAGCTTGCGTACGCACAAAACGGAGCTGAAAACATGCGTACGCCAGTTCCTGCGTAAAAGTTGGGATTTATAAAGAAAAATATGCGCACCTACACAACCCATTTTTTTTCTCCAAACACCTAACTTTCAATTAGTGTATCCTATATGTTCTGTAAAGTTTGTGTTCCAGACCTCATCTTGTGAGTGTATTATGTATGTAATTGTCTTTCAGGGTATCTCATTCACAGTGGGCTGGGTATGCAACAGGTAAGTAAGGGTATGGGGCGCTGAACGAGGGTTGGAGGTTGTGGAGGTATGGTGGACCAAGACACTAGTAAGCACAATGTACTGGCTGGATTCCGACTGCACTCACAGCGGGCCTCGGTTATAAGCGGGTTAACCCAAGGATGGGTAAGTAAACACATAACTTGGCTTTTTTTTTTTCATGGACTGTCTCAGTGGCATCTGATGTTAGGGTTGTGGTTTGGGGACATCGTTCTCTTGATGGACAGCATGCAGTTCCTCTTGAACGGTTGTAGGTTTTAGCTGCTCCGTGCCATTTTCAACCTCGCTGGATGTTCCATGATCCTCATCTCCAACACTCTCCCTGTCCTGTTCAGGTTCTACATGAATCGTTTCTCGCAGATGGGTCTCATTCTGGTCAGATCTGTTTTGGAAGTCGGGAGATGCATGCATAAAATTAAGTAACTTCCCGTTCTTGGATTCTCCCTTGGTATTAGCAAACAGTAACGAGGCACACCTTCCTCTTCCTCAGAGTCACTTATATTTGGGTGCGGTCTCTCATGTGTTGGTTTCGGGATGTCTGAGGCTCTCTTCTTCCGCTTTTGTGACTCAAATGTGATGGTAGTCGAGTTCTGAAGAGGCTCTACATGTAAGTCGTTGACTTGCATCAGGAGGCTCTTGTGTAGTGTACGAATTGGTCGGCTTCCCGCCTCCGGGCTTACTTTGTAGACACGATTATCTCCAACCTGTTCTCTCACAATGTAGATGAGCTGCTCCAAATACGGTCTAAGCTTTCCAGGGCCCCCTAGTTCACTGAAATTGCGTACAAGTACTCTGTCCCCAGGCTGAAGAACCACACCTCTACCACCATTTTTCCTGGCGATTTCTCAGCATATCCTTTGGTCCATTAGTTTCTGCTCCCACCATCTGTTATGAGGCCAAAGAGGATGTCCACTGGTAGGCGAGGATCTCGGCCATACAACAAATAATACATGGAGAAACCGGTGGCCTGGCACAATTGTATACCTGGAGTACGTGGGGCAGGTGGTCCTTCCAATTCTCCTACTCTTTCTCTCCCAAGGTGCGGAGCATCTGCAATAGCATGCCATTGAGTCTCTCTGCAGCATTGCCCTGAGGGTGAGCAGGAGAGCTTCTCGAGTGTGCAAACGAGTTAATTGCCTGAGAGTTCTGAAAAGTTAATTCTCAAACTCTCGATCCTGGTCATGGTGTAGTTTGGCCGGGTATCCAAATCTGGGGATTAAGTCATTGAAAAGTTTTCCAGCAGCTGTCTTCCCAGCCTTGTTCTTCATGGGGCAGGCTTGCGCGAATCTGGTGAAGTGATCAACCACTACAAGGATATACTCGTGTCCACCTCTGCAGGCTTCCAGGTGAAAGAAATCGATGCACACCAGCTCAAGGGGGCGAGTTTGATGTTATACTTCCCATTGGTGCTCTTTCATATGTGTCTGGCTTTTTCTGTTTAATGCAAGAGCACTTCCTGGTCATATATTCTTCTGTCTCTCTTTTCATGAAAGGCCAGTCGAATCGCTCCCTCGCTAGGTTCAGAACTTTTTCAACGCCAACGTGAAACATGTTGTTGTGCAGCTGGGTGAGTACTTTTTGTTTGTAGGTGGCTGGCAGGACCAGTTGTTGTCGACCTGCACTCTTCCTCTAGAGAAGGTCATTCTCTATGTATAATTTGCTCCACTCTCTTAACAGCCTGCTTGCGTGTGTGTCCATTCTCTCTTTTTTCATCCTCTGTTGGTGGTGAGTCATATTCCTTCAACACCATCACTTTCCTAATAGCAGGGTCTTTTCTTGGTTCCCTCACAAGCTCATCATGACTGACTTCTGGCAGATGCTCAAATTGAGGTTGGCTGTGGGATGTTAAGTTAAGGGCTGCCACCCAGGCCACATCTCCTTGTTGTGCTTTCCGGCTTGCTTCCCATATAGCACATATTGCCTTCTCTGATAACTCTTCCAAATAACCAGCCATGAAGGTGTCAATGTCCAGGGGCAGCGTGATAAAGTGTACACATCAATGGTGGTTTTGCCTGGCCGGTATTTGATGTTGAAACCGAAGTCAGCCACCTGCCCCATCCACCGGTAAGCTACTGCATTGAGTTTGGCAGTACTCAGGATGTTTGTGAGGGGATTATTGTCTGTGACGACTGTGAAATGCAGGTGTAGAATAAGTAGTCACGGAACTTCTCACACACTACCCACTTCAACCCAAGAAATTCAAGTTTTCCGCTGTGTAGGTGATAATTTTGTTCCACTGGTGTTAACGTGAGTGACCCATATCCAATCACCCTCATCTTCCCATCCTGGTTCTGATAAAGAACTGCACCGAAACTTTTTTGGGAGGCATCTGTGTGGAGTGTGAAGAGGTGGTTGAAATCAGGATACGCCAACACTGGGGGTTTGGTCAGACGTTCCACAAGCTGTTCAGGATCTGTTGGTGCTGTATATTCCATTGTACCAGAGTACAAGAAGACGGCTGATTACATTTCGTTTTTCCTCATGGCGGTTTGGTTATCGGCTATGCGTAAGAAGTCCTGCACGTATGTTCGATAATAGCTCAAGAACCGCCATGCCATTTCAATTAATGGCCCAGCTAGATCCACCAAACCATTGCTGAGGAGATGCTTTTCAGAACAGAGTCCACCTGGTCTTTTGTTTTGAAACTTAGGACTATACTTTCAGGGATCATTTCTATAGTTTTTAACTCGGAAGTGTGTTTCGTTAGTGTTTGTTTCCCAACCCACGTTGATGAGTTTTGATGCTCCTTTTTGAGCATGAATCAAGTGCATCGTGATGATTCAGTTCATGTGCTTTGCACTGTTGATGAATGTTCTTTGTTGTTTTAGCAACATTGAGGAAAGGAACATGATCTGAGTGGTTTTTATGTGTACAGTTGTTCAATTTCTGTGTGATTCGTCTCCCAATTTTATCATAACACATATATGGACAGTTATAGGTTTTGCTAATTTACATTTTTTATATATCTGTACACCTTTTTAACGTCTCCCGTCATAAGTTTTGTAAGGTTGTTTACAGAGGAAAGTTGCCTGTAATGTGATATTTTGTTGAATTATTTTACTATTGTATACGTATGCGAAGACGTCCGGCTAACAATCAGATTTTTTGTGGAATATGTTCTACAGGTTGTTGATTTGATTCTAAACAAGTAGTTAGTAAAGTACTATGAGGGTCCCAACAATTAAGTTGGAGAAGATCAACGTGTCAGTTTTCCTATAAACGTTGAATTGGGGAATGTGATCAAACTGCTATTTGAAGGTTTTAGGCAGATTTTATCACTGTTAGTTCATGATGCTTTTCAAAAAAACTCCCTTACATCCTTAAATATCACAAACAGCTTGTTTTTGAAGTATAACGCTAGAGCCATGCGATAAGGGTAAAATATTAAATTGAAATATTTTGACAGGTTCTGCGGTTCTAATCATATCAGAGTTACAACAATAAATTGCATTAAAATGTTTATAAAATTCTGTTTTTATTGTGTGTTAATCATTTGTTCCTCAATTGCATCCATATTTTTGCCTTGGAATTCAAAATTTACAATGACTCAAACCGCCATGCCATTTCAATTAATGGCCCAGCTTGATCCACCAAACCATTGCTGAGGAGATGCTTTTCAGAACAGAGTTCACCTGGTCTTTTGTTTTGAAACTTAGGACTATACTTTCAGGGATCATTTCTATAGTTTTTAACTCGGAAGTGTGTTTCGTTAGTGTTTGTTTCCCAACCCACGTTGATGAGTTTTGATGCTCCTTTTTGAGCATGAATCAAGTGCATTGTGATGATTCAGTTCATGTGCTTTACACTGTTGATGAATGTTCTTTGTTGTTTTAGCAACATTGAGGAAAGGAGCATGGTCTGAGTGGTTTTTATGTGTACAGTTGTTCAATTTCAGTGTGTTTTGTCTCCCAATTTTATCATAACACATATATGGACAGTTATAGGTTTTGCTAATTTACATTTTTTATATATCTGTACACCATTTTATTGTCTCCCGTCATAAGTTTTGTAAGGTTGTTTACAGAGGAAAGTTGTCTGTAATGTGATATTTTGTTGAATTATTTTACTATTTTATACGTTTGCGAAGACGTCCGGCTAACAATCAGATTTTTTGTGGAATAAGTTCTACAGGTTGTTGATTTGATTCTAAACAAGTAGTTAGTAAAGTACTATGAGGGTCCCAACAATTAAGCTGGAGAAGATCAACTTGTCAGTTTTCCTATAAACGTTGAATTGGGGAATGTGATCAAACTGCTATTTGAAGGTTTTAGGGAGATTTTATCACTGTTAGTTCATGATGCTTTTCAAAAAAAATTCCCTTACAACCTTAAATATCACAAACAGCTTGTTTTTGAAGTATAACAATAGAGCCATGCGATAAGGGTAAAATATTAAATTGAAATATTTTGACAGGTTCTGCGGTTCTAATCATATCAGAGTTACAACAATAAATTGCATTAAAATGTTTATAAAATTCTGTTTTTATTGTGTGTTAATCATTTGTTCCTCAATTGCATCCATATTTTTGCCTTGGAATTCAAAATTTGCAATGACTCAAACCGCCATGCCATTTCAATTAATGGCCCAGCTAGATCCACCAAACCATTGCTGAGGAGATGCTTTTCAGAACAGAGTTCACCTGGTCTTTTGTTTTGAAACTTAGGACTATACTTTCAGGGATCATTTCTATAGTTTTTAACTTGGAAATGTGTTTTGTTAGTGTTTGTTTCCCAACCCACGTTGATGAGTTTTGATGCTCCTTTTTGAGCATGAATCAAGTGCATTGTGTTGATTCAAATCAAGGTTTTGCACTGTTGATGAATGTTCTTTGTTGCTTTAGCAACATTGATGAAAGGAACATGATCTGAGTGGTTTTTATGTGTACAGTTGTTCAATTTTTTGTGTTTCCTCTAACAATTTTATCATAATACATATGAAAAGTAGATTTTATGAGTTAAAATTATTTATTTATCTGTATGTTTTTTTAATGTCTCCAGTTGTGTGTTTTTGTTTGTTTGGTTATAGAGGAAAGTTGCTTATGATATGATATTTTTTGGAATTTTTTGCCGTTTTGTAAGTTTGCCAAGATGTCAAACTAACAATCAGATTTTTCTTGGAATATATTCTGTAGGATGTTGATTTGATTCTCAACAAGTAGTTAGTAAAGTACTATGAGGGTTCCAACAATTAAGTTGGAGTAGATCAACTTGTCAGTTTTCCTATAAACGTTGAATTGGTGTCACGATATGATGATGAAGAACTCAAATGCAGGCACATGAAGCAGGATCAGGGGCCTCATTTATGAAGCTTGCATACGCACAAAACGGAGCTGAAAACATGCGTACACCAGTTCCTGCGTAAAAGTTGGGATTTATAAAGAAAAACTTGACGTGAAAATATGCGCACCTACACACCCCATTTTTTTTCTCCAAACACCTAACTTTCAATTAGTGTATCCTATATGTTCTATAAAGTTTGTGTTCCAGACCTCATCTTGTGAGTGTATTATGTATGTAATTGTCTTTCAGGGTATCTCATTCACAGTGAGCTGGGTATGCAACAGGTAAGTAAGGGTATGGGGCGCTGAACGAGGGTTGGAGGTTGCGGAGGTATGGTGGACCAAGACACTAGTAAGCACAATGTACTGGCTGGATTCCGACTGCACTCACAGCGGGCCTCGGTTATAAGCGGGTTAACCCAAGGATGGGTAAGTAAACACATAACTTGGCTGTCTTTTTCTCATGGACAGTCTCAGTGGGATCTGATGTTAGGGTTGTGGTTTGGGGACATTGTTCTCTTGATGGACAGCATGCAGTTCCTCTTGAACGGTTGTAGGTTTTAGCTGCTCCGTGCCATTTTCAACCTCGCTGGATGTTCCATGATCCTCATCTCGAACACTCTCCCTGTCCTGTTCAGGTTCTACATGAATCGTTTCTCGCAGATGGGTCTCATTCTGGTCAGATCTGTTTTGGAAGTCGGGAGATGCATGCATAAAATTAAGTAACTTCCCGTTCTTGGTTTCTCCCTTGGTATTAGCAAACAGTAACGAGGCACACCTTCCTCTTCCTCAGAGTCACTTATATTTGGGTGCGGTCTCTCATGTGTTGGTTTCGGGATGTCTGAGGCTCTCTTCTTCCGCTTTTGTGACTCAAATGTGATGGTAGTCGAGTTCTGAAGAGGCTCTACAGGTAAGTCGTTGACTTGCATCAGGAGGTTCTTGTGTAGTGTACGAATTGGTCGGCTTCCCGCCTCCGGGCTTACTTTGTAGACACGATTATCTCCAACCTGTTCTCTCACAATGTAGATGAGCTGCTCAAAATACGTTCTAAGCTTTCCAGGGCCCCCTTGTTCACTGAAATTGCGTACAAGTACTCTGTCCCCAGGCTGAAGAACCACACCTCTACCACCATTTTTCCTGGCGATTTCTCAGCATATCCTTTGGTCCATTAGTTTCTGCTCCCACCATCTGTTATGAGGCCAAAGAGGATGTCCACTGGTAGGCGAGGATCTCGGCCATACAACAAATAATACATGGAGAAACCGGTGGCCTGGCACAATTGTATACCTGGAGTACGTGGGGCAGGTGGTCCTTCCAATTCTCCTACTCTTTCTCTCCCAAGGTGCGGAGCATCTGCAATAGCATGCGATTGAGTCTCTCTGCAGCATTGCCCTGAGGGTGATCAGGAGAGCTTCTCGAGTGTGCAAACGAGTTGATTGCCTGAGAGTTCTGAAAAGTTAATTCTCAAAGTCTCGATCCTGGTCATGGTGTAGTTTGGCCGGGTATCCAAATCTGGGGATTAAGTCATTGAAAAGTTTTCCAGCAGCTGTCTTCCCAGCCTTGTTCTTCATGGGGCAGGCTTGCGCGAATCTGGTGAAGTGATCAACCACTACAAGGATATACTCGTGTCCACCTCTGCAGGCTTCCAGGTGAAGGAAATCGATGCACACCAGCTCAAGGGGCGAGTTTGATGTTATACTTCCCATTGGTGCTCTTTCATATGTGTCTGGCTTTTTCTGTTTAATGCAAGAGCACTTCCTGGTCATATATTCTTCTGTCTCTCTTTTCATGAAAGGCCAGTCGAATCGCTCCCTCGCTAG
Source organism: Triplophysa yarkandensis (assembly GCA_033220385.1). Taxonomy (NCBI): domain Eukaryota; kingdom Metazoa; phylum Chordata; class Actinopteri; order Cypriniformes; family Nemacheilidae; genus Triplophysa; species Triplophysa yarkandensis. The sequence continues at coordinate 2,850,374 of CM065673.1, forward strand.
GTTCAGAACTTTTTCAACGCCAACGTGAAACATGTTGTTGTGCAGCTGGGTGAGTACTTTTTGTTTGTAGGTGGCTGGCAGGACCAGTTGTTGTCGACCTGCACTCTTCCTCTAGAGAAGGTCATTCTCTATGTACAATTTGCTCCACTCTCTTAACAGCCCGCTTGCGTGTGTGTCCATTCTCTCTTTTTTCATCCTCTGTTGGTGGTGAGTCATATTCCTTCAATACCATCACTTTCCTAATAGCGGGGTCTTTTCTTGGTTCCCTCACAAGCTCATCATGACTGACTTCTGGCAGATGCTCAAATTGAGGTTGGCTGTGGGATGTTAAGTTAAGGGCTGCCACCCAGGCCACATCTCCTTGTTGTGCTTTCCGGCTTGCTTCCCATATAGCACATATTGCCTTCTCCGATAACTCTTCCGAATAACCAGCCATGAAGGTGTCAATGTCCAGGGGCAGCGTGATAAAGTGTCCGCATCAATGTTGGTTTTGCCTGGCCGGTATTTGATGTTGAAGCCGAAGTCAGCCACCTGCCCCATCCACCGGTGAGCTACTGCATTGAGTTTGGCAGTACTCAGGATGTATGTGAGGGGATTATTGTCTGTGACGACTGTGAAATGCAGGTGTAGAATAAGTAGTCACAGAACTTCTCACATACTACCCACTTCAACCCAAGAAATTCAAGCTTTCCGCTGTGTAGGTGATAATTTTGTTCCACTGGTGTTAACGTGAGTGACCCGTATCCAATCACCCTCATCTTCCCATCCTGGTTCTGATAAAGAACTGCACCGAAACTTTTTTGGGAGGCATCTGTGTGGAGTGTGAAGGGGAGGTTGAAATCAGGATACGCCAACACTGGGGGTTTGGTCAGACGTTCCACAAGCTGTTCAGGATCTGTTGGTGCTGTATATTCCATTGTACCAGAGTACAAGAAGACGGCTGATTACATTTCGTTTTTCCTCATGGCGGTTTGGTTATCGGCTATAAGTGAGAAGTCCTGCACGTATGTTCGATAATAGCTCAAGAACCGCCATGCCATTTCAATTAATGGCCCAGCTAGATCCACCAAACCATTGCTGAGGAGATGCTTTTCAGAACAGAGTTCACCTGGTCTTTTGTTTTGAAATTTAGGACTATACTTTCAGGGATCATTTCTATAGTTTTTAACTCGGAAGTGTGTTTCGTTAGTGTTTGTTTCCCAACCCACGTTGATGAGTTTTGATGCTCCTTTTTGAGCATGAATCAAGTGCATTGTGATGATTCAGTTCATGTGCTTTGCACTGTTGATGAATGTTCTTTGTTGTTTTAGCAACATTGAGGAAAGGAGCATGATCTGAGTGGTTTTTATGTGTACAGTTGTTCAATTTCTGTGTGTTTCGTCTCCCAATTTTATCATAACACATTTATGGACAGTTATAGGTTTTGCTAATTTAAATTTTTTATATATCTGTACACCTTTTTAACGTCTCCCGTCATAAGTTTTGTAAGGTTGTTTACAGAGGAAACTTGCCTGTAATGTGATATTTTGTTGAATTATTTTACTATTTTATACGTGTGCGAAGACGTCCGGCTAACAATCAGATTTTTCTTGGAATATGTTCTACAGGTTGTTGATTTGATTCTAAACAAGTAGTTAGTAAAGTACTATGAGGGTCCCAACAATTAAGTTGGAGAAGATCAACTTGTCAGTTTTCCTATAAACGTTGAATTGGGGAATGTGATCAAACTGCTATTTGAAGGTTTTAGGCAGATTTTATCACTGTTAGTTCATGATGCTTTTCAAAAAAAATCCCTTACATCCTTTAATATCACAAACAGCTTGTTTTTGAAGTATAACGCTAGAGCCATGCGATAAGGGTAAAATATTAAATTGAAATATTTTGACAGGTTCTGCGGTTCTAATCATATCAGAGTTACAACAATAAATTGCATTAAAATGTTTATAAAATTCTGTTTTTATTGTGTGTTAATCATTTGTTCCTCAATTGCATCCATATTTTTGCCTTGGAATTCAAAATTTACAATGACTCAAACCGCCATGCCATTTCAATTAATGGCCCAGCTTGATCCACCAAACCATTGCTGAGGAGATGCTTTTCAGAACAGAGTTCACCTGGTCTTTTGTTTTGAAACTTAGGACTATACTTTCAGGGATCATTTCTATAGTTTTTAACTCGGAAGTGTGTTTCGTTAGTGTTTGTTTCCCAACCCACGTTGATGAGTTTTGATGCTCCTTTTTGAGCATGAATCAAGTGCATTGTGATGATTCAGTTCATGTGCTTTACACTGTTGATGAATGTTCTTTGTTGTTTTAGCAACATTGAGGAAAGGAGCATGATCTGAGTGGTTTTTATGTGTACAGTTGTTCAATTTCAGTGTGTTTTGTCTCCCAATTTTATCATAACACATATATGGACAGTTATAGGTTTTGCTAATTTACATTTTTTATATATCTGTACACCTTTTTATTGTCTCCCGTCATAAGTTTTGTAAGGTTGTTTACAGAGGAAAGTTGCCTGTAATGTGATATTTTGTTGAATTATTTTACTATTTTATACGTTTGCGAAGACGTCCGGCTAACAATCAGATTTTTTGTGGAATAAGTTCTACAGGTTGTTGATTTGATTCTAAACAAGTAGTTAGTAAAGTACTATGAGGGTCCCAACAATTAAGCTGGAGAAGATCAACTTGTCAGTTTTCCTATAAACGTTGAAATGGGGAATGTGATCAAACTGCTATTTGAAGGTTTTAGGGAGATTTTATCACTGTTAGTTCATGATGCTTTTCAAAAAAAATTCCCTTACAACCTTAAATATCACAAACAGCTTGTTTTTGAAGTATAACAATAGAGCCATGCGATAAGGGTAAAATATTAAATTGAAATATTTTGACAGGTTCTGCGGTTCTAATCATATCAGAGTTACAACAATAAATTGCATTAAAGTGTTTATAAAATTCTGTTTTTATTGTGTGTTAATCATTTGTTCCTCAATTGCATCCATATTTTTGCCTTGGAATTCAAAATTTGCAATGACTCAAACCGCCATGCCATTTCAATTAATGGCCCAGCTAGATCCACCAAACCATTGCTGAGGAGATGCTTTTGTCTTTTGTTTTGAAACTTAGGACTATACTTTCAGGGATCATTTCTATAGATTTTAACTTGGAAGTGTGTTTCGTTATTGTTTGTTTCTGTGGAAAATGATATCATCTTATGTTACATTAAACAGCTTTTATGATTTTATGTTTTATTAACCAATTCTGTATTAATCATCTTTCTTATACAATATTATACTCTTATATTTTATTAATTGATGTTTTATTAACCATTCACTAGCAATAAGTGCATTAAAATATAACCATATGTCTCCTGCTAGGAATTTCTCAAAACTGTGTGCAATTAAGGATGTGCTACAACAGGAATGTGTGTGTGAGTGTAAACGGGAAGAAAGCTATTGCCTGTAATGTCTGGAGCTGACCTTAAGCTGACCTTAAGAACTAAACAACAAGATTTAAGATGCACTTATACTGAGGATGTACGTCCTGTAATGTCTCAAGCTGACCATAAGTTGACCTTAAGAACAAAACAACAAGATTTAAGGCGCACCTGTACTGAGGGTGTACTGATCGGAGACATACACACACACATTCCATACCATATAAGACAAAAAAATATGATGATATATTGTTTCCGGGAAAACAGAGAAACTTAGTTGTTTTGCAGAAACTAAAGGGGAAGTCTGCCATTGACCAAAGGAGACAAAGGACGGATAAGCCATTGGTGGGAACCAGGGAAAACCTCCAACCACTCGGAAGATAGAACGACGACACATACTATAAATATTGTGTGATTTTGTTACTGAGTTGTTGGTCAGTGTGGAAGTCGTGGACTGACAACCCAGCGCTGTATTCTTATATCTGATCAATAAACCTCATTATTATTAGAGATTGTCTCTCTCAAATTTTTGAACACGAAGGACCCTTGGAAAGTCCAACAATTTGGTGACCCCGACGTGATCGGAGAAAAGGCATTGTTGTTAAAGACGGCAGAGGACCGGATTGGACACGAGACGGAGTCAGATTCAACACAGTGGCCACACAAAAAATAAGGTAAGCAGAAACCTGTTTAATCGAATTCTGCTATTTGGATAGATCTAAATTTTATGTGTTGAATTCGATGAACATCTCGTGTGAGTATAACTAAATTTATTTGGAGGTTCATAGATCAGATAAATTGGGTTAGAGTCCCTTGGTCGGCGAACCATAAATTCTGTTGGGTTAGAGTCCCTTGGTCGGCGAACCATAAATTCTGTTGGGTTAGAGTCCCTTGGTCGGAGAACCATAGATTCTGTTGGGTTAGAGTCCCTTGGTTGACGAACCATAAATTCTGTTGGGTCAGAGTCCCTTGGTTGACGAACCATAAATTCTGTTGGGTTAGAGTCCCTTGGTCGGCTAACCATAAATTCTGTTGGGTTGGAGTCCCTTGGTCTGAGAACCATAAAGCTGTATATATTTGCTGTGATTTCTTTGAAGTGTTATTGTGTTTTAATGCTGTGAAACATTTATTCTGATTTGGGTTGTATTACATGGTGTTTTGTGTATATAAATAGTAAATATGGCAAAATATGAGAAGGAATGTGCTGACTACGGATGTGTATCAGTTGTAGAACAGTGGAAGAATGTAGTGGACATGTGGTTAACTCAGGTGGAGCCTAAATATCAGGAGAAAGAAAGGAAAGAGTTTGAAGCGAAATGGAGTCAGATGTGTATTGAGAACGGCTGGGATGCACCTGAGAAGATAACAGTGCAACTGGCAGAGAAGATAGGGGACATGGAGAAAAAGGCTGAAAATACATGTAGAAGGAAAGGATAAAGTGAAGTGGATGAATAAAGGTGAATATTCTAAACAGGAAGAGGAGTATAAAGCAGATCTTAGATTGTGGACTAGAATTGCACTGACTGCCACTGCTCTAAGCAAAAAGGAAAAGAAGCCAGGGAGAGATGAGAAGGGTTTGAAGGCAGCCGAGCAAGTGAAAGAAAAGGCAGGACGTGAAATGAGTAACTCTTCTGATCAGACAACTGACAACCCGCCTCCAGAAATATATCCTGATCTCAAATTGCTCTCACGCACTCCCCCTTATGCCCCAAACTTGCAGCAAGTTTTGGTGGATGTAAAGGGAGGGCATGTAGATGTAGATATGCCTGAGACAGAAGTTCAACTGATGCATATTAGGCAAAAGATACAAGAACTTAAGGGTTTGTTTGCAGCAAGTTCTCCGTATGGCCAGAATAGTCACAAATCACAGGAAAGTGACAGGAGATACAGTGATGAGAGAATAGAGACAGAAGCAAAGAACTCATCATTGCCTTTAACGCTAGACAGGAACATGATGGGTCCTAGAGAATGTTCCATTAACATGCCACCTGATGATTGCTCAGAGAAGAGTGAGGGAGAAAGAGATGGAGAGATTAAAGGGGTAACTATTAAAGGAACAATGATCTCAACCCCAATTGCAAGCAGAACCAGAGCACAGATAGAAAGAGCTCAAAATGAAGACAGAGTGCAGAATATGTGGGATAGCCAATATTATAATCCAAAACCACAGTGTGATTTTGCAGTAATGGATCAGCTCTGTGCAGGACAAGTTCCTCCACCCAACCAGATGCCACTAGTGCTGACAGGCCGTGGACAGGAGAAATATCAGCCATGGAGCCATAGTGATATGGCTGCTGTACTGGCTAAACTACCCCCTATTACCTCTGGGGGCGGTAGATGGTTAACTAAGTTAGTGGGTTTGTGTCATGGAACCACTTTGGCGGTGGGTGATCTACGGTGCCTGTTGGGCCAGATTTTCACAGTATCCCAAATGACTGCATTTGAGGCAGATGCTCAAATGACAGGGGTCCCTAATGAAAGTAAATTTACAACTGTAAGTACATCAGTCAGTGTTGCACTAAGAAAGCAATTTCCTATACCCCAAACAGCATTTCAGGGCATCACATTTGAAATAAAACCAGGTGAGACTGGATCAGGGTATTATTTCAGGTGTGCAGCAGAATGGGAACAGATGGTTGAAGAAAACAGTTTAAACAACCCGATAACTAGAGACATTTTCAGAGCAGCAGTAATGTCAGGGGCTCCTAACGGCGTGAAACAGGCAGTGGAGAATAACCCAGACATACCAGGGTCATCTAATGAAGTTTGGGAAAAACACTTAAAACACCACATTGATAGAGCACGCGCTAGAATGAAAAAAGAGGAAGAAGAGTTAGAGAAAGCAAAGACTCATTTGTTAAAGTTGCAGATTGAACAGGCTAAGTCAGGTGGTCCAAAAAAGACAAAACAAATGGTTCAACAGTCATCTGAACAGCGATTTGAGAACCCCAAAGGTTATACCACTCCCCCTTTTCCAACTCAATGGCGTAGACCTTTCAGGGGACAATGGGGTGGGTATAGAGGAAATGGAAATAAGAGACGAGGGGGTGGGGGCTATGTGAGGAGTGCTTGTTATGCGTATGGTGCTACTGATCATTGGGTACGTAATTGCCCCACACAAGTAGGGGAAGGCCATATTACAGGAACACCTGCGGGGGGTTGGGGTCCTCATAGAGGTGGACCTGGTGGTCATGGCAGGGGACCACACACCCCAAAGCACCAGGGGCATAGACTCTCGACGCTACCCAACCAACAGGGGCCTGTGCACCCAACATGGGGCCCGGGGGCGGACATGGAGGATTGTTGATGGGGCCCACAGAAAACCTCCATGAGGGGAATGGCTGAACCCCTAATGGAAATAGTGGTTAACAACAGACCACTACAAGCTCTAGTAGATACTGGAGCAACATACTCCACTGTGACAAAGGGCACTGTGACGCAAAAAGATCTCAGTGATAAAAAGGTGGAAGTAATAGGTTTCTCTGGTGGGTTAGAAATATGGCCAATTTTGACAGCAAAGATTGCTAATCAGAGCATACCACACTCATTCTTGTACTCCTCTAATGCTCCCACACCTTTATTGGGGAGGGATCTCCTTATAAAATTAGGAGCAAGTATTTTATGTTCACCAGAGGGAGTAATTGTATGTTTTCCAGACGGTACACAGGTTAATTGTTGTTTAGCCACTGATATGGGGTGTACACAAAATGTCCTTTTAGGAGGCCCATTAAAAGAAGCTGCTGATATTTACTGGGTAGAATTAGATATTTCACCATCCCCAACAAGTGTAGTGTCACTTTACAACAACCATAGGCCATGGATTACAAGCATTGATGTTTTCTTACCACCAATTGACCCCTTGCACTGTACACTATTTTATGACAGAAATGACAATACTATGTATCAGGAACTTTTTAACAACATTGAGGGAGACAGGTGGCGCATCACCGGTGAGGGCCTGTATGTAGGGAAAGAGGGAGTTGTAGCACCCGTCACACTCACTGATGAAAAACAGCAATGGTACGAAATGACAGACACAGCCGCACCACACATTTCCATGGCACTGCATCCAGGCCATGAAGCTAGAGAGTTAGGAGGTATGACAAAAAAATTAAGAGCTGTCACGGACTGGGAGCCCACTGACAATACCATGGTGATGTATTCTCCTTCCACCTGTTCCTATTGGGTAAGAGCACACACACAGAAGACATGGGTATTTTGACACATAAGCAGGTCTCTAGGAGCCATGGCAGAGAGCAGACAGACGGCCCTGGACCTGAGCAGTTGTTTGCAGCATAACCGTCTGACTTATGGTCTCAGGGACCAACAGATGTTGGGTTATGTAATATTGAGCCAATAACATTCCAATTGTCTTCCACAGAGCCAATTTGGGTACCACAGTATCGTAATAAGCCTGAGGGTGACGAGGGTATTGCATCAACTGTTCAGGGATTGCTAGAGAGGGGAGTGATCACACCCTATAAGTCCCAATGGAACACTCCCATTTTCCCCATACAGAAACCAGGCACTGACAAATACAGACTTGTTCACGATCTTAGGACAATTAATAGTATGGTATCAACACCCACACTGGCGGTGCCCAATCCGTACACCGCTCTGTCTGCTTTGAACCCGGCTCACCAATGGTTTACATGTCTGGCTTTCACCTACAGAGGTCGCCAATACTCATATAACAGACTACCCCAAGGGTTTGTCTTGTCACCTGGAATATTTAATCAGGTGTTGAAAGAACAACTACAAAATTGTGAACTTCCAGAGAACTGTGTGCTGATAATGTATGTTGATGATCTTCTTGCAGCTACCACAAATGAAGAATGCTTAAAAGCCACTGAATTGGTACTGAAGCAGTTACATGCCTCGGGCTTCAAAGTCAGCAAGGAAAAATTGCAAATTAGTAGACCTTCTGTTTCTTTCATGGGTAGATTGATAACAGCTCAGGGTTCTACGCTCTCCCATCACCAACGTGACAGCATTTTGACACATCCCAAACCAATAAATGTAAAGGACATGCTTTCTTTTCTCGGACTTACAGGTTTTAGCTACATCCCGATGTATGTTTCCTTAACCACACCGTTGAGGCAGTTAGTGAAAGAGCAGGGAATGAAAAATCTGAGTTGACATGGACCCCAGAAGCAGAACAGGCTTTTATTTCATTGAAAACGCAACTGTCACATGCTGCTCATTTAACTTGTGCTGACTATTCTCTGAGTTTTTTCCTAGATGTTTCTGAAACAGGGAGCAGTGCACACGGGGTGCTTTCCCAGAAGCAGGCAGGGACTAGGAGGATTTTGATGTATGTCAGCGTGCTCCTGGACAGCATTGAACAACGCCAGTCAAGTTGTGCCAGGTTTGCTGCAGGGTTGGCTAAAATAATTGAGAAAACTTCACACATTGTTATGGGACACCAATTGACGGTTTTGACCACACATTCCATTATGTCATTTGTGAATTCTACGGCATTCACATTTTCTCCATTGAGACAACGCAGACTAGCTAAAATATTGACAGCACCACACATTACATATACCCATGAGGGTATTAACATTGCAGATCTCTTATCAGATGGCCAAACACATGATTGTGTCCCTATAACGGAATTGGCTTCGCATGTAAGAGCGAACCTTTTTGCCACTCCACTCACAGCACCACCAGAACTGATAACGCTGTTTACAGATGGGTGTTTCAGATCAGAGGATGGCTCACTAACAGCTGCATTTTCTGTGGTAGAACAGACAGATGAAGGATTTATCACCAGGGTGGCAGAGAAACTGCAGGGCAAACAGTCAGCGCAGAGAGCAGAAATGATAGCAGTAACTGAAGCTTTGAAATTAGCAGGAACTAATAGAGTCAACATTTTCTGTGATTCTGCTTATGTCGTTACAGCTGTACATGTTGAACTACCAGTTTGGCAGAGGTGTGGTTTTGTTACCACCTCAGGTCGACCAATTAAACATGCATGTGAAGCCAAAGACCTGTTGGAGGCTCTGATTATACCCATGTAAGTGGCAATTATAAAATGCCAAGGTCATTCTAAGGAAAATTCTATGATCACCAAAGGTAATGACGCTGCTGATGCAGCTGCTAAAACAGCAGCAGGTTATGTCAAAACACAAATGACAGTCCAGAGCTCTAATGGTATTGAAAACCTTTTACCACAGTTCAGCAGAGCCTATCTCGTAGCTGAACACAACAAAGCTACACCAGAGGAGAAATCCGTCTGGATTGAACATGGTGCATTGCGTGCACCTGATGGAATTTGGCAGGCACCTGATGGTAGGCCAGCATTGCCCTTAGCTTTGACTAATTCCTTATTTAGACAAACACATGGCCTCGCCCATGTTAGCACGAAGCCTATGTTAAGGTCTCTAAAACATTGGTGGCATCCTTTTCTAACCTCTATGGTGTCAAATTATGTTCTATCCTGTGACACATGCCAGGAACACAATGTTAAGCCCTCACTGAAGCAAGTGCAAGGCACATTTCCGCCACTTTGTGGCCCAGGGGAAGAAATTGTGATTGATTTCACGGACATGATTACCAAAGTCCAGGGTAAACAGTATCTCCTTGCGATAGTTGACTATTTCACAGGATGGCCAGAAGCCTACCCTGTAGGCAGGGAAGACAGTACTGCAGTCATTAAATGTCTAATTAATCGTTACATCCCTCATTATGGTTTCCCAAGACGGGTTAGGTCAGACAACGGTAGCCATTTCAAGAATGAACACCTGAGACTCGTTGAACACTCTCTGGGTCTTACACATGCCTTTGGAGCGGTATATCATCCAAAGTCTCAAGGAAAAGTTGAACGAATGAACCTGACACTGAAACTAAAATTGGCAAAAATCTGTGCACAGACCATATTAAACTGGTTATCAGCTCTCCCTATAGCATTGATGTCTGTACGTTCTTCTGTTAACAAGATTTCTGGTTTCACACCTTTTGAATTGTTTACAGGTCGCTCTTTTCCAGGTCCAGCCAACCCATTGAGAGAGTATACCATTAAGCCTTTGTCGCATAATGCATATTTTGACAAATTGACTGCCATGATTCAACATTTTTCTAAACAGGACGCACGAGTTGCAGACGCTGAATGTATTCCTCGACCAACGGAGTGGGTTCGACTGAAGATTTTCCGGAGAAAGTGGAACGAACCCAGGTGGTCTACACAATTGCGTGTCGTCGCCAGGACATCCCGCTGTGTTCGCCTACAGGGCAAGGGCGACACCTGGCATCACTTGTCTTCTTGTGTTGCTTGTGATTCACCCAGCAGGTCTCTGGAACAAACGACTGTGGACCTGAAGTCTCAGTTCCAAGAGAGGGAGAGTACAGAGAGTACAGACAAACGAGAAAGTGGTGGAAATTTTAAAATTTCATTTCAAACAGGTGATCTTTTTTCAAGCCCACAGGGAGAACCCTTGGCACACTGTGTAAGTTCTGACTGTGCATACGGAGCAGGTATTGCAACAATATTCAAAGACAAGTACGGTGTAAACAAAGTGAAACAACAGAAAAAGGGAGTAGGAGAGTGTGCTATTACACATAAAAACGACGGTAGAACCTTTTTTCACTTAATCACAAAGAAGTTTTGTGTACAGACAAGCCCACATATCAAGATTTCACCAGTAGTTTGACATGCATGAGAGACTGGTGTGTGCAACATAGTATAGAGAGTGTCTCAGCACCCCGGCTGGGGTGTGGATTAGATGGACTGGATTTTGACAGAGTTACAGAAATTCTAAGAGAAGTGTGTTTGCTAACACAAATATGACTATAACGATATATTCATTGTAGATGTAATAATCAATATATTAGTGGTATTAATGCTTTAGCATAGAAGTGATTGATTTTCATTTATTGATCATATGTTTTCACATTCTGTTTAGCCTACACAAATTTAATTTTTTCTTTTATTCATTTCTTTCACAATTTTTTGTATTCTTTTACATTACTACAGTTATGGTATCCACTAAAATGAGGGTGTGGGATAACTGGAAGTGTACCATAATCCTGGGCATCATTGCCATCATAGTGGTGAGCATTATTTTAGGAATAGAAAAGAGACAAGAGAGAAATAATTGGACTCGACCAAGAAGGTCAGTGAACCCTGACCCATGTTTTAGACGATTTGAAAAGGGAATCGAGTTAGACTATGAGAATGGTTCAACAACAGCATTCACATTTGATCTGTGCAGTGTAATCAACTGTCATGGAAAAAATGCTAGTTACAGGGGACATAAGTTGTATGTGTGCAGTTCTTACGTGTTAGAGCATACATGTAATACAAATAGTGATAGAAAGATATCCGCCTGTCCTGCTTGGAATGATGTTACAAAATACACAGGACCATGGACCCCGAGGGGAGGGAGTGAAGGTATACCAGAAGGATGGAGAAAGGTGTCCTTTCAAAGGGATTTTAGTTCCAACCAAAATCCACTCACTCTCTCATTAGGAGGAATACAACATGTTAGTGAATTATCGTTCCTCAGATACCCTATTCCGAAAAATCATACATATATTACTCTAGGTGTTGACATGGAGGGAAAAGATCCAATAGGGCTAATTAAAATCAACATAACCCCCAGAAATGGATCAGGAAGAAATAAAACTATTCCAATTAAAATGATGAACCATAAGAATGATGAGATTGACTACACTAAGTTGAGCCCTGGAGACATGATCGAGAAAGCAACAGGGTACGGAGAGACCAATTTGTGGTTAGAATGGTTAATAAACACGGTTAAAGAACAACATTTAGACGACTGTATAGCTTGTGCAAGTGCTAGACCAAAACTACACATAGAACCAGCACCCCTGTATCCTAATGATACGTGGGGTTACGAGTGTATGTTATCATTAACTAGGAAACTGGGAAATGATAATTGTAAAACGTTAGCATCTATATTTCCCCCAATTTCCAATGATTCTAAAAACAGGCCCATTTACACCCAGGAAAGATAATTATACCTGTTTTAATCTCACCGTACAATCACCGACAGTTAATTATGGACAGATTGACCCTGACTGGTGTAGTGTAATTATAGCGGACGATGGGACATTAATAGGATCATGGGCAAGAGCAGGATTGTATTATTACTGTGGTAGTAGACGACTGTTTACTAGAGTACCTCCAAATACTAAAGGTTTATGTGCCATGGTTAGACTAGGAGCACCTCTGACATTAATAGGTGAAAAGCAGTAAGACTCAACAAAGATACAACCACATTGACACAGCGTAGAAGGCAACATGTCATCAGAAAACGAGCGGCTCCCATTGATTTGTCTTTAAATAGTCCCACATATATAGATGCTATTGGAATACCTAGAGGAGTTCCAGATGAATTTAAATTAGCAGATCAAATAGCAACAGGCTTCGAAAATATTCCTATTATAGCAGCACTATTCCCGATCACCCCAAACAAAATGTTCATTACAATGTCATGAGATTGACAAATATGACAAGAGACGCTGTAGAGGGTTTATCAGAACAGTTAGCCCCAACATCTTTCATGGCAGTACAGAATAGAATGGCATTAGATATGCTGTTAGCGGAGAATGGAGGAGTATGTCATATGTTTGGTGATTTATGTTGCACTTTCATTCCAAATAACACAGCCCCAGATGGCTCTGTGACCAGAGCTTTAGAAGAACTGAGAACATTATCTGTCGAAATGAAGGAACATTCAGGTATAGATAACCCCATTGGTGATTGGCTGGAAAAAACATTAGGTAAATGGAAAGCACTGGTGATGTCTATAATTGTATCAATCGCAGTATTTCTAGCCATTTTGATAACATGTGGATGTTGTTGTATACCATGCATCAGGTCACTGTGCAACCGATTGATTGTTGCAGCAATAGAAAAGAAAGATCTTGACCCACCACCTCCGTATAACATGCCCTTGTTGGCTACAGACCACATGGAAAATGATGATGAGGATGAACAAGATTATGTGTGACCTCTTACGAGGTCAAGAGAGGGAATTGTGGAAAATGATACAATCTTATGTTGCATTAAACAGCTTTTATGATTTTATGTTTTATTAACCAATTCTGTATTAATCATCTTTCTTATACAATATTATACTCTTATGTTTTATTAATTGATGTTTTATTAACCATTCACTAGCAATAGGTGCATTAAAATATAACCATATGTCTCCTGCTAGGAATTTCTCAAAACTGTGTGCAAATAAGGATGTGCTACAACAGGAATGTGTGTGAGTGTAAACGGGAGGAAAGCTAAGGCCTGTAATGCATGGAGCTGACCTTAAGCTGACCTTAAGAACTACACAAAAAGATTTAAGATGCACTTATACTGAGAATGTACGTCCTGTAATGTCTCAAGCTGACCATAAGTTGACCTTAAGAACAAAACAACAAGATTTAAGGTGCACCTATACTGAGGGTGTACTGATCGGAGACATACACACACATTCCATACCATATAAGACAAAAAAGATGATGATATATTGTTTCTGGGAAAACAGAGAAAATTAGTTGTTTTGCAGAAACTAAAGGGGAAGTCTGCCATTGACCAAAGGAGACAAAGGACTGATCAGCCATTGGTGGAAACCAGGGAAAACCTCCAACCACTCCGAAGATAGAACGACGATACATACTATAAATATTGTGTGATTTTGTTACTGAGTGTTGGTCAGTGTGGAAGTCGTGGACTGACAACCCAGCGCTGTATTCTGATCAATAAAGTTTCAACTTATTCGACAAGTCTGATCTCCGATTTTTGAACACGTTAAGGACATTGGTTTATTAAGGTCCTTCAGTATGCAACAGGTAAGTAAGGGTATGGGGCGCTGAACGAGGGTTGGAGGTTGTGGAGGTATGGTGGACCAAGACACTAGTAAGCACAATGTACTGGCTGGATTCCGACTGCACTCACAGCAGGCCTCGGTTATAAGCGGGTTAACCCAAGGATGGGTAAGTAAACACATAACTTGGCTGTCTTTTTCTCATGGACTGTCTCAGTGGGATCTGATGTTAGGGTTGTGGTTTGGGGACATTGTTCTCTTGATGGACAGCATGCAGTTCCTCTTGAACGGTTGTAGGTTTTAGCTGCTCCGTGCCATTTTCAACCTCGCTGGATGTTCCATGATCCTCATCTCGAACACTCTCCCTGTCCTGTTCAGGTTCTACATGAATCGTTTCTCGCAGATGGGTCTCATTCTGGTCAGATCTGTTTTGGAAGTCGGGAGATGCATGCATAAAATTAAGTAACTTCCCGTTCTTGGTTTCTCCCTTGGTATTAGCAAACAGTAACGAGGCACACCTTCCTCTTCCTCAGAGTCACTTATATTTGGGTGCGGTCTCTCATGTGTTGGTTTCGGGATGTCTGAGGCTCTCTTCTTCCGCTTTTGTGACTCAAATGTGATGGTAGTCGAGTTCTGAAGAGGCTCGTTGACTTGCATCAGGAGGTTCTTGTGTAGTGTACGAATTGGTCGGCTTCCCGCCTCCGGGCTTACTTTGTAGACACGATTATCTCCAACCTGTTCTCTCACAATGTAGATGAGCTGCTCCAAATACGGTCTAAGCTTTCCAGGGCCCCCTCGTTCACTGAAATTGCGTACAAGTACTCTGTCCCCAGGCTGAAGAACTACACCTCTACCACCATTTTCCCTGGCGATTTCTCAGCATATCCTTTGGTCCATTAGTTTCTGCTCCCACCATCTGTTATGAGGCCAAAGAGGATGTCCACTGGTAGGCGAGGATCTCGGCCATACAACAAATAATACATGGAGAAACCGGTGGCCTGGCACAATTGTATACCTGGAGTACGTGGGGCAGGTGGTCCTTCCAATTCTCCTACTCTTTCTCTCCCAAGGTGCGGAGCATCTGCAATAGCATGCGATTGAGTCTCTCTGCAGCATAGCCCTGAGGGTGATCAGGAGAGCTTCTTGAGTGTGCAAACGAGTTGATTGCCTGAGAGTTCTGAAAAAGTTAATTCTCAAACTCTCGATCCTGGTCATGGTGTAGTTTGGCCGGGTATCCAAATCTGGGGATTAAGTCATTGAAAAGTTTTCCAGCAGCTGTCTTCCCAGCCTTGTTCTTCATGGGGCAGGCTTGCGCGAATCTGGTGAAGTGATCAACCACTACAAGGATATACTCGTGTCCACCTCTGCAGGCTTCCAGGTGAAAGAAATCGATGCACACCAGCTCAAGGGGGCGAGTTTGATGTTATACTTCCCATTGGTGCTCTTTCATATGTGTCTGGCTTATTCTGTTTAATGCAAGAGCACTTCCTGGTCATATATTCTTCTGTCTCTCTTTTCATGAAAGGCCAGTCGAATCGCTCCCTCGCTAGGTTCAGAACTTTTTCAACGCCAACGTGAAACATGTTGTTGTGCAGCTGGGTGAGTACTTTTTGTTTGTAGGTGGCTGGCAGGACCAGTTGTTGTCGACCTGCACTCTTCGTCTAGAGAAGGTCATTCTCTATGTATAATTTGCTCCACTCTCTTAACAGCCTGCTTGCGTGTGTGTCCATTCTCTCTTTTTTCATCCTCTGTTGGTGGTGAGTCATATTCCTTCAACACCATCACTTTCCTAATAGCGGGGTCTTTTCTTGGTTCCCTCACAAGCTCATCATGACTGACTTCTGGCAGATGCTCAAATTGAGGTTGGCTGTGGGATGTTAAGTTAAGGGCTGCCACCCAGGCCACATCTCCTTGTTGTGCTTTCCGGCTTGCTTCCCATATAGCACATATTGCCTTCTCCGATAACTCTTCCAAATAACCAGCCATGAAGGTGTCAATGTCCAGGGGCAGCGTGATAAAGTGTACACATCAATGTTGGTTTTGCCTGGCCGGTATTTGATGTTGAAACCGAAGTCAGCCACCTGCCCCATCCACCGGTAAACTACTGCATTGAGTTTGGCAGTACTCAGGATGTTTGTGAGGGGATTATTGTCTGTGACGACTGTGAAATGCAGGTGTAGAATAAGTAGTCACGGAACTTCTCACATACTACCCACTTCAACCCAAGAAATTCAAGCTTTCCGCTGTGTAGGTGATAATTTTGTTCCACTGGTGTTAACGTGAGTGACCCATATCCAATCACCCTCATCTTCCCATCCTGGTTCTGATAAAGAACTGCACCAAAACTTTTTTGGGAGGCATATGTGTGGAGAGTGAAGAGGTGGTTGAAATCAGGATACGCCAACACTGGGGGTTTGGTCAGACGTTCCACAAGCCTTTCAGGATCTGTTGGTGCTGTATATTCCATTGTACCAGAGTACAAGAAGACGGCTGATTACATTTCGTTTTTCCTCATGGCGGTTTGGTTATCGGCTATGCGTGAGAATTCCTGCACGTATGTTCGATAATAGCTCAAGAACCGCCATGCCATTTCAATTAATGGCCCAGCTAGATCCACCAAACCATTGCTGAGGAGATGCTTTTCAGAACAGAGTTCAGCTGGTCTTTTGTTTTGAAACTTAGGACTATACTTTCAGGGATCATTTCTATAGTTTTTAACTCGGAAGTGTGTTTTGTTAGTGTTTGTTTCCCAACCCACGTTGATGAGTTTTGATGCTCCTTTTTGAGCATGAATCAAGTGCATTGTGATGATTCAGTTCATGTGCTTTGCACTGTTGATGAATGTTCTTTGTTGTTTTAGCAACATTGAGGAAAGGAGCATGATCTGAGTGGTTTTTATGTGTACAGTTGTTCAATTTCTGTGTGTTTTGTCTCCCAATTTTATCATAACACATATATGGACAGTTATAGGTTTTGCTAATTTACATATTTTATATATCTGTACACCTTTTTAACGTGTCCCGTCATAAGTTTTGTAAGGTTGTTTACAGAGGAAAGTTGCCTGGAATGTGATATTTTGTTGAATTATTTTACTATTTTATACGTTTGCGAAGACGTCTGGCTAACAATCAGATTTTTTGTGGAATATGTTCTACAGGTTGTTGATTTGATTCTAAACAAGTAGTTAGTAAAGTACTATGAGGGTCCCAACAATTAAGTTGGAGAAGATCAACTTGTCAATTTTCCTATAAACGTTGAATTGGGGAATGTGATCAAACTGCTATTTGAAGGTTTTAGGGAGATTTTATCACTGTTAGTTCATGATGCTTTTCAAAAAAACTCCCTTACATCCTTAAATATCACAAACAGCTTGTTTTTGAAGTATAACGCTAGAGCCATGCGATAAGGGTAAAATATTAAATTGAAATATTTTGACAGGTTCTGCGGTTCTAATCATATCAGAGTTACAACAATAAATTGCATTAAAGTGTTTATAAAATTCTGTTTTTATTGTGTGTTAATCATTTGTTCCTCAATTGCATCCATATTTTTGCCTTGGAATTCAAAATTTACAATAACTCAAACCGCCATGCCATTTCAATTAATGGCCCAGCTTGATCCACCAAACCATTGCTGAGGAGATGCTTTTCAGAACAGAGTTCACCTGGTCTTTTGTTTTGAAACTTAGGACTATACTTTCAGGGATCATTTCTATAGTTTTTAACTTGGAAATGTGTTTTGTTAGTGTTTGTTTCCCAACCCACGTTGATGAGTTTTGATGCTCCTTTTTGGGCATGAATCAAGTGCATTGTGTTGATTCAGTTCATGTGCTTTACACTGTTGATGAATGTTCTTTGTTGCTTTAGCAACATTGATGAAAGGAACATGATCTGAGTGGTTTTTATGTGTACAGTTGTTCAATTTTTTGTGTTTCCTCTAACAATTTTATCATAATACATATGAAAAGTAGATTTTATGAGTTAAAATTATTTATTTATCTGTATGTTCTTTTAATGTCTCCAGTTGTGTGTTTTTGTTTGTTTGGTTATAGAGGAAAGTTGCTTATGATATGATATTTTTTGGAATTTTTTGCCGTTTTGTAAGTTTGCCAAGATGTCAAACTAACAATCAGATTTTTCTTGGAATATATTCTGTAGGATGTTGATTTGATTCTCAACGAGTAGTTAGTAAAGTACTATGAGGGTTCCAGCAATTAAGTTGGAGTTCAACTTGTCAGTTTTCCTATAAACGTTGAATTGGTGAAAGGATATGATGATGAAGAACTCAAATGCAGGCACATGAAGCAGGATCAGGGTCCTCATTTATGAAGCTTGCGTACGCACAAAACGGAGCTGAAAACATGCGTACGCCAGTTCCTGCGTAAAAGTTGGGATTTATAAAGAAAAATATGCGCACCTACACAACCCATTTTTTTTCTCCAAACACCTAACTTTCAATTAGTGTATCCTATATGTTCTGTAAAGTTTGTGTTCCAGACCTCATCTTGTGAGTGTATTATGTATGTAATTGTCTTTCAGGGTATCTCATTCACAGTGGGCTGGGTATGCAACAGGTAAGTAAGGGTATGGGGCGCTGAACGAGGGTTGGAGGTTGTGGAGGTATGGTGGACCAAGACACTAGTAAGCACAATGTACTGGCTGGATTCCGACTGCACTCACAGCGGGCCTCGGTTATAAGCGGGTTAACCCAAGGATGGGTAAGTAAACACATAACTTGGCTTTTTTTTTTCATGGACTGTCTCAGTGGCATCTGATGTTAGGGTTGTGGTTTGGGGACATCGTTCTCTTGATGGACAGCATGCAGTTCCTCTTGAACGGTTGTAGGTTTTAGCTGCTCCGTGCCATTTTCAACCTCGCTGGATGTTCCATGATCCTCATCTCCAACACTCTCCCTGTCCTGTTCAGGTTCTACATGAATCGTTTCTCGCAGATGGGTCTCATTCTGGTCAGATCTGTTTTGGAAGTCGGGAGATGCATGCATAAAATTAAGTAACTTCCCGTTCTTGGATTCTCCCTTGGTATTAGCAAACAGTAACGAGGCACACCTTCCTCTTCCTCAGAGTCACTTATATTTGGGTGCGGTCTCTCATGTGTTGGTTTCGGGATGTCTGAGGCTCTCTTCTTCCGCTTTTGTGACTCAAATGTGATGGTAGTCGAGTTCTGAAGAGGCTCTACATGTAAGTCGTTGACTTGCATCAGGAGGCTCTTGTGTAGTGTACGAATTGGTCGGCTTCCCGCCTCCGGGCTTACTTTGTAGACACGATTATCTCCAACCTGTTCTCTCACAATGTAGATGAGCTGCTCCAAATACGGTCTAAGCTTTCCAGGGCCCCCTAGTTCACTGAAATTGCGTACAAGTACTCTGTCCCCAGGCTGAAGAACCACACCTCTACCACCATTTTTCCTGGCGATTTCTCAGCATATCCTTTGGTCCATTAGTTTCTGCTCCCACCATCTGTTATGAGGCCAAAGAGGATGTCCACTGGTAGGCGAGGATCTCGGCCATACAACAAATAATACATGGAGAAACCGGTGGCCTGGCACAATTGTATACCTGGAGTACGTGGGGCAGGTGGTCCTTCCAATTCTCCTACTCTTTCTCTCCCAAGGTGCGGAGCATCTGCAATAGCATGCCATTGAGTCTCTCTGCAGCATTGCCCTGAGGGTGAGCAGGAGAGCTTCTCGAGTGTGCAAACGAGTTAATTGCCTGAGAGTTCTGAAAAGTTAATTCTCAAACTCTCGATCCTGGTCATGGTGTAGTTTGGCCGGGTATCCAAATCTGGGGATTAAGTCATTGAAAAGTTTTCCAGCAGCTGTCTTCCCAGCCTTGTTCTTCATGGGGCAGGCTTGCGCGAATCTGGTGAAGTGATCAACCACTACAAGGATATACTCGTGTCCACCTCTGCAGGCTTCCAGGTGAAAGAAATCGATGCACACCAGCTCAAGGGGGCGAGTTTGATGTTATACTTCCCATTGGTGCTCTTTCATATGTGTCTGGCTTTTTCTGTTTAATGCAAGAGCACTTCCTGGTCATATATTCTTCTGTCTCTCTTTTCATGAAAGGCCAGTCGAATCGCTCCCTCGCTAGGTTCAGAACTTTTTCAACGCCAACGTGAAACATGTTGTTGTGCAGCTGGGTGAGTACTTTTTGTTTGTAGGTGGCTGGCAGGACCAGTTGTTGTCGACCTGCACTCTTCCTCTAGAGAAGGTCATTCTCTATGTATAATTTGCTCCACTCTCTTAACAGCCTGCTTGCGTGTGTGTCCATTCTCTCTTTTTTCATCCTCTGTTGGTGGTGAGTCATATTCCTTCAACACCATCACTTTCCTAATAGCGGGGTCTTTTCTTGGTTCCCTCACAAGCTCATCATGACTGACTTCTGGCAGATGCTCAAATTGAGGTTGGCTGTGGGATGTTAAGTTAAGGGCTGCCACCCAGGCCACATCTCCTTGTTGTGCTTTCCGGCTTGCTTCCCATATAGCACATATTGCCTTCTCCGATAACTCTTCCGAATAACCAGCCATGAAGGTGTCAATGTCCAGGGGCAGCGTGATAAAGTGTCTGCATCAATGTTGGTTTTGCCTGGCCGGTATTTGATGTTGAAGCCGAAGTCAGCCACCTGCCCCATCCACCGGTGAGCTACTGCATTGAGTTTGGCAGTACTCAGGATGTATGTGAGGGGATTATTGTCTGTGACAACTGTGAAATGCAGGTGTAGAATAAGTAGTCACGGAACTTCTCACATACTACCCACTTCAACCCAAGAAATTCAAGCTTTCCGCTGTGTAGGTGATAATTTTGTTCCACTGGTGTTAACGTGAGTGACCCGTATCCAATCACCCTCATCTTCCCATCCTGGTTCTGATAAAGAACTGCACCGAAACTTTTTTGGGAGGCATCTGTGTGGAGTGTGAAGGGGAGGTTGAAATCAGGATACGCCAATACTGGGGGTTTGGTCAGACGTTCCACAAGCTGTTCAGGATCTGTTGGTGCTGTATATTCCATTGTACCAGAGTACAAGAAGACGGCTGATTACATTTCGTTTTTCCTCATGGCGGTTTGGTTATCGGCTATGCGTGAGAAGTCCTGCACGTATGTTCGATAATAGCTCAAGAACCGCCATGCCATTTCAATTAATGGCCCAGCTAGATCCACCAAACCATTGCTGAGGAGATGCTTTTCAGAAGAGAGTTCACCTGGTCTTTTGTTTTGAAATTTAGGACTATACTTTCAGGGATCATTTCTATAGTTTTTAACTCGGAAGTGTGTTTCGTTAGTGTTTGTTTCCCAACCCACGTTGATGAGTTTTGATGCTCCTTTTTGAGCATGAATCAAGTGCATTGTGATGATTCAGTTCATGTGCTTTGCACTGTTGATGAATGTTCTTTGTTGTTTTAGCAACATCGAGGAAAGGAACATGATCTGAGTGGTTTTTATGTGTACAGTTGTTCAATTTCTGTGTGTTTCGTCTCCCAATTTTATCATAACACATATATGGACAGTTATAGGTTTTGCTAATTTACATTTTTTATATATCTGTACACCTTTTTAACGTCTCCCGTCATAAGTTTTGTAAGGTTGTTTACAGAGGAAAGTTGCCTGTAATGTGATATTTTGTTGAATTATTTTACTATTTTACACGTTTGCGAAGACGTCCGGCTAACAATCAGATTTTTTGTGGAATATGTTCTAAAGGTTGTTGATTTGATTCTAAACAAGTAGTTAGTAAAGTACTATGAGGGTCCCAACAATTAAGTTGGAGAAGATCAACTTGTCAGTTTTCCTATAAACGTTGAATTGGGGAATGTGATCAAACTGCTATTTGAAGGTTTTAGGCAGATTTTATCACTGTTAGTTCATGATGCTTTTCAAAAAAACTCCCTTACATCCTTAAATATCACAAACAGCTTGTTTTTGAAGTATAACGCTAGAGCCATGCGATAAGGGTAAAATATTAAATTGAAATATTTTGACAGGTTCTGCGGTTCTAATCATATCAGAGTTACAACAATAAATTGCATTAAAGTGTTTATAAAATTCTGTTTTTATTGTGTGTTAATCATTTGTTCCTCAATTGCATCCATATTTCTGCCTTGGAATTCAAAATTTGCAATGACTCAAACCGCAATGCCATTTCAATTAATGGCCCAGCTAGATCCCCGAAACCATTGCTGAGGAGATGCTTTTCAGAACAGAGTTCACCTGGTCTTTTGTTTTGAAACTTAGGACTATACTTTCAGGGATCATTTCTATAGTTTTTAACTCGGAAGTGTGTTTCGTTAGTGTTTGTTTCCCAACCCACGTTGATGAGTTTTGATGCTCCTTTTTGAGCATGAATCAAGTGCATTGTGATGATTCAGTTCATGTGCTTTACACTGTTGATGAATGTTCTTTGTTGTTTTAGCAACATTGAGGAAAGGAGCATGATCTGAGTGGTTTTTATGTGTACAGTTGTTCAATTTCAGTGTGTTTTGTCTCCCAATTTTATCATAACACATATATGGACAGTTATAGGTTTTGCTAATTTACATTTTTTATATATCTGTACACCTTTTTAACGTCTCCCGTCATAAGTTTTGTAAGGTTGTTTACAGAGGAAAGTTGCCTGTAATGTGATATTTTGTTGAATTATTTTACTATTTTATACGTTTGCGAAGACGTCCGGCTAACAATCAGATTTTTTGTGGAATATGTTCTACAGGTTGTTGATTTGATTCTAAACAAGTAGTTAGTAAAGTACTATGAGGGTTCCAACAATTAAGTTGGAGAAGATCAACTTGTCAGTTTTCCTATAAACGTTGAATTGGGGAATGTGATCAAACTGCTATTTGAAGGTTTTAGGGAGATTTTATCACTGTTAGTTCATGATGCTTTTCAAAAAAAATTCCCTTACAACCTTAAATATCACAAACAACTTGTTTTTGAAGTATAACAATAGAGCCATGCGATAAGGGTAAAATATTAAATTGAAATATTTTGACAGGTTCTGCGGTTCTAATCATATCAGAGTTACAACAATAAATTGCATTAAAATGTTTATAAAATTCTGTTTTTATTGTGTGTTAATCATTTGTTCCTCAATTGCATCCATATTTTTGCCTTGGAATTCAAAATTTGCAATGACTCAAACCGCCATGCCATTTCAATTAATGGCCCAGCTAGATCCACCAAACCATTGCTGAGGAGATGCTTTTCAGAACAGAGTTCACCTGGTCTTTTGTTTTGAAACTTAGGACTATACTTTCAGGGATCATTTCTATAGTTTTTAACTTGGAAATGTGTTTTATTAGTGTTTGTTTCCCAACCCACGTTGATGAGTTTTGATGCTCCTTTTTGAGCATGAATCAAGTGCATTGTGTTGATTCAAATCAAGGTTTTGCACTGTTGATGAATGTTCATTGTTGCTTTAGCAACATTGATGAAAGGAACATGATCTGAGTGGTTTTTATGTGTACAGTTGTTCAATTTTTTGTGTTTCCTCTAACAATTTTATCATAATACAAATGAAAAGTAGATTTTATGAGTTAAAATAATTTATATATCTGTATGTTTTTTTAATGTCTCCAGTTGTGTGTTTTTGTTTGTTTGGTTATAGAGGAAAGTTGCTTATGATATGATATTTATTGGAATTTTTTGCCGTTTTGTAAGTTTGCCAAGATGTCAAACTAACAATCAGATTTTTCTTGGAATATATTGTGTAGGATGTTGATTTGATTCTCAACGAGTAGTTAGTAAAGTACTATGAGGGTTCCAACAATTAAGTTGGAGTAGATCAACTTGTCAGTTTTCCTATAAACGTTGAATTGGTGTCACGATATGATGATGAAGAACTCAAATGCAGGCACGTGAAGCAGGATCAGGGGCCTCATTTATGAAGCTTGCGTACGCACAAAACGGAGCTGAAAACATGCGTACGCCAGTTCCTGCGTAAAAGTTGGGATTTATAAAGAAAAACTTGACGTGAAAATATGCGCACCTACACACCCCATTTTTTTTCTCCAAACACCTAACTTTCAATTAGTGTATCCTATATGTTCTATAAAGTTTGTGTTCCAGACCTCATCTTGTGAGTGTATTATGTATGTAATTGTCTTTCAGGGTATCTCATTCACAGTGGGCTGGGTATGCAACAGGTAAGTAAGGGTATGGGGCGCTGAACGAGGGTTGGAGGTTGTGGAGGTATGGTGGACCAAGACACTAGTAAGCACAATGTACTGGCTGGATTCCGACTGCACTCACAGCGGGCCTCGGTTATAAGCGGGTTAACCCAAGGATGGGTAAGTAAACACATAACTTGGCTGTCTTTTTCTCATGGACTGTCTCAGTGGGATCTGATGTTAGGGTTGTGGTTTGGGGACATCGTTCTCTTGATGGACAGCATGCAGTTCCTCTTGAACGGTTGTAAGTTTTAGCTGCTCAGTGCCATTTTCAACCTCGCTGGATGTTCCATGATCCTCATCTCGAACACTCTCCCTGTCCTGTTCAGGTTCTACATGAATCGTTTCTCGCAGATGGGTCTCATTCTGGTCAGATCTGTTTTGGAAGTCGGGAGATGCATGCATAAAATTAAGTAACTTCCCGTTCTTGGTTTCTCCCTTGGTACTAGCAAACAGTAACGAGGCACACCTTCCTCTTCCTCAGAGTCACTTATATTTGGGTGCGGTCTTTCATGTGTTGGTTTCGGGATGTCTGAGGCTCTCTTCTTCCGCTTTTGTGACTCAAATGTGATGGTAGTCGAGTTCTGAAGAGGCTCTACAGGTAAGTCGTTGACTTGCATCAGGAGGTTCTTGTGTAGTGTACGAATTGGTCGGCTTCCCGCCTCCGGGCTTACTTTGTAGACACGATTATCTCCAACCTGTTCTCTCACAATGTAGATGAGCTGCTCCAAATACGGTCTAAGCTTTCCTGGGCCCCCTCGTTCACTGAAATTGCGTACAAGTACTCTGTCCCCAGGCTGAAGAACCACACCTCTACCACCATTTTTCCTGGCGATTTCTCAGCATATCCTTTGGTCCATTAGTTTCTGCTCCCACCATCTGTTATGAGGCCAAAGAGGATGTCCACTGGTAGGCGAGGATCTCGGCCATACAACAAATAATACATGGAGAAACCGGTGGCCTGGCACAATTGTATACCTGGAGTACGTGGGGCAGGTGGTCCTTCCAATTCTCCTACTCTTTCTCTCCCAAGGTGCGGAACATCTGCAATAGCATGCGATTGAGTCTCTCTGCAGCATTGCCCTGAGGGTGATCAGGAGAGCTTCTCGAGTGTGCAAACGAGTTAATTGCCTGAGAGTTCTGAAAAGTTAATTCTCAAACTCTCGATCCTGGTCATGGTGTAGTTTGGCCGGGTATCCAAATCTGGGGATTAAGTCATTGAAAAGTTTTCCAGCAGCTGTCTTCCCAGCCTTGTTCTTTATGGGGCAGGCTTGCGCGAATCTGGTGAAGTGATCAACCACTACAACGATATACTCGTGTCCACCTCTGCAGGCTTCCAGGTGAAGGAAATCGATGCACACCAGCTCAAGGGGTGAGTTTGATGTTATACTTCCCATTGGTGCTCTTTCATATGTGTCTGGCTTTTTCTGTTTAATGCAAGAGCACTTCCTGGTCATGTATTCTTCTGTCTCTCATTTCATGAAAGGCCAGTCGAATCGCTCCCTCGCTAGGTTCAGAACTTTTTCAACGCCAACGTGAAACATGTTGTTGTGCAGCTGGGTGAGTACTTTTTGTTTGTAGGTGGCTGGCAGGACCAGTTGTTGTCGACCTGCACTCTTCCTCTAGAGAAGGTCATTCTCTATGTATAATTTGCTCCACTCTCTTAACAGCCTGCTTGCGTGTGTGTCCATTCTCTCTTTTTTCATCCTCTGTTGGTGGTGAGTCATATTCCTTCAACACCATCACTTTCCTAATAGCGGGGTCTTTTCTTGGTTCCCTCACAAGCTCATCATGACTGACTTCTGGCAGATGCTCAAATTGAGGTTGGCTGTGGGATGTTGAGTTAAGGGCTGCCACCCAGGCCACATCTCCTTGTTGTGCTTTCCGGCATGCTTCCCATATAGCACATATTGCCTTCTCCGATAACTCTTCCGAATAACCAGCCATGAAGGTGTCAATGTCCAGGGGCAGCGTGATAAAGTGTCCGCATCAATGTTGGTTTTGCCTGGCCGGTATTTGATGTTGAAGCCGAAGTCAGCCACCTGCCCCATCCACCGGTGAGCTACTGCATTGAGTTTGGCAGTACTCAGGATGTATGTGAGGGGATTATTGTCTGTGACGACTGTGAAATGCAGGTGTAGAATAAGTAGTCACGGAACTTCTCACATACTACCCACTTCAACCCAAGAAATTCAAGCTTTCCGCTGTGTAGGTGATAATTTTGTTCCACTGGTGTTAACGTGAGTGACCCGTATCCAATCACCCTCATCTTCCCATCCTGGTTCTGATAAAGAACTGCACTGAAACTTTTTTGGGAGGCATCTGTGTGGGGTGTGAAGAGGTGGTTGAAATCAGGATACGCCAACGCTGGGGGTTTGGTCAGACGTTCCACAAGCTGTTCAGGATCTGTTGGTGCTGTATATTCCATTGTACCAGAGTACAAGAAGACGGCTGATTACATTTCGTTTTTCCTCATGGCGGTTTGGTTATCGGCTATGCGTGAGAAGTCCTGCACGTATGTTCGATAATAGCTCAAGAACCGCCATGCCATTTCAATTAATGGCCCAGCTAGATCCACCAAACCATTGCTGAGGAGATGCTTTTGTCTTTTGTTTTGAAACTTAGGACTATACTTTCAGGGATCATTTCTATAGATTTTAACTTGGAAGTGTGTTTCGTTATTGTTTGTTTCTGTGGAAAATGATATCATCTTACGTTACATTAAACAGCTTTTATGATTTTATGTTTTATTAACCAATTCTGTATTAATCATCTTTCTTATACAATATTATACTCTTATGTTTTATTAATTGATGTTTTATTAACCATTCACTGGCAATAAGTGCATTAAAATATAACCATATGTCTCCTGCTAGGAATTTCTCAAAACTGTGTGCAATTAAGGATGTGCTACAACAGGAATGTGTGTGTGAGTGTAAACGGGAAGAAAGCTAAGGCCTGTAATGTCTGGAGCTGACCTTAAGCTGACCTTAAGAACTAAACAACAAGATTTAAGATGCACTTATACTGAGGATGTACGTCCTGTAATGTCTCAAGCTGACCAAAAGTTGACCTTAAGAACAAAACAACAAGATTTAAGGTGCACCTGTACTGAGGGTGTACTGATCGGAGACATACACACACACATTCCATACCATATAAGACAAAAAAAGATGATGATATATTGTTTCCGGGAAAACAGAGAAACTTAGTTGTTTTGCAGAAACTAAAGGGGAAGTCTGCGATTGACCAAAGGAGACAAAGGACGGATAAGCCATTGGTGGGAATCAGGGAAAACCTCCAACCACTCGGAAGATAGAACGACGATACATACTATAAATATTGTGTGATTTTGTTACTGAGTTGTTGGTCAGTGTGGAAGTCGTGGACTGACAACCCAGCGCTGTATTCTTATATCTAATCAATAAACCTCATTATTATTACAGATTGTCTCTCTCCAATTTTTGAACATGAAGGACCCTTGGAAAGTCCAACATTTCCCAACCCACGTTGATGAGTTTTGATGCTCCTTTTTTTAGCATGAATCAAGTGTATTGTGATGATTCAGTTCATGTGCTTTTCTCTGTTGATGAATGTTCTTTGTTGTTTTAGCAACATTGAGGAAAGGAACATTATCTGAGGGGTTTTTATGTGTACAGTTGTTCAATTTCTATGTGTTTCGTCTCCCAATTTTATCAAAATACATATATGGAAAGTTATAGGTTTTGCTAATTTACATTTTTTATATATCTGTACACCTTTTTAACGTCTCCCGTCATAAGTTTTGTAAGGTTGTTTACAGAGGAAAGTTGCCTGTAATGTGATATTTTGTTGAATTATTTTACTATTTTATACGTGTGCGAAGACGTCCGGCTAACAATCAGATTTTTCTTGGAATATGTTCTACAGGTTGTTGATTTGATTCTAAACAAATAGTTAGTAAAGTACTATGAGGGTCCCAACAATTAAGTTGGAGAAGATCAACTTGTCAGTTTTCCTATAAACGTTGAATTGGGGAATGTGATCAAACTGCTATTTGAAGGTTTTAGGCAGATTTTATCACTGTTAGTTCATGATGCTTTTCAAAAAAATTCCCTTACATCCTTTAATATCACAAACAGCTTGTTTTTGAAGTATAACGCTAGAGCCATGCGATAAGGGTAAAATATTAAATTGAAATATTTTGACAGGTTCTGCGGTTCTAATCATATCAGAGTTACAACAATAAATTGCATTAAAATGTTTATAAAATTCTGTTTTTATTGTGTGTTAATCATTTGTTCCTCAATTGCATCCATATTTTTGCCTTGGAATTCAAAATTTACAATGACTCAAACCGCCATGCCATTTCAATTAATGGCCCAGCTTGATCCACCAAACCATTGCTGAGGAGATGCTTTTCAGAACAGAGTTCACCTGGTCTTTTGTTTTGAAACTTAGGACTATACTTTCAGGGATCATTTCTATAGTTTTTAACTCGGAAGTGTGTTTCGTTAGTGATTGTTTCCCAATCCACGTTGATGAGTTTTGATGCTCCTTTTTGAGCATGAATCAAGTGCATTGTGATGATTCAGTTCATGTGCTTTACACTGTTGATGAATGTTCTTTGTTGTTTTAGCAACATTGAGGAAAGGAGCATGATCTGAGTGGTTTTTATGTGTACAGTTGTTCAATTTCAGTGTGTTTTGTCTCCCAATTTTATCATAACACATATATGGACAGTTATAGGTTTTGCTAATTTACATTTTTTATATATCTGTACACCTTTTTAACGTCTCCCGTCATAAGTTTTGTAAGGTTGTTTACAGAGGAAAGTTGCCTGTAATGTGATATTTTGTTGAATTATTTTACTATTTTATACGTTTGCGAAGACGTCCGGCTAACAATCAGATTTTTTGTGGAATATGTTCTACAGGTTGTTGATTTGATTCTAAACAAGTAGTTAGTAAAGTACTATGAGGGTCCCAACAATTAAGTTGGAGAAGATCAACTTGTCAGTTTTCCTATAAACGTTGAATTGGGGAATGTGATCAAACTGCTATTTGAAGGTTTTAGGGAGATTTTATCACTGTTAGTTCATGATGCTTTTCAAAAAAAATTCCCTTACAACCTTAAATATCACAAACAGCTTGTTTTTGAAGTATAACAATAGAGCCATGCGATAAGGGTAAAATATTAAATTGAAATATTTTGACAGGTTCTGCGGTTCTAATCATATCAGAGTTACAACAATAAATTGCATTAAAATGTTTATAAAATTCTGTTTTTATTGTGTGTTAATCATTTGTTCCTCAATTGCATCCATATTTTTGCCTTGGAATTCAAAATTTGCAATGACTCAAACCGCCATGCCATTTCAATTAATGGCCCAGCTAGATCCACCAAACCATTGCTGAGGAGATGCTTTTCAGAACAGAGTTCACCTGGTCTTTTGTTTTGAAACTTAGGACTATACTTTCAGGGATCATTTCTATAGTTTTTAACTTGGAAATGTGTTTTGTTAGTGTTTGTTTCCCAACCCACGTTGATGAGTTTTGATGCTCCTTTTTGAGCATGAATCAAGTGCATTGTGTTGATTCAAATCAAGGTTTTGCACTGTTGATGAATGTTCTTTGTTGCTTTAGCAACATTGATGAAAGGAACATGATCTGAGTGGTTTTTATGTGTACAGTTGTTCAATTTTTTGTGTTTCCTCTAACAATTTTATCATAATACAAATGAAAAGTAGATTTTATGAGTTAAAATAATTTATATATCTGTATGTTTTTTTAATGTCTCCAGTTGTGTGTTTTTGTTTGTTTGGTTATAGAGGAAAGTTGCTTATGATATGATATTTATTGGAATTTTTTGCCGTTTTGTAAGTTTGCCAAGATGTCAAACTAACAATCAGATTTTTCTTGGAATATATTGTGTAGGATGTTGATTTGATTCTCAACGAGTAGTTAGTAAAGTACTATGAGGGTTCCAACAATTAAGTTGGAGTAGATCAACTTGTCAGTTTTCCTATAAACGTTGAATTGGTGTCACGATATGATGATGAAGAACTCAAATGCAGGCACATGAAGCAGGATCAGGGGCCTCATTTATGAAGCTTGCGTACGCACAAAACGGAGCTGAAAACATGCGTACGCCAGTTCCTGCGTAAAAGTTGGGATTTATAAAGAAAAACTTGACGTGAAAATATGCGCACCTACACACCCCATTTTTTTTCTCCAAACACCTAACTTTCAATTAGTGTATCCTATATGTTCTATAAAGTTTGTGTTCCAGACCTCATCTTGTGAGTGTATTATGTATGTAATTGTCTTTCAGGGTATCTCATTCACAGTGGGCTGAGTATGCAACAGGTAAGTAAGGGTATGGGGCGCTGAACGAGGGTTGGAGGTTGTGGAGGTATGGTGGACCAAGACACTAGTAAGCACAATGTACTGGCTGGATTCCGACTGCACTCACAGCGGGCCTCGGTTATAAGCGGGTTAACCCAAGGATGGGTAAGTAAACACATAACTTGGCTGTCTTTTTCTCATGGACTGTCTCAGTGGGATCTGATGTTAGGGTTGTGGTTTGGGGACATCGTTCTCTTGATGGACAGCATGCAGTTCCTCTTGAACGGTTGTAGGTTTTAGCTGCTCAGTGCCATTTTCAACCTCGCTGGATGTTCCATGATCCTCATCTCGAACACTCTCCCTGTCCTGTTCAGGTTCTACATGAATCGTTTCTCGCAGATGGGTCTCATTCTGGTCAGATCTGTTTTGGAAGTCGGGAGATGCATGCATAAAATTAAGTAACTTCCCGTTCTTGGTTTCTCCCTTGGTACTAGCAAACAGTAACGAGGCACACCTTCCTCTTCCTCAGAGTCACTTATATTTGGGTGCGGTCTTTCATGTGTTGGTTTCGGGATGTCTGAGGCTCTCTTCTTCCGCTTTTGTGACTCAAATGTGATGGTAGTCGAGTTCTGAAGAGGCTCTACAGGTAAGTCGTTGACTTGCATCAGGAGGTTCTTGTGTAGTGTACGAATTGGTCGGCTTCCCGCCTCCGGGCTTACTTTGTAGACACGATTATCTCCAACCTGTTCTCTCACAATGTAGATGAGCTGCTCCAAATACGGTCTAAGCTTTCCAGGGCCCCCTCGTTCACTGAAATTGCGTACAAGTACTCTGTCCCCAGGCTGAAGAACCACACCTCTACCACCATTTTTCCTGGCGATTTCTCAGCATATCCTTTGGTCCATTAGTTTCTGCTCCCACCATCTGTTATGAGGCCAAAGAGGATGTCCACTGGTAGGCGAGGATCTCGGCCATACAACAAATAATACATGGAGAAACCGGTGGCCTGGCACAATTGTATACCTGGAGTACGTGGGGCAGGTGGTCCTTCCAATTCTCCTACTCTTTCTCTCCCAAGGTGCGGAGCATCTGCAATAGCATGCGATTGAGTCTCTCTGCAGCATTGCCCTGAGGGTGATCAGGAGAGCTTCTCGAGTGTGCAAACGAGTTAATTGCCTGAGAGTTCTGAAAAGTTAATTCTCAAACTCTCGATCCTGGTCATGGTGTAGTTTGGCCGGGTATCCAAATCTGGGGATTAAGTCATTGAAAAGTTTTCCAGCAGCTGTCTTCCCAGCCTTGTTCTTCATGGGGCAGGCTTGCGCGAATCTGGTGAAGTGATCAACCACTACAAGGATATACTCGTGTCCACCTCTGCAGGCTTCCAGGTGAAAGAAATCGATGCACACCAGCTCAAGGGGGCGAGTTTGATGTTATACTTCCCATTGGTGCTCTTTCATATGTGTCTGGCTTTTTCTGTTTAATGCAAGAGCACTTCCTGGTCATATATTCTTCTGTCTCTCTTTTCATGAAAGGCCAGTCGAATCGCTCCCTCGCTAGGTTCAGAACTTTTTCAACGCCAACGTGAAACATGTTGTTGTGCAGCTGGGTGAGTACTTTTTGTTTGTAGGTGGCTGGCAGGACCAGTTGTTGTCGACCTGCACTCTTCGTCTAGAGAAGGTCATTCTCTATGTATAATTTGCTCCACTCTCTTAACAGCCTGCTTGCGTGTGTGTCCATTCTCTCTTTTTTCATCCTCTGTTGGTGGTGAGTCATATTCCTTCAACACCATCACTTTCCTAATAGCGGGGTCTTTTCTTGGTTCCCTCACAAGCTCATCATGACTGACTTCTGGCAGATGCTCAAATTGAGGTTGGCTGTGGGATGTTAAGTTAAGGGCTGCCACCCAGGCCACATCTCCTTGTTGTGCTTTCCGGCTTGCTTCCCATATAGCACATATTGCCTTCTCCGATAACTCTTCCAAATAACCAGCCATGAAGGTGTCAATGTCCAGGGGCAGCGTGATAAAGTGTACACATCAATGTTGGTTTTGCCTGGCCGGTATTTGATGTTGAAACCGAAGTCAGCCACCTGCCCCATCCACCGGTGAGCTATTGCATTGAGTTTGTCAGTACTCAGGATGTATGTGAGGGGATTATTGTCTGTGACGACTGTGAAATGCAGGTGTAGAATAAGTAGTCACGGAACTTCTGACACACTACCCACTTCAACCCAAGAAATTCAAGCTTTCCGCTGTGTAGGTGATAATTTTGTTCCACTGGTGTTAACGTGAGTGACCCATATCCAATCACCCTCATCTTCCCATCCTGGTTCTGATAAAGAACTGCACCAAAACTTTTTTGGGAGGCATCTGTGTGGAGTGTGAAGAGGTGGTTGAAATCAGGATACGCCAACACTGGGGGTTTGGTCAGACGTTCCACAAGCTGTTCAGGATCTGTTGGTGCTGTATATTCCATTGTACCAGAGTACAAGAAGACGGCTGATTACATTTCGTTTTTCCTCATGGCGGTTTGGTTATCGGCTATGCGTGAGAAGTCCTGCACGTATGTTCGATAATAGCTCAAGAACCGCCATGCCATTTCAATTAATGGCCCAGCTAGATCCACCAAACCATTGCTGAGGAGATGCTTTTCAGAACAGAGTTCAGCTGGTCTTTTGTTTTGAAACTTAGGACTATACTTTCAGGGATCATTTCTATAGTTTTTAACTCGGAAGTGTGTTTCGTTAGTGTTTGTTTCCCAACCCATGTTGATGAGTTTTGATGCTCCTTTTTGAGCATGAATCAAGTGCATTGTGATGATTCAGTTCATGTGCTTTGCACTGTTGATGAATGTTCTTTGTTGTTATAGCAACATTGAGGAAAGGAACATGATCTGAGTGGTTTTTATGTGTACAGTTGTTCAATTTCAATGTGTTTTGTCTCCCAATTTTATCATAACACATATATGGACAGTTATAGGTTTTGCTAATTTACATTTTTTATATATCTGTACACCTTTTTAACGTGTCCCGTCATAAGTTTTGTAAGGTTGTTTGCAGAGGAAAGTTGCCTGTAATGTGATATTTTGTTGAATTATTTTACTATTTTATACGTTTGCGAAGACGTCCGGCTAACAATCAGATTTTTTGTGGAATATGTTCTACAGGTTGTTGATTTGATTCTAAACAAGTAGTTAGTAAAGTACTATGAGGGTCCCAACAATTAAGTTGGAGAAGATCAACTTGTCAGTTTTCCTATAAACGTTGAATTGGGGAATGTGATCAAACTGCTATTTGAAGGTTTTAGGGAGATTTTATCACTGTTAGTTCATGATGCTTTTCAAAAAAAATTCCCTTACATCCTTAAATATCACAAACAGCTTGTTTTTGAAGTTTAACAATAGAGCCATGCGATAAGGGTAAAATATTAAATTGAAATATTTTTACAGGTTCTGCGGTTCTAATCATATCAGAGTTACAACAATAAATTGCATTAAAATGTTTATAAAATTCTGTTTTTATTGTGTGTTAATCATTTGTTCCTCAGTTGCATCCATATTTCTGCCTTGGAATTCAAAATTTGCAATGACTCAAACCGCCATGCCATTTCAATTAATGGCCCAGCTAGATCCACCAAACCATTGCTGAGGAGATGCTTTTCAGAACAGAGTTCACCTCGTCTTTTGTTTTGCAACTTAGGACTATACTTTCAGGGATCATTTCTATAGTTTTTAACTTGGAAATGTGTTTTGTTAGTGTTCGTTTCCCAACCCACGTTGATGAGTTTTGATGCTCCTTTTTGAGCATGAATCAAGTGCATTGTGTTGATTCAAATCAAGGTTTTGCACTGTTGATGAATGTTCTTTGTTGCTTTAGCAACATTGATGAAAGGAACATGATCTGAGTGGTTTTTATGTGTACAGTTGTTCAATTTTTTGTGTTTCCTCTAACAATTTTATCATAATACAAATGAAAAGTAGATTTTATGAGTTAAAATTATTTATTTATCTGTATGTTTTTTTAATGTCTCCAGTTGTGTGTTTTTGTTCGTTTGGTTATAGAGGAAAGTTGCTTATGATATGATATTTTTTGGAATTTTTTGCCGTTTTGTAAGTTTGCCAAGATGTCAAACTAACAATCAGATTTTTCTTGGAATATATTCTGTAGGATGTTGATTTCATTCTCCACGAGTAGTTAGTAAAGTACTATGAGGGTTCCAACAATTAAGTTGGAGTAGATCAACTTGTCAGTTTTCCTATAAACGTTGAATTGGTGTCACGATATGATGATGAAGAACTCAAATGCAGGCACATGAAGCAGGATCAGGGGCCTCATTTATGAAGCTTGCGTACGCACAAAACGGAGCTGAAAACATGCGTACGCCAGTTCCTGCGTAAAAGTTGGGATTTATAAAGAAAAACTTGACGTGAAAATATGCGCACCTACACACCCCATTTTTTTTCTCCAAACACCTAACTTTCAATTAGTGTATCCTATATGTTCTATAAAGTTTGTGTTCCAGACCTCATCTTGTGAGTGTATTATGTATGTAATTGTCTTTCAGGGTATCTCATTCACAGTGGGCTGGGTATGCAACAGGTAAGTAAGGGTATGGGGCGCTGAACGAGGGTTGGAGGTTGTGGAGGTATGGTGGACCAAGACACTAGTAAGCACAATGTACTGGCTGGATTCCAACTGCACTCACAGCGGGCCTCGGTTATAAGCGGGTTAACCCAAGGATGGGTAAGTAAACACATAACTTGGCTGTCTTTTTCTCATGGACAGTCTCAGTGGGATCTGATGTTAGGGTTGTGGTTTGGGGACATTGTTCTCTTGATGGACAGCATGCAGTTCCTCTTGAACGGTTGTAGGTTTTAGCTGCTCCGTGCCATTTTCAACCTCGCTGGATGTTCCATGATCCTCATCTCGAACACTCTCCCTGTCCTGTTCAGGTTCTACATGAATCGTTTCTCGCAGATGGGTCTCATTCTGGTCAGATCTGTTTTGGAAGTCGGGAGATGCATGCATAAAATTAAGTAACTTCCCGTTCTTGGTTTCTCCCTTGGTATTAGCAAACAGTAACGAGGCACACCTTCCTCTTCCTCAGAGTCACTTATATTTGGGTGCGGTCTCTCATGTGTTGGTTTCGGGATGTCTGAGGCTCTCTTCTTCCGCTTTTGTGACTCAAATGTGATGGTAGTCGAGTTCTGAAGAGGCTCTACAGGTAAGTCATTGACTTGCATCAGGAGGTTCTTGTGTAGTGTACGAATTGGTCGGCTTCCCACCTCCGGGCTTACTTTGTAGACACGATTATCTCCAACCTGTTCTCTCACAATGTAGATGAGCTGCTCCAAATAGGGTCTAAGCTTTCCAGGGCCCCCTCGTTCACTGAAATTGCGTACAAGTACTCTGTCCCCAGGCTGAAGAACCACACCTCTACCACTATTTTTCCTTGCCATTTCTCAGCATATCCTTTGGTCCATTAGTTTCTGCTCCCACCATCTGTTATGAGGCCAAAGAGGATGTCCACTGGTAGGCGAGGATCTCGGCCATACAACAAATAATACATGGAGAAACCGGTGGCCTGGCACAATTGTATACCTGGAGTACGTGGGGCAGGTGGTCCTTCCAATTCTCCTACTCTTTCTCTCCCAAGGTGCGGAGCATCTGCAATAGCATGCGATTGAGTCTCTCTGCAGCATTGCCCTGAGGGTGATCAGGAGAGCTTCTCGAGTGTGCAAACGAGTTAATTGCCTGAGAGTTCTGAAAAGTTAATTCTCAAACTCTCGATCCTGGTCATGGTGTAGTTTGGCCGGGTATCCAAATCTGGGGATTAAGTTTTCCAGCAGCTGTCTTCCCAGCCTTGTTCTTCATGGGGCAGGCTTGCGCGAATCTGGTGAAGTGATCAACCACTACAAGGATATACTCGTGTCCACCTCTGCAGGCTTCCAGGTGAAAGAAATCGATGCATACCAGCTCAGGGGGCGAGTTTGATGTTATACTTCCCATTGGTGCTCTTTCATATGTGTCTGGCTTTTTCTGTTTAATGCAAGAGCACTTCCTGGTCATGTATTCTTCTGTCTCTCTTTTCATGAAAGGCCAGTCGAATCGCTCCCTCGCTAGGTTCAGAACTTTTTCAACGCCAACGTGAAACATGTTGTTGTGCAGCTGGGTGAGTACTTTTTGTTTGTAGGTGGCTGGCAGGACCAGTTGTTGTCGACCTGCACTCTTCGTCTAGAGAAGGTCATTATAATTTGATGTATTCTATGTATAAAATGCTCCACTCTCTATGTATAATTTGCTCCACTCTCTTAACAGCCTGCTTGCGTGTGTGTCCATTCTCTCTTTTTTCATCCTCTGTTGGTGGTGAGTTATATTCCTTCAACACCATCACTTTCCTAATAGCGGAGTCTTTTCTTGGTTCCCTCACAAGCTCATCATGACTGACTTCTGGCAGATGCTCAAATTGAGGTTGGCTGTGGGATGTTAAGTTAAGGGCTGCCACCCAGGCCACATCTCCTTGTTGTGCTTTCCGGCTTGCTTCCCATATAGCACATATTGCCTTCTCCGATAACTCTTCCAAATAACCAGCCATGAAGGTGTCAATGTCCAGGGGCAGCGTGATAAAGTGTACACATCAATGTTGGTTTTGCCTGGCCGGTATTTGATGTTGAAACCGAAGTCAGCCACCTGCCCCATCCACCGGTAAGCTACTGCATTGAGTTTGGCAGTACTCAGGATGTATGTGAGGGGATTATTGTCTGTGACGACTGTGAAATGCAGGTGTAGAATAAGTAGTCACGGAACTTCTCACACACTACCCACTTCAACCCAAGAAATTCAAGCTTTCCACTGTGTAGGTGATAATTTTGTTCCACTGGTGTTAACGTGAGTGACCCGTATCCAATCACCCTCATCTTCCCATCCTGGTTCTGATAAAGAACTGCACCAAAACTTTTTTGGGAGGCATCTGTGTGGAGTGTGAAGAGGTGGTTGAAATCAGGATACGCCAACACTGGGGGTTTGGTCAGACGTTCCACAAGCTGTTCAGGATCTGTTGGTGCTGTATATTCCATTGTACCAGAGTACAAGAAGACGGCTGATTACATTTCGTTTTTCCTCATGGCGGTTTGGTTATCGGCTATGCGTGAGAATTCCTGCACGTATGTTCGATAATAGCTCAAGAACCGCCATGCCATTTCAATTAATGGCCCAGCTAGATCCACCAAACCATTGCTGAGGAGATGCTTTTCAGAACAGAGTTCACCTGGTCTTTTGTTTTGAAACTTAGGACTATACTTTCAGGGATCATTTCTATAGTTTTTAACTCGGAAGTGTGTTTCGTTAGTGTTTGTTTCCCAACCCACGTTGATGAGTTTTGATGCTCCTTTTTGAGCATGAATCAAGTGCATTGTGATGATTCAGTTCATGTGCTTTGCACTGTTGATGAATGTTCTTTGTTGTTTTAGCAACATTGAGGAAAGGAACATGATCTGAGTGGTTTTTATGTGTACAGTTGTTCAATTTCTGTGTGTTTTGTCTCCCAATTTTATCATAACACATATATGGACAGTTATAGGTTTTGCTAATTTACATTTTTTATATATCTGTACACCTTTTTAACGTCTCCCGTCATAAGTTTTGTAAGGTTGTTTACAGAGGAAAGTTGCCTGGAATGTGATATTTTGTTGAATTATTTTACTATTTTATACGTTTGCGAAGACGTCCGGCTAACAATCAGATTTTTTGTGGAATATGTTCTACAGGTTGTTGATTTGATTCTAAACAAGTAGTTAGTAAAGTACTATGAGGGTCCCAACAATTAAGTTGGAGAAGATCAACTTGTCAGTTTTCCTATAAACGTTGAATTGGGGAATGTGATCAAACTGCTATTTGAAGGTTTTAGGGAGATTTTATCACTGTTAGTTCATGATGCTTTTCAAAAAAACTCCCTTACATCCTTAAATATCACAAACAGCTTGTTTTTGAAGTATAACGCTAGAGCCATGCGATAAGGGTAAAATATTAAATTGAAATATTTTGACAGGTTCTGCGGTTCTAATCATATCAGAGTTACAACAATAAATTGCATTAAAGTGTTTATAAAATTCTGTTTTTATTGTGTGTTAATCATTTGTTCCTCAATTGCATCCATATTTTTGCCTTGGAATTCAAAATTTGCAATGACTCAAACCGCCATGCCATTTCAATTAATGGCCCAGCTAGATCCAACAAACCATTGCTGAGGAGATGCTTTTCAGAACAGAGTTCACCTCGTCTTTTGTTTTGAAACTTAGGATTATACTTTCAGGGATCATTTCTATAGTTTTTAACTTGGAAATGTGTTTTGTTAGTGTTTGTTTCCCAACCCACGTTGATGAGTTTTGATGCTCCTTTTTGGGCATGAATCCAGTGCATTGTGTTGATTCAAATCAAGGTTTTGCATAGTTGATGAATGTTCTTTGTTGCTTTAGCAACATTGATGAAAGGAACATGATCTGAGTGGTTTTTATGTGTACAGTTGTTCAATTTTTTGTGTTTCCTCTAACAATTTTATCATAATACATATGAAAAGTAGATTTTATGAGTTAAAATTATTTATTTATCTGTATGTTCTTTTAATGTCTCCAGTTGTGTGTTTTTGTTTGTTTGGTTATAGAGGAAAGTTGCTTATGATATGATATTTTTTGGAATTTTTTGCCGTTTTGTAAGTTTGCCAAGATGTCAAACTAACAATCAGATTTTTCTTGGAATATATTCTGTAGGATGTTGATTTGATTCTCAACGAGTAGTTAGTAAAGTACTATGAGGGTTCCAGCAATTAAGTTGGAGTTCAACTTGTCAGTTTTCCTATAAACGTTGAATTGGTGAAAGGATATGATGATGAAGAACTCAAATGCAGGCACATGAAGCAGGATCAGGGTCCTCATTTATGAAGCTTGCGTACGCACAAAACGGAGCTGAAAACATGCGTACGCCAGTTCCTGCGTAAAAGTTGGGATTTATAAAGAAAAATATGCGCACCTACACAACCCATTTTTTTTCTCCAAACACCTAACTTTCAATTAGTGTATCCTATATGTTCTGTAAAGTTTGTGTTCCAGACCTCATCTTGTGAGTGTATTATGTATGTAATTGTCTTTCAGGGTATCTCATTCACAGTGGGCTGGGTATGCAACAGGTAAGTAAGGGTATGGGACGCTGAACGAGGGTTGGAGGTTGTGGAGGTATGGTGGACCAAGACACTAGTAAGCACAATGTACTGGCTGGATTCCGACTGCACTCACAGCGGGCCTCGGTTATAAGCGGGTTAACCCAAGGATGGGTAAGTAAACACATAACTTGGCTTTTTTTTTTTCATGGACTGTCTCAGTGGCATCTGATGTTAGGGTTGTGGTTTGGGGACATCGTTCTCTTGATGGACAGCATGCAGTTCCTCTTGAACGGTTGTAGGTTTTAGCTGCTCCGTGCCATTTTCAACCTCGCTGGATGTTCCATGATCCTCATCTCGAACACTCTCCCTGTCCTGTTCAGGTTCTACATGAATCGTTTCTCGCAGATGGGTCTCATTCTGGTCAGATCTGTTTTGGAAGTCGGGAGATGCATGCATAAAATTAAGTAACTTCCCGTTCTTGGATTCTCCCTTGGTATTAGCAAACAGTAACGAGGCACACCTTCCTCTTCCTCAGAGTCACTTATATTTGGGTGCGGTCTCTCATGTGTTGGTTTCGGGATGTCTGAGGCTCTCTTCTTCCGCTTTTGTGACTCAAATGTGATGGTAGTCGAGTTCTGAAGAGGCTCTACAGGTAAGTCGTTGACTTGCATCAGGAGGCTCTTGTGTAGTGTACGAATTGGTCGGCTTCCCGCCTCCGGGCTTACTTTGTAGACACGATTATCTCCAACCTGTTCTCTCACAATGTAGATGAGCTGCTCCAAATACGGTCTAAGCTTTCCAGGGCCCCCTAGTTCACTGAAATTGCATACAAGTACTCTGTCCCCAGGCTGAAGAACCACACCTCTACCACCATTTTTCCTGGCGATTTCTCAGCATATCCTTTGGTCCATTAGTTTCTGCTCCCACCATCTGTTATGAGGCCAAAGAGGATGTCCACTGGTAGGCGAGGATCTCGGCCATACAACAAATAATACATGGAGAAACC
The DNA here is from genome assembly GCA_033220385.1 of Triplophysa yarkandensis. Taxonomy (NCBI): domain Eukaryota; kingdom Metazoa; phylum Chordata; class Actinopteri; order Cypriniformes; family Nemacheilidae; genus Triplophysa; species Triplophysa yarkandensis. The sequence continues at coordinate 2,891,258 of CM065673.1, forward strand.
GGTGGCCTGGCACAATTGTATACCTGGAGTACGTGGGGCAGGTGGTCCTTCCAATTCTCCTACTCTTTCTCTCCCAAGGTGCGGAGCATCTGCAATAGCATGCCATTGAGTCTCTCTGCAGCATTGCCCTGAGGGTGAGCAGGAGAGCTTCTCGAGTGTGCAAACGAGTTAATTGCCTGAGAGTTCTGAAAAGTTAATTCTCAAACTCTCGATCCTGGTCATGGTGTAGTTTGGACGGGTATCCAAATCTGGGGATTAAGTCATTGAAAAGTTTTCCAGCAGCTGTCTTCCCAGCCTTGTTCTTCATGGGGCAGGCTTGCGCGAATCTGGTGAAGTGATCAACCACTACAAGGATATACTCGTGTCCACCTCTGCAGGCTTCCAGGTGAAAGAAATCGATGCACACTAGCTCAAGGGGCGAGTTTGATGTTATACTTCCCATTGGTTCTCTTTCATATGTGGCTGGCTTTTTCTGTTTAATGCAAGAGCACTTCCTGGTCATATATTCTTCTGTCTCTCTTTTCATGAAAGGCCAGTCGAATCGCTCCCTCGCTAGGTTCAGAACTTTTTCAACGCCAACGTGACCCATGTTGTTGTGCAGCTGGGTGAGTACTTTTTGTTTGTAGGTGGCTGGCAGGACCAGTTGTTGTCGACCTGCACTCTTCCTCTAGAGAAGGTCATTCTCTATGTATAATTTGCTCCACTCTCTTAACAGCCTGCTTGCGTGTGTGTCCATTCTCTCTTTTTTCATCCTCTGTTGGTGGTGAGTCATATTCCTTCAACACCATCACTTTCCTAATAGCGGGGTCTTTTCTTGGTTCCCTCACAAGCTCATCATGACTGACTTCTGGCAGATGCTCAAATTGAGGTTGGCTGTGGGATGTTAAGTTAAGGGCTGCCACCCAGGCCACATCTCCTTGTTGTGCTTTCCGGCTTGCTTCCCATATAGCACATATTGCCTTCTCCGATAACTCTTCCGAATAACCAGCAATGAAGGTGTCAATGTCCAGGGGCAGCGTGATAAAGTGTCCGCATCAATGTTGGTTTTGCCTGGCCGGTATTTGATGTTGAAGCCAAAGTCAGCCACCTGCCCCATCCACCGGTGAGCTACTGCATTGAGTTTGGCAGTACTCAGGATGTATGTGAGGGGATTATTGTCTGTGACGACTGTGAAATGCAGGTGTAGAATAAGTAGTCACAGAACTTCCCACATACTACCCACTTCAACCCAAGAAATTCAAGCTTTCCGCTGTGTAGGTGATAATTTTGTTCCACTGGTGTTAACGTGAGTGACCCGTATCCAATCACCCTCATCTTCCCATCCTGGTTCTGATAAAGAACTGCACCGAAACTTTTTTGGGAGGCATCTGTGTGGAGTGTGAAGGGGAGGTTGAAATCAGGATACACCAACACTGGGGGTTTGGTCAGACGTTCCACAAGCTGTTCAGGATCTGTTGGTGCTGTATATTCCATTGTACCAGAGTACAAGAAGACGGCTGATTACATTTCGTTTTTCCTCATGGCGGTTTGGTTATCGGCTATAAGTGAGAAGTCCTGCACGTATGTTTGATAATAGCTCAAGAACCGCCATGCCATTTCAATTAATGGCCCAGCTAGATCCACCAAACCATTGCTGAGGTGATGCTTTTCAGAACAGAGTTCACCTGGTCTTTTGTTTTGAAACTTAGGACTATACTTTCAGGGATCATTTCTATAGTTTTTAACTCGGAAGTGTGTTTCGTTAGTGTTTGTTTCCCAACCCACGTTGATGAGTTTTGATGCTCCTTTTTGAGCATGAATCAAGTGCATTGTGATGATTCAGTTCATGTGCTTTGCACTGTTGATGAATGTTCTTTGTTGTTTTAGCAACATTGAGGAAAGGAACATGATCTGAGTGGTTTTTATGTGTACAGTTGTTCAATTTCTGTGTGTTTCGTCTCCCAATTTTATCATAACACATATATGGACAGTTATAGGTTTTGCTAATTTACATTTTTTATATATCTGTACACCTTTTTAACATCTCCCGTCATAAGTTTTGTAAGGTTGTTTACAGAGGAACGTTGCCTGTAATGTGATATTTTGTTGAATTATTTTACTATTTTATACGTTTGCGAAGACGTCCGGCTAACAATCAGATTTTTTGTGGAATATGTTCTACAGGTTGTTGATTTGATTCTAAACAAGTAGTTAGTAAAGTACTATGAGGGTCCCAACAATTAAGTTGGAGAAGATCAACTTGTCAGTTTTCCTATAAACGTTGAATTGGGGAATGTGATCAAACTGCTATTTGAAGGTTTTAGGGAGATTTTATCACCGTTAGTTCATGATGCTTTTCAAAAAAAAATTCCCTTACATCCTTTAATATCACAAACAGCATGTTTTTGAAGTATAACAATAGAGCCATGCGATAAGGGTAAAATATTAAATTGAAATATTTTGACAGGTTCTGCGGTTCTAATCATATCAGAGTTACAACAATAAATTGCATTAAAATGTTTATAAAATTCTGTTTTTATTGTGTCTTAATCATTTGTTCCTCAATTGCATCCATATTTTTGCCTTGGAATTCAAAATTTGCAATGACTCAAACCGCCATGCCATTTCAATTAATGGCCCAGCTTGATCCACGAAACCATTGCTGAGGAGATGCTTTTCAGAACAGAGTTCACCTGGTCTTTTGTTTTGAAACTTAGGACTATACTTTCAGGGATCATTTCTATAGTTTTTAACTTGGAAATGTGTTTTGTTAGTGTTTGTTTCCCAACCCACGTTGATGAGTTTTGATGCTCCTTTTTGAGCATGAATCAAGTGCATTGTGTTGATTCAAATCAAATATTTTGCACTGTTGATGAATGTTCTTTGTTGCTTTAGCAACATTGATGAAAGGAACATGATCTGAGTGGTTTTTATGTGTACAGTTGTTCAATTTTTTGTGTTTCCTCTAACAATTTTATCATAATACATATGAAAAGTAGATTTTATGAGTTACGATTATTTTTTTATCTGTATGTTTTTTTAATGTCTCCAGTTGTGTGTTTTTGTTTGTTTGGTTATAGAGGAAAGTTGCTTATGATATGATATTTTTTGGAATTTTTTGCCGTTTTGTAAGTTTGCCAAGATGTCAAACTAACAATCAGATTTTTCTTGGAATATATTCTGTAGGATGTTGATTTGATTCTCAACGAGTAGTTAGTAAAGTACAATGAGGGTTCCAACAATTAAGTTGGAGTAGATCAACTTGTCAGTTTTCCTATAAACGTTGAATTGGTGTCACGATATGATGATGAAGAACTCAAATGCAGGCACATGAAGCAGGATCAGGGGCCTCATTTATGAAGCTTGCATACGCACAAAACGGAGCTGAAAACATGCGTACACCAGTTCCTGCGTAAAAGTTGGGATTTATAAAGAAAAACTTGACGTGAAAATATGCGCACCTACACACCCCATTTTTTTTCTCCAAACACCTAACTTTCAATTAGTGTATCCTATATGTTCTATAAAGTTTGTGTTCCAGACCTCATCTTGTGAGTGTATTATGTATGTAATTGTCTTTCAGGGTATCTCATTCACAGTGGGCTGGGTATGCAACAGGTAAGTAAGGGTATGGGGCGCTGAACGAGGGTTGGAGGTTGCGGAGGTATGGTGGACCAAGACACTAGTAGGCACAATGTACTGGCTGGATTCCGACTGCACTCACAGCGGGCCTCGGTTATAAGCGGGTTAACCCAAGGATGGGTAAGTAAACACATAACTTGGCTGTCTTTTTCTCATGGACTGTCTCAGTGGGATCTGATGTTAGGGTTGTGGTTTGGGGACATTGTTCTCTTGATGGACAGCATGCAGTTCCTCTTGAACGGTTGTAGGTTTTAGCTGCTCCGTGCCATTTTCAACCTCGCTGGATGTTCCATGATCCTCATCTCGAACACTCTCCCTGTCCTGTTCAGGTTCTACATGAATCGTTTCTCGCAGATGGGTCTCATTCTGGTCAGATCTGTTTTGGAAGTCGGGAGATGCATGCATAAAATTAAGTAACTTCCCGTTCTTGGTTTCTCCCTTGGTATTAGCAAACAGTAACGAGGCACACCTTCCTCTTCCTCAGAGTCACTTATATTTGGGTGCGGTCTCTCATGTGTTGGTTTCGGGATGTCTGAGGCTCTCTTCTTCCGCTTTTGTGACTCAAATGTGATGGTAGTCGAGTTCTGAAGAGGCTCTACAGGTAAGTCGTTGACTTGCATCAGGAGGTTCTTGTGTAGTGTACGAATTGGTCGGCTTCCCGCCTCCGGGCTTACTTTGTAGACACGATTATCTCCAACCTGTTCTCTCACAATGTAGATGAGCTGCTCAAAATACGGTCTAAGCTTTCCAGGGCCCCCTCGTTCACTGAAATTGCGTACAAGTACTCTGTCCCCAGGCTGAAGAACCACACCTCTACCACCATTTTTCCTGGCGATTTCTCAGCATATCCTTTGGTCCATTAGTTTCTGCTCCCACCATCTGTTATGAGGCCAAAGAGGATGTCCACTGGTAGGCGAGGATCTCGGCCATACAACAAATAATACATGGAGAAACCGGTGGCCTGGCACAATTGTATACCTGGAGTACTCTCCCAAGGTGCGGAGCATCTGCAATAGCATGCGATTGAGTCTCTCTGCAGCATTGCCCTGAGGGTGATCAGGAGAGCTTCTCGAGTGTGCAAACGAGTTGATTGCCTGAGAGTTCTGAAAAGTTAATTCTCAAACTCTCGATCCTGGTCATGGTGTAGTTTGGCCGGGTATCCAAATCTGGGGATTAAGTCATTGAAAAGTTTTCCAGCAGCTGTCTTCCCAGCCTTGTTCTTCATGGGGCAGGCTTGCGCGAATCTGGTGAAGTGATCAACCACTACAAGGATATACTCGTGTCCACCTCTGCAGGCTTCCAGGTGAAGGAAATCGATGCACACCAGCTCAAGGGGCGAGTTTGATGTTATACTTCCCATTGGTGCTCTTTCATATGTGGCTGGCTTTTTCTGTTTAATGCAAGAGCACTTCCTGGTCATATATTCTTCTGTCTCTCTTTTCATGAAAGGCCAGTCGAATCGCTCCCTCGCTAGGTTCAGAACTTTTTCAACGCCAACGTGAAACATGTTGTTGTGCAGCTGGGTGAGTACTTTTTGTTTGTAGGTGGCTGGCAGGACCAGTTGTTGTCGACCTGCACTCTTCCTCTAGAGAAGGTCATTCTCTATGTACAATTTGCTCCACTCTCTTAACAGCCTGCTTGCGTGTGTGTCCATTCTCTCTTTTTTCATCCTCTGTTGGTGGTGAGTCATATTCCTTCAATACCATCACTTTCCTAATAGCGGGGTCTTTTCTTGGTTCCCTCACAAGCTCTTCATGACTGACTTCTGGCAGATGCTCAAATTGAGGTTGGCTGTGGGATGTTAAGTTAAGGGCTGCCACCCAGGCCACATCTCCTTGTTGTGCTTTCCGGCTTGCTTCCCATATAGCACATATTGCCTTCTCCGATAACTCTTCCGAATAACCAGCCATGAAGGTGTCAATGTCCAGGGGCAGCATGATAAAGTGTCCGCATCAATATTGGTTTTGCCTGGCCGGTATTTGATGTTGAAGCCGAAGTCAGCCACCTGCCCAATCCACCAGTGACCTACTGCATTGAGTTTGGCAGTACTCAGGATGTATGTGAGGGGATTATTGCCTGTGACAACTGTGAAATGCAGGTGTAGAATAAGTAGTCACGGAACTTCTCACATACTACCCACTTCAACCCAAGAAATTCAAGCTTTCCGCTGTGTAGGTGATAATTTTGTTCCACTGGTGTTAACGTGAGTGACCCGTATCCAATCACCCTCATCTTCCCATCCTGGTTCTGATAAAGAACTGCACCGAAACTTTTTTGGGAGGCATCTGTGTGGAGTGTGAAGGGGAGGTTGAAATCAGGATACGCCAATACTGGGGGTTTGGTCAGACGTTCCACAAGCTGTTCAGGATCTGTTGGTGCTGTATATTCCATTGTACCAGAGTACAAGAAGACGGCTGATTACATTTCGTTTTTCCTCATGGCGGTTTGGTTATCGGCTATAAGTGAGAAGTCCTGCACGTATGTTCGATAATAGCTCAAGAACCGCCATGCCATTTCAATTAATGGCCCAGCTAGATCCACCAAACCATTGCTGAGGAGATGCTTTTCAGAAGAGAGTTCACCTGGTCTTTTGTTTTGAAATTTAGGACTATACTTTCAGGGATCATTTCTGTAGTTTTTAACTCGGAAGTGTGTTTCGTTAGTGTTTGTTTCCCAACCCACGTTGATGAGTTTTGATGCTCCTTTTTGAGCATGAATCAAGTGCATTGTGATGATTCAGTTCATGTGCTTTGCACTGTTGATGAATGTTCTTTGTTGTTTTAGCAACATCAAGGAAAGGAACATGATCTGAGTGGTTTTTATGTGTACAGTTGTTCAATTTCTGTGTGTTTCGTCTCCCAATTTTATCATAACACATATATGGACAGTTATAGGTTTTGCTAATTTACATTTTTTATATATCTGTACACCTTTTTAATGTCTCCCGTCATAAGTTTTGTAAGGTTGTTTACAGAGGAAAGTTGCCTGTAATGTGATATTTTGTTGAATTATTTTACTATTTTACACGTTTGCGAAGACGTCCGGCTAACAATCAGATTTTTTGTGGAATATGTTCTAAAGGTTGTTGATTTGATTCTAAACAAGTAGTTAGTAAAGTACTATGAGGGTCCCAACAATTAAGTTGGAGAAGATCAACTTGTCAGTTTTCCTATAAACGTTGAATTGGGGAATGTGATCAAACTGCTATTTGAAGGTTTTAGGCAGATTTTATCACTGTTAGTTCGTGATGCTTTTCAAAAAAACTCCCTTACAACTTTAAATATCACAAACAGCTTGTTTTTGAAGTATAACGCTAGAGCCATGCGATAAGGGTAAAATATTAAATTGAAATATTTTGACAGGTTCTGCGGTTCTAATCATATCAGAGTTACAACAATAAATTGCATTAAAGTGTTTATAAAATTCTGTTTTTATTGTGTGTTAATCATTTGTTCCTCAATTGCATCCATATTTTTGCCTTGGAATTCAAAATTTACAATGACTCAAACCGCCATGCCATTTCAATTAATGGCCCAGCTTGATCCACCAAACCATTGCTGAGGAGATGCTTTTCAGAACAGAGTTCACCTGGTCTTTTGTTTTGAAACTTAGAACTATACTTTCAGGGATCATTTCTATAGTTTTTAACTCGGAAGTGTGTTTCGTTAGTGTTTGTTTCCCAACCCACGTTGATGAGTTTTGATGCTCCTTTTTGAGCATGAATCAAGTGCATTGTGTTGATTCAAATCAAGGTTTTGCACTGTTGATGAATGTTCTTTGTTGCTTTAGCAACATTGATGAAAGGAACATGATCTGAGTGGTTTTTATGTGTACAGTTGTTCAATTTTTTGTGTTTCCTCTAACAATTTTATCATAATACAAATGAAAAGTAGATTTTATGAGTTAAAATAATTTATATATCTGTATGTTTTTTTAATGTCTCCAGTTGTGTGTTTTTGTTTGTTTGGTTATAGAGGAAAGTTGCTTATGATATGATATTTATTGGAATTTTTTGCCGTTTTGTAAGTTTGCCAAGATGTCAAACTAACAATCAGATTTTTCTTGGAATATATTGTGTAGGATGTTGATTTGATTCTCAACGAGTAGTTAGTAAAGTACTATGAGGGTTCCAACAATTAAGTTGGAGTAGATCAACTTGTCAGTTTTCCTATAAACGTTGAATTGGTGTCACGATATGATGATGAAGAACTCAAATGCAGGCACATGAAGCAGGATCAGGGGCCTCATTTATGAAGCTTGCGTACGCACAAAACGGAGCTGAAAACATGCGTACGCCAGTTCCTGCGTAAAAGTTGGGATTTATAAAGAAAAACTTGACGTGAAAATATGCGCACCTACACACCCCATTTTTTTTCTCCAAACACCTAACTTTCAATTAGTGTATCCTATATGTTCTATAAAGTTTGTGTTCCAGACCTCATCTTGTGAGTGTATTATGTATGTAATTGTCTTTCAGGGTATCTCATTCACAGTGGGCTGGGTATGCAACAGGTAAGTAAGGGTATGGGGCGCTGAACGAGGGTTGGAGGTTGTGGAGGTATGGTGGACCAAGACACTAGTAAGCACAATGTACTGGCTGGATTCCGACTGCACTCACAGCGGGCCTCGGTTATAAGCGGGTTAACCCAAGGATGGGTAAGTAAACACATAACTTGGCTGTCTTTTTCTCATGGACTGTCTCAGTGGGATCTGATGTTAGGGTTGTGGTTTGGGGACATCGTTCTCTTGATGGACAGCATGCAGTTCCTCTTGAACGGTTGTAGGTTTTAGCTGCTCAGTGCCATTTTCAACCTCGCTGGATGTTCCATGATCCTCATCTCGAACACTCTCCCTGTCCTGTTCAGGTTCTACATGAATCGTTTCTCGCAGATGGGTCTCATTCTGGTCAGATCTGTTTTGGAAGTCGGGAGATGCATGCATAAAATTAAGTAACTTCCCGTTCTTGGTTTCTCCCTTGGTACTAGCAAACAGTAACGAGGCACACCTTCCTCTTCCTCAGAGTCACTTATATTTGGGTGCGGTCTTTCATGTGTTGGTTTCGGGATGTCTGAGGCTCTCTTCTTCCGCTTTTGTGACTCAAATGTGATGGTAGTCGAGTTCTGAAGAGGCTCTACAGGTAAGTCGTTGACTTGCATCAGGAGGTTCTTGTGTAGTGTACGAATTGGTCGGCTTCCCGCCTCCGGGCTTACTTTGTAGACACGATTATCTCCAACCTGTTCTCTCACAATGTAGATGAGCTGCTCCAAATACGGTCTAAGCTTTCCTGGGCCCCCTCGTTCACTGAAATTGCGTACAAGTACTCTGTCCCCAGGCTGAAGAACCACACCTCTACCACCATTTTTCCTGGCGATTTCTCAGCATATCCTTTGGTCCATTAGTTTCTGCTCCCACCATCTGTTATGAGGCCAAAGAGGATGTCCACTGGTAGGCGAGGATCTCGGCCATACAACAAATAATACATGGAGAAACCGGTGGCCTGGCACAATTGTATACCTGGAGTACGTGGGGCAGGTGGTCCTTCCAATTCTCCTACTCTTTCTCTCCCAAGGTGCGGAACATCTGCAATAGCATGCGATTGAGTCTCTCTGCAGCATTGCCCTGAGGGTGATCAGGAGAGCTTCTCGAGTGTGCAAACGAGTTAACTGCCTGAGAGTTCTGAAAAGTTAATTCTCAAACTCTCGATCCTGGTCATGGTGTAGTTTGGCCGGGTATCCAAATCTGGGGATTAAGTCATTGAAAAGTTTTCCAGCAGCTGTCTTCCCAGCCTTGTTCTTTATGGGGCAGGCTTGCGCGAATCTGGTGAAGTGATCAACCACTACAACGATATACTCGTGTCCACCTCTGCAGGCTTCCAGGTGAAGGAAATCGATGCACACCAGCTCAAGGGGTGAGTTTGATGTTATACTTCCCATTGGTGCTCTTTCATATGTGTCTGGCTTTTTCTGTTTAATGCAAGAGCACTTCCTGGTCATATATTCTTCTGTCTCTCATTTCATGAAAGGCCAGTCGAATCGCTCCCTCGCTAGGTTCAGAACTTTTTCAACGCCAACGTGAAACATGTTGTTGTGCAGCTGGGTGAGTACTTTTTGTTTGTAGGTGGCTGGCAGGACCAGTTGTTGTCGACCTGCACTCTTCCTCTAGAGAAGGTCATTCTCTATGTATAATTTGCTCCACTCTCTTAACAGCCTGCTTGCGTGTGTGTCCATTCTCTCTTTTTTCATCCTCTGTCATATTCCTTCAACACCATCACTTTCCTAATAGCGGGGTCTTTTCTTGGTTCCCTCACAAGCTCATCATGACTGACTTCTGGCAGATGCTCAAATTGAGGTTGGCTGTGGGATGTTAAGTTAAGGGCTGCCACCCAGGCCACATCTCCTTGTTGTGCTTTCCGGCATGCTTCCCATATAGCACATATTGCCTTCTCCGATAACTCTTCCGAATAACCAGCCATGAAGGTGTCAATGTCCAGGGGCAGCGTGATAAAGTGTCCGCATCAATGTTGGTTTTGCCTGGCCGGTATTTGATGTTGAAGCCGAAGTCAGCCACCTGCCCCATCCACCGGTGAGCTACTGCATTGAGTTTGGCAGTACTCAGGATGTATGTGAGGGGATTATTGTCTGTGACGACTGTGAAATGCAGGTGTAGAATAAGTAGTCACGGAACTTCTCACATACTACCCACTTCAACCCAAGAAATTCAAGCTTTCCGCTGTGTAGGTGATAATTTTGTTCCACTGGTGTTAACGTGAGTGACCCGTATCCAATCACCCTCATCTTCCCATCCTGGTTCTGATAAAGAACTGCACCGAAACTTTTTTGGGAGGCATCTGTGTGGAGTGTGAAGGGGCGGTTGAAATCAGGATACGCCAACACTGGGGGTTTGGTCAGATGTTCCACAAGCTGTTCAGGATCTGTTGGTGCTGTATATTCCATTGTACCAAAGTACAAGAGGATGGCTGATTACATTTCGTTTTTCCTCGTGGCGGTTTGGTTATCGGCTATGCGTGAGAAGTCCTGCACATATGTTCGATAATAGCTCAAGAACCCAAGCAACTGCCTGACTTCCCCAACAGTCTGTGGCATCTTGTCTTTCAGTGCCCGCACTGCTTCAAGGTCTGTGGGGTCCATTTTTACCCCTTCTGCTGACACCAGAAGAGTTCGCATTTATTCAGCTTCAGCTTCACCCCGTGATTTTTAAGGCTTGCAAGACTCTGCATAATACCTCTACATACTCATCAATGACCTGGAGAAGCACATCATGTCGTCGAGGTAAGGGATACAGCATTCATCTCTCAGCGTGTCGAGCATACCTTATATGCTCCTCTGAAAGCCGCTGGGGCGTTTGATAGCCCGAAGGGTATTCGGACACATTCATATAGCCCCCATGGGGTTATTAATTAGGTCACAGAATTAGAAAATAAACAAGCGAACCGCCATCTTCGTCTCCGAATCTCTGTCTGAGAGAAGAGGAAGGCTTCCCTCACCTATGTAGCCGATACCTACACTTTGGTTCAGCTTTGTTTGGGTCCCCCCCAAGCTAATATTGTTTTTGTTAATAAAAGTTTCAATTATACTAAAACGCTGATGGTTACTGTGTTCTCACATAAGGGTGTATCACATTTGCAATGACTCAAACCGCCATGCCATTTCAATTAATGGTCCAGCTACATCCACCAAACAATTGCTGAGGAGATGCTTTTCAGAACAGAGTTCCCTTGTCTTTGGTTTTGAAACTTAGGACTATACTTTCAGGGATCCTTTCTATAATTTTTAACTTGGAAGTGTGTTTTTATTAGGGTTTGTTTCCCAACCCACGTTGATGAGTTTTGGTGGTCCTTTTTGAGCATGAATCAAGTGCATTATGATGATTCAGTTCATGTGTTTGGCACTTGTTTTAGCAACATTGATGAAAGGAACATGATATGAGTGGTTCTTATGTGTATAGTTGTTCACTTTGTGTGTGTTTTGTCTCACAATTTTATCATATTATCTTTTTAATGTCTTCAGTTGTCAGTTTTTGCAAGGTTGGTTACAGAGGAAAGTTGCCTTTGATATGGTATTTTGTTGACTTTTTTACAAATTTGTATGTTTGCGAAGACATCATACTAACGATCAGATTTTTCTTGGAATATTTTCGGAAGGATGTTGATTTGATTCTAAACCAGTAGTTAGTAAAGTACTATGAGGGTTCCAACAATTAAATTGGATTAGATATACTTGGCAGTTTTCCTATAAACATTGAATTTGGGAATGTTATTAAACTGTACTAAAGTACTATTGGGTTCTAGTCCCTTGGTCCGAGAGCCATAAAGCTGTAAAATATCTTGATTTCTTTGATGTGATATTGTGTTTTTATGCTGTGAGACATTAATTTTGATATTGGGTGTACTATATGGTGTTTTTGTGTATATAGATTGTAAAATATGGCAGAATATGAGAAGGAATGTGAAGAATATGGATGTGTTACGATTTAAGAACAGTGGAATAATGCTGTAGATATGTTATTAGCTCAGGTAGAGCCTAAACATCAAAAGAAGGAAAGTAAATATAGGGGAAAGTTAAAGAGGCCAGGAAGAGATGAGAAGGGTTTAGGCAGCCAAGCCATTGAAAGAAAAGGCAGGATGTGTAAAGAGTAACTCCTCTGATCAGACAACACACACCCCGCCTCCAAAAATACATCCTGATCCCTAATTGCTCTCACACCCTCCCCCTTATGTAACACCCCTGAGGACAGGTAGATTTAGATTTTCCTGAAACAGAAGATCAACTAAAGCACCTGTGGCAACAAATACAAGAACTTAAGAGTTTGGTTGAATCAAGGTCCCCGTCTAGCCAGAGCAGTCACGGATCACAGGAAATGAAAGGAGATATAATGAAGAGAAAATAGAGACAGGAGCAGAGAACTCACCACCACCGTTAAAGCCAGAGAGGGTAGTCGGGAGGGACAAAATGGTTTCTAGTGAAGGTTCCATTAACATGCCACCTGATGAGTGCTCAGAAAAGAGTGAGGGGGAAGAGGATGAAGAGATTAAAAGTGTAACTAATAAAGGGCCAATGATTTCCACCCCAATCCCAAGCAGAACCAGCGGAAAGACAGAAAGAGCCCATAATGAAGATAGAGAGCAGAGTGTGTGGGGTAGCCAATATTATAACCCAAGATCAGAGGGAGATTTTACAGTAATGGATCAGCTCTGTGCAGGATGACTCCCCCCACCCAATTAGATGCCACTGGTATTGATAGGGGATGGACAAGAGAAATATCAGCTATGGAGCCATGATGACATGACTGCCGTCTTGGCTAAACTACCCCCTATTACGTCCGGGGGCGGTAGATGGTTAACTAAGAACTGAAGGCCTTACGCGATGGAACCACTTTGGCAGTAGGAGATTTGAGATGCCTACTAGGCCAGATCTTTACTGTATCTCAATTGACTAACTTTGAGGCTGATGCACACATGACAGGTATTCTTAATGAGACAGGTATTCTCAATGCGGTTGGCTATGCATTAAGAAAACAGTTCCCCACGCCTCCCACCACGTATCAGAACATTGCGTTTTACATCAAACCAGGTGAGACAGGATCAGGCTATTATTTGAATCCAGACATACCAGTAGTTAGCAACGAAGTATGGGAAAGACATCTGGTACATCACATAGACAGGGCACGTGCTAGAATGAAAAAGGAATAACAGGAATTTGAAAAAACAAAAACCAGCTGTTTAAATTGAAGTTCGAATTTGCTAAAGCAAAGGGACAAAAGATAACAAAACAGATGGCCTAACAGCCAGCCCCATTAAGTCCCCCTGATTTTAGTTACCCCGAGAAATTTGAGCAACCACCACCCCAGTGGCATAGACCACCCAGAGAACAATGGGGAGGGTATAGAGGAAATGGAAATAAGAGACGAGGGGTGGGGCCATGGGAGGGGTACTTGTTATGCGTGTGGTGCTACTGACCATCCGAGAAGAAACTGCCCCACACAGCCAGGGGAAGGCCAAAATACAGGGCCACCTGCGGGGGGTTGGGATCCTCAAAAAAGTGGACCTGGTGGTCATGGCAGGGGTCCACACACCCCACAACACCCGGGGCAATGACTCTCGACGCTACCCAACCTACAGGTTCCCATGCACCCAACATGGGGCCCGGGGGTGGACGCGAAGGATTGTTGAGGGGCCCACAAAGAACCACCATAAGGGGAATGGCTGAACCCTCATGGAAATAGTGGTTAACAAAAGTCCACTACAAGCTCTGGTAGATACTGGTGCAACATACTCTGCTGTCACAAAGGGCACTGTGACACAAAAAGTGGAAGTAATGGGTTTCTCTGGGGGGTTAAAAAATGGCCAATGACAAAGATGCTGACAGCAAACATTGCGAATCCACATTCATTCTTGTACTCCTCTAATGCTCCTATACCCTTGTTGGGGAGGGATTGGCTCCCTGTCAAACTTGACCCCAGCTCATCAGTGGTTCACATGTATAGACTTGGCTAATGCATTTTCTGCATACCACTGTCTGAGGACTGTAAGTCATGTTTAGTTTTCACCTACAGAGGTAGCCAATACTCATATAATAGACTACCCCAAGGGTTAATTTTGTCACCTGGAATATTTAATCAAGTGCTGAAAGAACAATTACTGAAGTGGGAACTCCCAGAGAACTGTGTGTTGATAATGTATGTCGATAATTTACTGTTAGCAGCAACCACAAATGAGGAATGTTTACACGCAACCGCCTCAGTGCTCAGGCAGTTGCACATCTCTGGCTTTAAGTCAACAAAGAGAAACTACAAGTCAGTAGACCTTCAGTTACTTTCATGGGTAGATTGATCAGAGACCAGGGTTCCACACTCTCCCACCGTCAACGTAGCAGTATTTTAACACATCCTAAACCAGTGTGAAGGACATGCTTTTCATTTTTGGCCTCACAGGTTTTAGCAGAAACTACATCCCTATGTATGTTTCCTTTACCATCCCCCTTAGACAGATCGTGAAAAAGCAGGGTATGAAAAATTAAAATGCTAAATTAACATGGACCGCTGAAGCAGAACAGGGCTTTTATTACTTTGAAAGTGCAACTGTCACATGCCGCCAATTTAAATTGTGCAGACTATTCTCTGAGTTTTTTCTAAGATGTTTCTGAAACAGGGAGCAACATCTCACATTGTTATGGGACACCAATTGACAGTTCTCACAACACACTCCATAATGTCATTCGTGAATTCTACAGCGTTCACTTTTCAATTTCAATTCCCTTTTATTGTCACATCTCCACGGCACATGTGCCCTGGTGAGTGAAATTCTTGGGAGCTTGCTCCAAAACAACGCAGTACAGGTACATGTAACATGTAACATATAGGACAGACTTCCACTTGTGTACAATATGCACATACATATAATCAGTACACACAGTGTACTATTGGACAAACACAGTCGAAACATTCAACACAGTGCGTACATACAAACATTAAGCACTAGACATTAAACACTAAACACAGATTGTGCACATTCTGCATAATGTAAACAAAGATGTGCATAGAGATATGCTAAGGTGCAGCGAGTGGATGTAGTCCTAGTACAGTAAGTAGTTGCATAGGATGAAGGTAGACTGTTGTATAAAGTGCAGTGTGTAAATATTGTCCAGTGTTAAACTTTGAAGTTAAAGTGCAGTGTGTGACATATTGTATGTGGGAGTGTGCTGCAGGTGCATCAGTTCTGATTGTTCATGAGTCAGATAGCCTGAGGGAACAAGCTATTCCTCAGTCTACTAGTGCGAGAGCGGATGCTGCGGAGACGTCTTCCTGAGGGCAGCATAGAGAGCAGTCTGTGAGATGGGTGGTTGGAGTCCCTGATGACCTTTCGGGATTTCCTTAAGCACCGCCTGGTGTAGATGTCCTGGAGGGAGGGAAGCTCACCTCCAATTATGTGGCTGGCAGTTCGCACGTCCCTTTTCAGAGCTTTGCGGTTGCCAGCAGTGCTGTTTCCGAACCAGGCAGTGATGCAGCTCGTCAGGATGTTCTCTATGGGTGCAGGTGTAGAAGGTTCTGAGGATGCCGGGGCTCATTCCAAACTTCCTCATCCTTCTCAGGAAGAAGAGGTGCTTTTGTGCCTTCTTCATCACCGCGTCGGTGTGAATGGACCAGGTGAGATCCACGCTGATGTTGATGCAGAGGAACTTGAAACTACACCTGCTCCACAGTTGTCTAGCCGATAGTGATGGGTGTGTTTTCTCTGCTCCGTTTCCTGAAGTCTACCACCAGCTCCTTGGTCTTGTCAGTGTTGAGTGAAGGGTGGTTCCCCTGACACCGTTTAGTCAGGGTGCTCACCTCCTCTCTGTAGGCCGTCTCATCGTTGTCGGTGATCAGGGCTATGACAATTGTGTCATCAGCAAACTTGACAATCACATTGGAGCTGTGTGTGGCTGTACAGTCGTGTGTGAGAACACAGCCCCACCAGTGTTGAGGGTCAACGGGTATGAGGTGTTGTTGCCCATTCTGACCACCTGACTTCTGCCTGTCAGGAAGTCCAGGATCCACTTGCATTTTTCTCCATTGAGACAGTGTAGACTAGCTAAAACATAGACAGCACCACACATTACGTATACCCATAAAGGTATAAACATGGCTGATCCCTTATCAGATGGCCTAACTCATGATTTTGTCTGTATCACAGAACTGGCTTCGCATGTATGAGCAAACCTTTCTGCCTCTCCACTCCCAACACCACCAGAACTGATAACGCTGTTTACAGATGGGTGTTGTTTCATATGAGAGGATGGCTCACTAGTTGCTAAATTTTCTGAAGTGGAACAGACAGATGAGGGATTTTTCACAAGAGTGGCATAAAATTGCAGGGAAAACCATCAGCGCAGAAAGCTGAAATGATAGCAGCAACTGAAGCATTAAAATTTCTGGGAAGAAAACATTTTTTTGTGATTCTGCTTATGTCATTACAGCTGTACATGTCGAACTACCACTTTGGCAGAGGTGTGGTTTTGTTACTACCTCAGGTTGACCAATTACACATGCATGTGAAGCCAGAGACCTTTTGGAGGCTCTGATGATATCCGTGGAAGTGGCAATAGCAAAATGCCAAGGCCACTCTAAAGAGAACTCCATGATAACTAAAGGCAATGACGCAGCGGATGCAGCAGCTTAAACAGTAGCAGGTTATGCCAAAACACAAATGACAGTCCAGAGCATTGAAAATCTGTTACCACAATTTAACAGAGCATATCTTGTGGCTGAACACAACAAAGCCACTCCAGAGGAGAAATCCGTCTGGATAGAACATGGTG
Source organism: Triplophysa yarkandensis (assembly GCA_033220385.1). Classification (NCBI taxonomy): domain Eukaryota; kingdom Metazoa; phylum Chordata; class Actinopteri; order Cypriniformes; family Nemacheilidae; genus Triplophysa; species Triplophysa yarkandensis. Next base: position 2,908,195 of record CM065673.1, read on the forward strand.
TTTTGGATGCCCCTGACGGGTTCTGGCAAGCACCAGATGGAAGACCAGCATTGCCTAAAGCTCTGACTACTTCCACACTTAAACAGGCACATTGCCTCTCCCATGTCAGCACCAAACTGATGTTGAGGACACTCAAACATTGGTGGCATCCTTTTCTGACCTAAATGGTGTCTCATTATGTTCTGTCCTGTGACACGTGTCAAGAACAGAACGTTAGACCTTCCCTGAAGCAAGTGCAAGGCACATTTTCACCACTTGCCCAGGGAGAGAAATTGTGATTGATTTCACAGACATGATTACCAGAGTCAAGGGCAAACAGTATCTCCTTGTGGTAGTTGACTATTTCACAGGACGGCCAGAAGCCTACTCTGTAGGCAGAGGAGACAGTACTGCAGTCATCAAATATATAATTAACCATTACATCCCTGATTATGGTTTCCCCAGATGAGTTAGGTCAAACTATGGCACCCCTTCAAGAATGAACACCTGAAGCTCGTTGAAAGCTCTTTGGGTCTTACACATGCCTTTTGGGCTGTCTACCATCCACAGTCTCAAGGGAAAGTTAAAAGAATGAACATTACACTGAAACTAAAATTGGCTAAAATCTGTGTACAGACTAAATTGGCCTGGTTATCAGCTCTCCTTATAGCATTAATGTATGTTCGTTCTTCTGTTAACAAGATTTCTTGTTTTATACCTTTTGAATTGTTTACAGGTCACTCTTTTCCTGGACCCACCAACGCACTAGAGATGGACTCTATCCAGCCTTTATCACACTGCATATTTTGACAAATTAACTGCCCTGATCCAACATTTTTCCAAACAGGTCACACCAGAAACAGATCCAGAACCTATTCCACCACCCTCTAAGTGGCTGCGAATAAAGAACTTCTGCAGGAAATGGAATGAACCCAGGTGGTCTAAACCACTGCATGTCGTCACCAGAACATCACACTGTGTCCCCCTCCAAGACAAAGGCGATACCTGGTATCATTTGTCTTCTTGTGTTCCTTGTGATTTACCCAGCAGGTCTCTGGAGCAAACGGCTGTGGACCTGAGAGAGTCTGGTGGAAGTAAATAACAACAAAACAGTCCAGGCAAAGAAAACCTTTTACAGATCATACACAAAAAAGGTGATATTTTTCCAAGCCCCCACAGGAACCTTTGGCACACTAGGACATGATAAACTGGCCTTTTTAAGGTTTAATTGGACCTTACACTTATCTGCCAACAGAAGAACCTTCAGGCGGGGGCTGTTAAGCACGAGAAGAAAAACACACTCTGAATCTTCTTTGCTGTTGTTCTTTGTCTCTCTGGTATGTTTATTGCAGTAACTAAAGTCATCTGACGCATGAAAAATTACAAGCGAAAAAGGAAACAGATCTGCCATTGATGGAAGCAAGGGAGGATCCCTTCTCACCCAGAAAATAGACTGACAATACATACTATAAAAATATTGTGTGGTTTTGTAATACGAAGTGGTTGGTCAGTGTGGAAGTCGAGGCTGACAACCCAGCATTGTATTTATTATATTTTTATATCTGATAAATAACCCTCAGTTTATTAATTTTTTAACACGAAGGACCCTTGAAAAGTCCAACAGTTCATGATGCATTTCTACAAAAAACTCCATTACATCCTCAAATATCACAAACAGCTTGTTTTTTAATTATAATGCTAGAGCCCTGCGATTAAGGTGAAATATTAAATTGAAACATTTTGACAGGTTCTGCAGTTCTAATCCTATCAAAGATATAACATTAGTTTCCATTAAAACGTTTTCAAAATTCTGTTTTTATTGTATGTTGATCATTTGTTCCTCAATTGCATCCATGTTGCTGCCTTGAAATTCAAAATTTGCAATGACTCAAACCGCCATGCCATTTCAAATAATGGCCTAGCTACATCCACCAAACCATTGCTGAGGAGATGCTTTTCAGAACAGAGTTCCCCTGGTCTTTTGTTTTGAAACTTAGGACTATACTTTCAGGGATTGAAAGTTCATTTCTATAGTTTTCAACTTGGAAGTGTGTTTTGTCAGTGTTTGTTTTCCAACCCACGTTGAATTTTGAAGCTCCTTTTTGAGCATGAATCAAGTGCATTGTGATGATTCAGTTCATGTGCTTTGCACTGTTGATGAATGTTCTTTGTTGTTTTAGCAACATTAATGAAAGGAGCATGATCTGAGTGGCTTATATGTGTACAGTTGTTTCATGTGTTTATTTTCTCTCACAATGATATCAAAACACATATATGGAAAGTTATAGGTTCTTAGAGTTTAAATTATTTATTTATATGTATGTCTTTTTACTGTTTCCTGTTGTGAGTTTTTGTAAGGTTGTTTACAGAGGAAAGTTGCCTATAATATGATATTTTGTCAAATTTTTTTACTATTTTATACGTTTGTGAAGACATCCAGCTAACGGTCGATGTTTTCTGTAGATTGTTGATTTGATTCTAAACAAGTAGTTAGTAAAGTACTATGAGGGTCCCAACAATTAAGTTGGAGAAGATCAACTTGTCAGTTTTCCTATAAACGTTTAATTTGGGAATGTGATCAAACTGCTATTTGAAGGTTTTAGGGAGATTTTATCACTGTTAGTTCATGATGCTTTTCAAAAAAAATTCCCTTACATCCTTAAATATCACAAACAGCTTGTTTTTGAAGTATAACGCTAGAGCCATGCGATAAGGGTAAAATATTAAATTGAAATATTTTGACAGGTTCTGCGGTTCTAATCATATCAGAGTTACAACAATAAATTGCATTAAAGTGTTTATAAAATTCTGTTTTTATTGTGTGTTAATCATTTGTTCCTCAATTGCATCCATATTTCTGCCTTGGAATTCAAAATTTGCAATGACTCAAACCGCCATGCCATTTCAATTAATGGCCCAGCTTGATCCACCAAACCATTGCTGAGGAGATGCTTTTCAGAACAGAGTTCACCTGGTCTTTTGTTTTGAAGCTTAGGACTATACTTTCAGGGATCATTTCTATAGTTTTTAACTCGGAAGTGTGTTTCGTTAGTGTTTGTTTCCCAACCCACGTTGATGAGTTTTGATGCTCCTTTTTGAGCATGAATCAAGTGCATTGTGATGATTCAGTTCATGTGCTTTACACTGTTGAAGAATGTTCTTTGTTGTTTTAGCAACATTGAGGAAAGGGGCATGATCTGAGTGGTTTTGATATGTACAGTTGTTCAATATCTGTGTGTTTCGTCTCCCATTTTTATCAAAACACATATATGGACAATTATAGGTTTTGCTAATTTACATTTTTTATGTATCTGTACACCTTTTTAATGTCTCCAGTTTTGAGTTCTTATAAGGTTGTTTACAGAGGAAAGTTGCCTATGATATGATATTTCTTTGAATTATTTTACTATTTTGTAAGTTTACGAAGACGTCTGGCTAACAATCAGATTTTTCTTGGAATGTTTTCTGTAGGATGTTGATTTGATTCTAAACAAGTAGTTAGTAAAGTACTATGAGGGTCCCAACAATTAAGTTGGAGAAGATCAACTTGTCAGTTTTCCTATAAACGTTGATTTGGGGAATGTGATCAAACTGCTATTTGAAGGTTTTAGGGAGATTTTATCACTGTTAGTTCATGATGCATTTTGCGATTACCAAATTGCCATGCGATTTCGATTAGGTGCACAGCCCTGCTGCACACACCACACTGATGTTGAGGAGATGCTTCTCAGAACAGAATTCCATATGAAACAATTTTGTCAATATCCAAATTCCTTCAGGTCATTCTGCAGTTGTTCATTTATTTTGTTTACTGTTGTTTGTTTACTTTGTTTTTGTTTTGGGTCATTTTTCATTTAAATCACATCAAACTCCTTGACCTTACAATATTCTTTTAGTATTAACTTTGCTCAAACCAGATCAGTGAATTAATATAAAGTGAAGGTCATGGCACACACTGCAGCGATGTGAAGTTATATGTTGCCATTATGGTTTTCTATTCTTGGAATTCGTGCTCTGCATTTATGCCATCTCAGTGTGAACACCCAGTAAGTTAACAAACTCCCACACTGTGAACACAAACCCGTATGAATGAGCAGACATGCTGTGGCTCCTGGGGAGTAGTTGGGGGGACGGTGCCTTGCTCAAGGAAATCACCTCGGTCGTGGTATTCCCACTGGTTCCCAGTCTCGAACCAACAACCTTCGGATCACGAGTCCAAGACTCGAACTACCAGGCCACAACTGTCATGATATGACCTTGACCTGGTTAAATAAGACTTATTGATTTGGGTATGCAAATATCAGAGGCAGACTGAAGAGTTTTCATAGTATTTTTGCTAAGTATTCGTTATGTGTCTGTATCTTTACTCTGTATCTCTACTTTTATTACTAATAACTTTCCGTTCAGCATATATTACTACTTCATAGACATTCGTTTTATTTTCAAGAAATTAACTTTTAAACTTAAACATTGATATTTTCTTTTTCAATAGTTAACTGCAATGATATTTCCAGAAATTTCATAATGCAATCTCCGCTACTGCCCTTCTAAAATGTTGTAATAATGTTTTTGTTGGCTTACATATAATATGCAATATTGGTATGTACAGGTTTTTTTATAAGGGTTAAGTACAGAAAAGACTAGTTGTTAAATCTACCTGAAACCTTTAAATTGCAGTTTGCTACACAATCATGGGGCAAAACAGCTCATTTGACTGTTTCCCGAAAGACAAGCACTAACACCTTGCGTAAGAACGGCATTTTGCATGACACAAAAGGTCATTGCAAAAGAGGTTGTGCTAAACAATGTGTATTAGCAATAGGGAATACTCCACCATAGACGGGATTGTAAAACTAAAACCATTGAAAAATGCAGAGTAGACTCCCAAAGAGTGGACTGCAGCTGCAATCAGTGCTTAAAGAACCACTAAGCACAAACGTATGCTAGACAAGGGTTTCCACTGTTGTGCCAAGCCACTCTTGTACGGCAGACAGAGTCAGAAGGGTCTCGCCTGGGCTAACGATAAACACGACTGGGCTGCTGCAGAATCCATGTTGCTATTTCCTTTTCTTTTTATAAATATATCGCTTATAGCTAACACTTTTTATGCTTTTTCATGATGCAAACTGTAAGAAGGGCTATATAAAAGCTGTATAAAGAAAACATTCTTATACATTTTCCAATCTCTTTAGTGTGTTTACAATGTTCTTTGTATCAGCAGATTTGTTTAGGACAATTTAAGATTTGTGTACACAAATACTGAGCCTGACCATCTGATTGGTCACAGACTTTCAGTTTCTTCCTTCTTTTTTCCTTCACATTTAAGAGCGTGACAACAGTATAGATGACTTCAGCTCAGCAAGACTGCACGGTGAAGATGTGTTTAAAAATGAAGGCAACACTTCTTTTTTTGAACCTCTGTGGACTAAGCTCTGGTCTCTTTAGAAAACACATATATGTGAAAGAAAACTTTTCTTGGGGAGATGCACAAAAGTACTGCAGACAGCATCATGATGATCTCTCCACCATGACAAAAGAAACTCAACAGGTCGTCAAACATCCAAACGTTACTGAACAGTTTATATGGATTGGACTTCACGCAAATTCTGCAAACCCAGCAGAATGGTTTTGGTCTGGAGGTGAGACAGAATCAGTTGACAACTGGGAAAGCGGTGAACCAAACCTTCTTTTACTTGAGCACTGTGCTGCTGTATGGAAAAAATACTCTACCCTGATCAATTACGACTGCCTAATAAAAACACCATTTTTTTGCATGGAGATTTTTGAGCTGATTCTTGTTCAGGAAAACAAGACCTGGGAAGAGGCTCTGGACTACTGCAGACAGAACTACATTGATCTCGTCAGTATTACCTCTGAAGACATTATGGCAGATGTGGTGACAAACACTGCGATGGCTCAGACGGCCTATGCATGGACTGGCCTTCGGTTTTTAGCTGGACATTGGTTCTGGGTCAGTGGGGAGAAAGTTGAATATGAAGCCTGGGCTCAAGAGGGAGAGCTCCAGTGCCCTTCTAAAAATCTCCGGTGTGCAGCTTTTGATACAGAACAGAAGGTTTGGATACCTGAAGGTTGTGAGGAGAGACTCAACTTTTTCTGTGTCAAAAGGAAGAACTAAACAGAGAGAGATATTTCGTTGTATAACACTTTGATCAATGACATCTAGGCTTAAATTTACAAAGATATAAGGTACGATCTTGCTGTTCGACCATAGAGTTTGCATTTTGTATAGAATGTCTTATATATTCTCCCCACATATCCTGTACCACAATTACTGTAATGCAATTAATATTGTATTTTATTTAACATATTTGTACAACACATAAATATATCATATTTAACACACATTTATAGATTAATCATGCTGTTTATTAATTGCATGTAGATACAAACTTTTGGGACGCTTACTCACTTATGCATTCATTTTTTATTAATCCTCCGTATTACTATATTCTTTAGTATAGTTAAAGGGAACTGTGTGATTATTTTTAACTAATCATTTTTACAAAGAAAGTTTACTTGCAATTTTTTAAAGAGGCTTCTTACGGTCTCCTCCTTCAGAAAAGTCTCTTTTTGCTTTCTTATTGACTGTTCCTTCTTCAACATTAGGTCAAAATCATATTTCAAAGGGATTTTTAATAAATGAAATGTTCTGTCATTAAAAAAATAGGTGTTTAATAAAATAAAACATTTGTCTCTTTAAATTATGTCAAATATGTAGGCATATACCATGTTATGAAATGCTTTCTAAATAAAGAGAATCATTTCATTCAAGTGTCCATTATTTTTGACCTTAGTTAGCCAGATCTCCACTTACTCCAATGAAACACTGTTTGTAAGGCGGGTAAACATTTTGTAACCAAACATTTAGTTGTCTTTCAACAACTGATAGCAACGCCTTCACATTAGTGTTTCTTTTTAAGCCTGATTGGTTGCTGTTCAGGAGGTTGTGCAGAGTAAGGTAGGCAGGAAGTTGGTTGAAAACGACCAGGGGGCTTGGGGGGGGCAAGATATACGTGGTGCCATATTCAACCACTAAAGTGCTTGGCTACAGCACTTGAGACTAAATGAGTTATATTAGAAATGCAATCCCAGAAACATACAGACAAACAGAAAAAGAGAAAAAGAGGACCAAGCAAATTTCCCTAAACTCAGGTCTGCTGAATAGAGCCAGGGATTGGGAAATGCCGGGTAGCGATGCCAGTGGGGCTTAGAGAGCCTTAGGCAACGGCTTGGCTCATTTGGTGTTGTGTAGTCTGATAAGATTGTAAGTATGGGATGCCAAATCTCAACATAACCAGACAATGCACAACCAGTTCGGATCCGCCTGTGTTGGGCCTTCCTTGGCTTAGGGTGTCTTGTGATAAAGGACCGAAACACCCAAGGAGGCTGAGGTGGATAACTGGATAACTGGATAACGGATAACGAATAACGATGTGTCGCATTGATTAGACTCATGAGGTGCCTTGAGGTTTCTAAACCAGAGGATGTCGACCCAACAAATCCGTAAAGTCTCAGAGCTCTATTACAATACTCTGCATTTCATATCTGTCACACAACAGCATGGGAAGCTTGAATTGGGCAAATACACTGTTCTAGATGTTAGGATTTAAATACCTAGTCCAACCGAACGAATGCTTCTAGCTCTGTATTCTGTATTGCAGCGGTCGTGAGCAGTAATTGACAGGAAAAGAAGCATATCTGGAGTTATACTTCATTCAACAATGGAGAAGCTATGTGTTAAATCTTTAAAAAAATATGCAACTGTGGCAATACCCTAAATATGACAATGCATTTAAAAGTCAAACATCCCAAAGAGTATTACAAAGTACAAGTGAGTCAAACAGAGGAGTCAGGAGCACAGTAACAGTCCTCTTTACCCAGTGTGTGGCCGACGTCCTTACAAGAATCCTTTTTAGAGAGGAAGACTTTATCCAAGTAGCAACAAGTGCTGATAACAGATTAAATAAAATTAGTCAAAAATGAATCTCGACACTGTCTTGTTCCTTCACAATAATCTCTAAAGAGCAAGGAGTGCATAAAAACTATCTGACACTATCAGTATGCATAGTTTGCAACTTTCCAAAGAGTTTTATAAAAATATTCAAAGTGGCCAATTTTATGTTTTAAGAACGTTTAGAGCTGACAATAGTCACCATCACGGTGATCAGTATTTCCTTATATTAGGCTTTAAACCCTTATTTCTCATGTTCAAATATACTTTAAGGGACAATAGTGACCTGGTGTTTCAAGTCCTGGACTTTTGATCCAAAGGTTGCTGGTTGATGATTCAGTAACAGTGGGAATACATCAACAGAGAGGAGTCTATTGAGCAAGGCACCAATCCCCTAACTGTACCCTGGATGCCACAGTATGGCTGCCCACTGCTCCGCTTGTGTTCACATACTGTGTGTGTAAGCTGGGATGGGTTAAATGCAGAGAACAAATTCCAGGTATGGAACACCAAGTCCATGACTTTCACCTTCAACACTTGAGAAGTTCTTTACAATGAACTTGTTACATTTTCAAATTATTGCAACAAATTAAACAAGACATGGACATCTCCTCTGATGATGTGTCCCCTGATGGAGCAGTGTGCAAAAAATCTTAAAACTTATATGATTGAAAAAACTAAATATCATTCTGCAATGCATGACGTGTTATATAATAGAACAAACCTCAATCACGACAACCAGATTGCAGTGCTTCTAATCTGAATCATCATTGTTGAGGTAACAGGCCAGTGTGGGTTTTAAGACTTGAGTGATGACCTATTGTCATTATGACTGAACGAAAAATAAGCAACAGTTAATAATGATGAGGCTTTGTTTAACACTTGTTACAAAACAGCAGGCCACTATGTCAATACCACTAGTAGGACTAAACATCTTAAAGCAAAACGTCCTCAAGGGCACAACACAATGCAGCTGAGGTGAGCAGAGGAGGTTTCAGAGGCACAAACCCCAATGCAACTTGCCTTCAGAATATTGAAAGGCGGACATCTAGGTACCAAGTGGGGAATTTTTGAATACAAAAAAGACAAGTTGAGTGCCATATAACAGATGGTTTATATGTAGAATACATGTGATATATGTTGATATGAACACACAGATAAACACTCACAAACGCAAGTAAGCACACACACGAATGCATGGGCATGTATGGTGTTGTTATATATGGTTTTACATAACCATGTATTCTATAATTTAGTTTTGTTCGTAAAAATAATTATAGCTATTGTGTGTTAAGCCGTACTTAGAATTGAACCCTTCAAAAGAGCATCATCCGTGAACACACACTCCGGCAGTTGGAGGTTCAGTACCTTGCTCAAGGGCACCTAAGTCCTGATATCGCCGGCCCGAGACTTTAACCCACAACCGTACGGTTAGGAGTCAAACTCTCTATCCACAAGGCCATGACTTTAGACTAGTACATGGGGGGCTGCAGATAACAGAGATGAGCATAGCTACATCATATAAGACAGATATTAGGCATTGATGCCCTTGATATGGCTAAATGAAAAGGTAAAACTGTTTTTATTTGCTAAAAAATGTCTACAGTTGACCAGATGTATGTGTGCTATCTGTGTTCATTGCCGTTAACATTCATAGAATTAAAGCTAACTGTAAAAGATTGATGATTTGACAATAATTTGTAGCTGCTGACTAGAACACACACAGCGACATCAAGATTGTCCCTTACCTCCTGTGCTGGCTTCTGAGTTTCAGGATTCAGATGGGTCATTGTCATCATTCTATACAATTTCTTAATCGATATTGTACAAGAAAACAAACGTTGTGGAGCACAGCATCTGTAACAAAAGTTACAGTGCATACCTCCAAGATCTTTATAGTGATAAAGCACAAGAATGAAGACATTTATATTATGGAAAGACAAAAATCTTTAAACCGACATTCAATATTAAAATTTCATGCAAACTTACACTAAGAAATTGTACTATTTACTTTATACTTGGATGCATATCTGATATAACTGTACTAATAGTCATTTCCACACACTCAAGCAAAAAATCGTGCATGAGTGCCAACTGAGTAAGTGTCCCAAAACATTTGTGAATGCAATAAATAAACTTGGTTAAATTATAGCTTTATTTAAACAAGCATTTATTTGTAAATGTGTTGAATAAATGTGTATAAAATGTAGAATAGTAATTGCATTACAATTATTGTTGTACAGGATGAGTGGGAAGTCTAAATAAAACATTCTAAAAGCAGCACACCAGAGATTTTTAGAAGGGCACTGGAGCTCTCCCTTCTGAGACCAGGCTTTATATTCTACTCGATCCCCTTGGACCCAGAACCATTGGCCTGCCAAAAACCTTGTCTAAGTTGTCTAAGCGGCGAGGATGTTTGTCAATAGATTTGCCATAATGTTCTTAGAGGTGATACTCAAAGATCTATTTAGTTCAATCTGCAATTGTAGAAGTCCAATAATGAAACAGTGTATTCTGGACACTATTTCAAATTGAATCCCTAGAGGGAGTTGTAGCTTTATTTTGAAAGCATAGTAAGCTTTAACTAAAACATTTAACAACCATTTAACTAAACCATCCATCAGATCTATAAACTATGTACTCCACCAGATCTTATCCGATCAAAACATGTAATGAGGTATTTAAAACATATTTCAAACAGGGAATTAGTTTAACCCCAAATAAATTATGCCCTTGGAGATGGAAAGTTTCCATTTGGTTTAGAGAAGTACAGAACCGGGGGCATCGAACATGCATTAACGGTGCCAGTGGGACAGTTTGGAACGTGTTAGCCAATGTGTTTCTTGTATGGTTGTGTTGTGTGGTTGAATCAGATTTAACAGTATGGAAAGCCAAATCTTGATATAACAATGTAATATACACATTGGCTTAGGTTCTGTTGTGAAAAAAGGCCGGAACAACCGAAGACGCTGAGCTGCACAACTGACGATGTTTTGCTTTGATTGGAGTCATGATGGGACTCTCGGGTTTCCAAATAAAAGAATGCTGACCCAATGAACCAGTAAAGTCCAAACTCATATTCAAGAATCGTGGAAAGTTTCTATTTTGTTTCTATTTGACAACTTAACTGCTGAATATTGGGATTGTAATATTTTCCCCTTTAAATCAAGTGTTATGACTTGGATGAAATGCGATGGTAGATATTTTTGTACTGATTTATGTTAACGGCTCTTAAGGGTTGAATCTGTGGAGTCTGTAGAGCCCCAGCAGTAATATATGTGGTATATTCCTTATTCATGTAGAATTATAATTAGTTAGAGGTTTTGAAATCCAGTCTTAAAGGTCCCGTTCTTCGAGGTTCTATGATTTTAAACTTTAGTTAGTGTATAATGTTTTTTTTTAGAGTTCAAATAATATCTGTTGAATTATAAAGCTGAAAGGCAAGCCAGATATTTATTTAAAAGAAATCGCCTTTGGTTTGGACTACATCCCTTTATATCTTTAATAACATTACCGTTTTTTGACTAACCTCCGCCCACAGGAACAAACAACACTGCTTAACCACATGGTGGTTTAAAACTAGGTAAAGTTTAGCTGTAGCCAAGTGAATCATTGTTCTATGTATAGGCGTATGCAAAAGTGTTGCTTGCACAAGTTCTACTTGGTAACCTTCATCTATGTTCTCCAGGTCTGATTCCGGCTCAAATTGAGAGGGTAAAATTAGAGACTTTATTACAATTACTCTGAGCGCATGTATCTCCAGGTTATGGTGTGATCTTTCTGGGCAACGTGCAATAAGCTGCTGTCGTATAACAACACAGGAACCACTGGCCCAATCAGAACTCATTATGTATTTCTGAAGGAGAGACTTTATCAGAACAGGGAAGTTATCAGCCGTTTTTATGACAGTAAAAACAGGGGTATTCAGATAAGTAAATTGTGTGTAAAACACAATTATTTTTAACATGCGAAACATAAACACACCTTATTTTGCACACTTTAAACACACTCAAAGCTTTAAAAATATGAAATACAGGATTTTTAACTAAATTATAGACATTACAATGTAACATTACGATGACATACACAATAAATTCAAGACTTATATGTGTTTTTTTGTGATGATCTTTTTTAAAACTTGATTTTACACAATCTGAGTTTATAAAATCAGCTGTTATTATGGTTAGATTAATTTGCGTTTAGTGGTGGGTGTAACTTATAACAAATAAAAGAGTTGATATAAAAGTGAAGTGTTAAAAGTGGATTCTGGCCTCTTAAGGGCCTGTGTCCACTAGAGGCTTATACGCCGGTGTTCAGCGTTTTTTTTTTCAATAGTTTTTTGAAAAAGTCAACTGCTGGCTTATTTTTCCTTTCTACGTTTTGTGCTGGCGCTCAGCGTTTTCGGTCGGGTGCTCTCAGTTGAAAGACGTTCAACTTGGGGAAGAACTATCAGCCCATCAGTGTCACGTTTTATGCAGCCTTCCATTACAGTTCGGACAGGACGGTACAAAGGCTTCTTTCAACTTAGAACAACAACTGTACAGTGATTAAAGACAACAAGGAATGAGAAAATAGAATTGCTCTTTATTGGGATTAGAAGTCTTTATAAAATGTCTTCAACTAGACTATTATAACTTTATGGAAAAAAAAATACTAGGAGGAATGTTTCACTTGTCCTGGGACAGCCATTATAGGAATGGTGACCGCTGGAAAGTGGGCATGTCTAATGATGTAACATAGTAGAGAATCGCTAACTTTATGCAAATGCAAAGCAGCTTTCCGGAGGGACCGCTTATAGTAGTTAAGCAGCAGAGTTTACGCCATAATATATAATTTAATAGAATTTTAGTTTTTCCTCTTGCTATAGAAAAAGTTGAGTCTCTCCTCCCGGGCTTCAGGTTTTCAAACCTTAAGTTTTCCATTCAAAGCTGCACAAAGAGATTTTTTGGCAGAGCACTGGGACCAGCCTTTATGTTTATCTCCTCTCACCCAAAACCAATAACCAGAAAAAAAACGAAAGCAAGTCCAAACATAAGTTGTTTTACTCATCATAGTGTTGGTCAACACATGTGTCATAATGCGCTCAGAGGTCATACTGACGACATGTACTTCTGTCTGCAGTAGTCCAGAGCATCTTCCCATGTCTTATTTTTATTTACCAGAATCAGCTCAACCATCTCCATACATAAAAAGTGAGATCTGTGTTTCAGCAAATACATAACAATAAAGAGCTATATCTCAGTACACCTGTCTGTGTGCGGTATTAAAATTGTTTGCCTCTTATTCATGCCAAATAAAGCTTTTTTCCCCCTCCTCTTTGGTTTTTCCAGTACTTCTGTACATCTTGCCAGGAAAGTTTTATGTTCACATAAATATGCTTTCTGAAGAGAGTAAGGTTTAGTCCACAGAAGCTCAAAAGAAACAACATAGAAAGTGTAGCCTTCATATCTAAACATGTGTTTTACGTCGGACAGTCTTGAGGAGTCAAGTTTTGTTGTCAAGCCTTTACATTTTCTTATATTCAAAGAAAGAAGCTGAACATTTTTGTCCAATCACACGACCATGTTCAATATTTGAGCACACAGGTCTTCAATAACCATACAGTTTTCCAAGGCAAATCTACCACATAAAGAAACCATGAGACTCCCACCAGTCAAACTAAAAGTAAAAGCATGTGGAACATGTATACTGCATTACTTGAACTTGTAATACCAGTATTATCCGGCATTATGAACCTTAATAAAAATGTATCAGAACAAGCAAAGGGTAGCATTTCCTCTTGAAACAGAACCAATTTCAATTAAAGAAATCCAATAAACATCAACAAAATAGAAAGGCCAACGGAAGACCAGGTGAGAAAAACTATATATTTGCTACTAGCTGTTGCACATTTCAACAAGAGGATGTCTGGAAAACAACATAACTCGCCGGTTAACCACTATGGTATGATGTAATGTTTGCGAAAATAACTTGCTTCTCATGTCTCCTGAAATCATAGTAAGGTAATGGGAACATCCTTACAATCTTTAGAGTTTGAGTTTCAAGGATTGTTCTGTATGCACTCTTCCCTTTTTAGCAAATGTTGTGTGTCATCTGTGGATGTCAAGTGCTGCTTTGAAAGTATAATGAGAAGAGCAAATTCACGAAGGTAAATGTCACATCTAAGACAGCTCAGGTATCACATGCAGGACAAATATGCCAGCTCAAGTTCAAAGTTCAAAGAAGATATTTGAAGGAATTCATGAAAACAAATAGGTCTGGGGCACCTTTTGCTGCCATTCATCGTTCTCTATGGTAGGTTTCATTTTTGTACTACCCCTGTAAAAACAAAAACACTATTCATATGATATTGCTTTTACAGGAGGTAGTAGGGTGAATAGATGTGACACATGCTTAAAATCTTTAGATAGAGACCAACGTTTCCTCCCTATTGTCTTATTATGAATATTACTTTATGTTCACGAACACAGTTAAAATATTTTTTTCAACAATAACCTTAAAAAAAGGAAAAACAAGCTTTGTGTCTCGGATTAGTGCTTTCTCCCAGTGCCTGGAAAACAAATGATGCTTCTAGTGCTTCCATACTTGAAAAATGAATTTAAAACTAAAAACATGCACGTCATCATCCGCTTCAAATAACAGAGGATAAGTGTTTTTTTTCTGGAACTTTTACAGAAGGTTAAAGTCCACCGTCACTATTACCAACATTGTCAACAATTCTTACTGAGTTGGCATTTCAATATGTATGTAAAAGTTCATGAAAAAATTTATGTCAGTTCATTACGACATATCACCCACTTTTAAAACTAGAAGCCAACACAATACAGAATTGAATACCTCATAGGGAGAATGTACAGTGTGATTCTAAATCCTTCTGTTCAAAAAGGTAACCCATTTTTTATTTCATAGGATCAATGGCTGGCACTGTGCTAATAATAATTATTGTAATGACAATGTATACCAACTTTTATAAAAACATGCCACAGTGTCGATGTGTATAATATTATCATATAACGTTGATCATAATATAATTTAGTCTTAAATGACTCTAGAACTCATGCAAGTGACTCAAGGGGAGTGCAAAAAGGTGTCAAATGTCAAGAGCAAATTCACACAAGGTGGGAAAACTTGTTGAAGGGAGCTTAATCTGGTTCTGATTTGGACTGCAAACAAGCGAAAACAATTTGCGTCAGGATTTCATACTACAAGGATACGTAAGTTTAAAACACATTGTAAAGCTTAAACAGAATAACTCATATCATGTTTTTTTCTGAAATAATAATATTAAGACGTACGTATATAACAAATAAAAAGGCAAGTAGATAAAATCCATTTTTGTTAAAATGAACCATGTTAGGTTTCATATTAATATTTAAAAAACCTTTCAGAAAAGAAACTTGAAAATCACATGTGCCAAAAACGTGTGGACACAGGTGAAAAGTCAGTTTTTGGAACAGTTTTGTGCGAATCCCACGTAAATTCCCATGTTTAACCCAGTTGATCACATGTGGAAAATGACACCACATTTCATACGTGTGTTGACGTGTTGTGTCTTTTGTACGTGTGATTATCATGTGTTTTTTCTGTATGGGCAGAGTATTCAAATCAAAAGTCCCCTGTTGTTTATAGACAAAGCCCGCAAAGGTTCCAAAGACAACAATCTTAACATACGCAAAGATTTACATCTACATACACACAGCATACAACACATCTATTATAATTGAGCTTTATCTATATAATAACCATGTTTAAACTCATTGATTGAAATCTCTGGGATTTTCTCATCTTTCCTCTCCTACATAATTTATTTATTTTTTTTCAGAAAAACATTCTGTTTATTTTCTTCATGTATGCACTGGTTAAGTTGCATCATTATCTGTATTTCCTTATCTATGATAAAACGTGTTTTGGAAAGATATACCAATAGGTTTATAGATTTCCTGTAGGTGGACACAGGTCATTTTTTGCTAGAGCCTAGTTACATAAAGGAAATGCAAAATGGGCACAGTAAAATTCTGTAGTTTTCATAGGAAAAACTCTATGAAAACTTCTGTAAAAGGCATGGAAAACATTTTAAAGTGACCAAAGATTGGGGCAAAGAATGAACATATATTTATGTTATTACTGATTATTGAAAGCAAATAATGTAGAGCATTTATTGTCTGATTATTATCAGTGATGGAAATTCGGCTCTGTAGAAAAAATATTCTACAAATGATCAAGCTTTTTTGATAACATAACATTTTTTGAATCACAAGGAACTCAGAAATATAATATTGGGATCTGCTAAGGAATAAGCTCTTGCCATTCACTCTGGTGTGTGTTTTCTTTTGCAAGACACTACATTTCTTTAGGTATGTACTTTTCTCTCTTTTAAGATGACACATTAAGTGTACGCTCTCCAGCAGACCAACAAAAAAACTATGAAATCAAAGCTCTCTTTCAGAATGAGGGGATACATTTATTTTATAAAATCATATTACATTATAATTGTGGAGAATATATCTTGAGAGAATAATGGATTTTACTGAACAAATATCTGCTTACAAATAAAATAAAATAAATAACTTTTAAAATGCTTCACACACACTATACTAAAGCTTTTCTCAGGAAATAAATAAAAAGACATTGATGTGAACTTCAATTTTTATCAATCTTCTTTATAAGACTTTATTCAGATGTTTTGGTTATGACTTTTTAGTCTTTATCCAATCTTATCTTACAAGTGACTTTTCTTTTTGTTTTAAGGATGCTGTAGTGCATGAGACCCATCAGACACCCAATAACTAGTTGTATCTATTAAATATAACAGTAACACCCTTACCCAACCATCAAGCTAATCACAAGGGGTCTTCCCCAAATCCCCAAAGCAACCCATGCCATTCTGATATGACTCTTTTACAGCCCAAAGACATAAATTCAGATGCACTCCCTTTATTCCCTTTTAAGAACAGACATACACCTTCAAATTTATATGGAAATGTACTTACATCTATATGTTACCTTTTCCACATGTTGATGCTCCTGTTGTTTTATGTCCCTATCAAAAATGAACCCACAATAGTTAAATGAATGTGTTTGTAACTACTAGTAATAATACATTTGGAAAAAACTCATTCAACCCAGATGATATGTAGATCATTTTTGGTGTGTATGAGTTGGATTTGTGATTTGCTAAATGTTAATATTTCTTGTGTCTTAATTACTCTTCTCTACTTGGGTACTATTAAACTATGCGAAGACGATGTTGGAAGTCAAACACAATTCAAAACTACTCCAAAAGCCTTCCTTCCTTCCTTCCATGGGTTTTAGTGGATGTCTGCTGGCAGCACATCTTCAGAGGTTCGTTCACCTCTTCACCCATATGATGCAAGCCAGAGCCCCTTTAATTTGATCTCTCTTGACCTGTCGTCCCAACTAAGAATCGAGAAGGATCTCTTTTCCCTTACGTCCTTTCAGCTTTACAGACATGTTAGTTTAGTTACAACGTGTATCAACGTGTATGTGCGTGCGTTTGTGTGTGAGCGTGGGCGCGTACCTGTGTTTTCGCTTGGAAGCATACCTGTGTGTGTGCTTTTGCGTGTACCTGTGTATGTGTGCGCGTGTGCGTCACTAGTCTCTCTCTCTCTCTCTCTCTCCCTCTCTCTCTAATCTCTAATCTCTAATATCATGCCTATGGATAAACCATGGTTCAACGTATTTCTTATACTAACATGTTTACTAATGAACTCTTTCTTGATGCTATGCCCGCCATTGGCCAGAATTAAACTCGACAGGTCTGAACTATTGGAAACTTTCCTCCAACAAGGACATTTCAAATCAAGTAAAATTTATTTATAAAGCACTTTTTATATGCTCCTATGGTTTAAAGCAGTTGTACATTAAATATTTTACATTACATTTAATAAAAAGGTATCAAAAAAAGAGTACACACACAGACAGAGTACACACACAGACAGACACACACACACACACACACACACACACACACACACACACACACACACACACACACACACACACACACACACACACACACACACACACACACACACACACATACACACACACACACACACACACACAAGTAAAATATTATGCAAACAATCAAAAATGGGATACAGCCTCCTGACCGGGACTAAAAGGGCAGGGGAACTGCAGGCAAACAGTGGCAAGTAAAAAAAACAGTGGCAAGTAAAAAACTGACAATACGATGCTTTATGAGTAGCCAGTGTAGAAATAAAAAAGCATGTGATCATATTACTAGAATTAGTAAGCACTCTGGGAGCTGCATTTTGAACTAACCGTAATCAATTTAGTGATGATGCAGGACCGCCATTGAGTAATATGTTACAGTAGTCCACTCTGCAGGTTATGAATGTATAAATGTACTTTTCGGCATAAGCAATACACAAAATGTTTCTTAGTTTGGCTTAATTCTGAGTATGGGTCACCATACTTGGCTGTGTGTCACATCACTTCACTTCACATTTACAAATTGTAGTCTGAAATATTAGATGTGTTTGGGCTGATAGAAGTACTTGGGTTTTATTTGAGTAGAAAAGTGTTTATCATCCACTATTTTATTTTTTTAATGTACTCTTACAGTTTTGATAATTGGAATGTTTCATCTGGTCTAGAAGAAATGCATATCCGGGTATCATCTGCATAACAGTGGAAACTGATTCTGTGTTTTCTGATAATATTACCAAAGGGCCGCATGTATATAGAGAAGAATATAGGCCCTAAAACTGATCCTTGTGGTAATCCGTAGTTTACCTTAGATTTGTGGATCCCTATTTAGATTCCTCTGTTCATCACAGAGCTTGCAAGTATTCAGTATTCATAAATAGTTGAGTAAGTTTTTGTCGCTTTGTTAAAGATCATTTTACTGATGTTCAGAAATTTCTAGCTGCCATGTTGTCTCTCTCTGTCTGTCTTTCTTTCCCACACCCTCTCTGCTGCTTCAGCTCATTTGTTGTTTTATGTTTGTATTGCTTATATATACACAATCACCTTTATGTACAGTGGATTAATAATCAACCATGTATTCACTTGTTAGATGTCTTCTGTGCTAAATGCTTACACAATTTGGTCCCTCAAACGGTGTCTCATTGCTATAGCTACATAAGCTTCAAATTTGTTTTGTAAAGTGTGTTTAATATCACTGATGTATTTGCTGGATTAATACAGACATATATATATATATATATATATATATATATATATATATATATATATATATATATATATATATATTATCAGTGCTGCTACTAATCACAAACATTAAAATATGTATATTTAAAGATAATTTTTATACATATTTTCCTTTGTCCTTAACTAATTGCCGGTCTGAAATCTATTTTTGAAATAATTATATTTATTGATCGTATAAGATCCAGTAGAGTATTATATTTGTTGATCCAATAGATCTGGTGGAGTATTTTATGTTGTTGAGTTAAACCTCATCATGCTTTTAACATTAAACTAGATCTCCCTCTAGTGAATCAATGTGGGAATAGATTTTAGATTGCAGTTACTTGTATGTATGTACTTGTATGTATTTAAAAGAATACATCGGGAAATGATACATAATTAATTCATGTCCATATTCATAAACACAAGTTAGCTGACTCTAAGTCTAATATAGATGAATAGATGAAATATCTTACTTTAATATTTGTACTGTTAAAATGATACGTTAATAAAAAATAAATAAATGTGTAACTCGTAGCATTTGCACCATTTTTTGGACATCACTTTCAAATCCAAGCTCTGTTTAAATATAAGTTTTGTGGTGCAGTATATAGTTCCTTCAAACGGTCTATTCTTTAATTAAAAGAATAAAGGAATTAAACATTCAACTTTTGCAGGTTTGTGCAATTTAATCCCCGTAAACCCTTCAAAGTATTTTGTCTGACAAAAACCTGTTTCCTTTTTAGAAAAATCAATAAACTTTTCTTTCCGGAAGGTTAGTGCTAGGGACATGGGACAGGACCAGAAGTCTCTATGGCAATGCTCCTGATATCCTGCCTTATGGGGACCACAGGAGTGCAGGAGGCCTTGGAGGGAGGAGAGCATGAAATAATGGATCAGAACCCATTCAGCAAAGACATGTGGATCAGATGGGTTTGATATGGGCTTCTGATCCCCAGTTGGTTTTGTCCGCAGTTCCATGAAGTCCCAACATGGGTCAGCCCAGATAAAGTAAACACTTTTAGTGTGCATACTACAAAGTGATAAATGTGACACCTAAATTAAATGAGATCATAAAGCTATTATTATAAAAAATGTTTTGACTGTCTAACAAAATGATAGTTTAATCTCAATATTATAAATAAGTAATGTGGTATTTTGGACTATCTGTAATTTGTTCCCTAAGCGAGCAGAAAAAACACCCAAAAAATCATTAAACATCCAACCATGAGATCATAGATGCATAGATTAACATTTCTGTATTTGACATCGAGAGTAGAGGCCTTAATTAAGATATGGTTTTGAGATAGAAAAATTCACTATATACCAATGCTAGAGACGTGGCTTTTTAGGGAAAGATTTTCATCAAATTGCACACCTAGGTTCTTAACTGATGACGAAGAGTTTACAGAGAAGCCATCAAATCTTAGACAGTGTTCTAGGTTATTACATTCACAGTTTTTAGGTCCTATAAACAACATCTTGTTTTTTTCAGAGTTTTGCAGGAAGAAATTACTCATTATCCAGTTCTTTATATTGACTATGCATTTCATAAATTTTTCAAATTGGTGTGTTTAAACGAGCCTATTTAACGAGAAGAAATATAGAGTTGAGTATCAAAGCTGTTACTGCTGTAGAATATTCTTACATATTTACATTTAATAATGAATAATACAAATAGATCATATTCTACCACATAATATTGGAAACATGTAGGGAACCCAGAAGAAAATATCATTCTTCTCTAATGTATTTAAAGACATTTTTTATCCAAAATTTTGTACTAAATATGGTAACGTAGAATATGCAATTAGAAGGTAATACTTTAATAAACTAAACTGTGGAAAAACAAACAGGTGCAGGAAACAAACTCAGGTAATCCAAAAACAGGCATGGACATAAATCCATGGGGCATTCTAATTTAACAACAGACAATGAACAAGAGAAACAGAAGGGTTTAAATATGCTGGGATAACCAGGAAACATAAAAACCTGGGATACAATCAGGGCATGACCAATGGAACAAAAGAACTACAAAAGACTACAAAAAAGATGTCAGGAACAGGCACTCAACAAGACTAAACCAAATGAAAAGACTAACAGGGGATCGCAAGACACACATCGTATTTCCCCCCCAGGGCCGCTTCCAGATGCCCTTAACTTAAATGTTCCGGTGGTTGGTGAAGTAATCTGGGGAGTGATGGACAGACAGATCCGTGTGGAGCCTGTCTTGGTAGCAGACGCGGGGCCAGAGGTGAGGACCGAATCGGGGCAGGCAGGACCGGGGCAAGAGTCTCCAGTGGCCAATCTGCGAAAACGACAACTAATTCAAATGAAAACTTTTGTTTCGTTTCAACTGGTCCCAATCAGAACAATCAGTGTGGTATGAAAAGGACCCAAAATGGCATTCAAAATGCTACAGTATATCATCTCCAGGCCAACTGAACCGAACCAAACTGAACTCAAGATGTATAATCACTGTATAATGCCATATTACCAACATACAGAATGTCATCATTTGCGTCAAACATAATATGCTTGAGATGTTGTTCTAATGTTGGATTTTGGTAACTTCACAAACAAACAAAAAATCAATGTCTAAAGATGTTACGATTTGACATTATGTGGACAGACATGCTTATAAATATCAACATCTAATAGTGTTATAATTTTGCCTTGCGTTGATGTTTTTGTTGTGACATTAGTAAGACTTTTGGATTTCTGTAGTCTTACAATTAACTAAATGTTATCATGTTATGTGAAACAACCAAATTTTGATGTCTAATGATGTTGTGTGCCATCTGTGTTGGTTCTGGCAAGTCAAGTATCCAGGTAGCCAGTTCAAGTCCCTGGCTGATCATCAATGCTAGACATTCTAGGAACTATTGTGTATATTTGTTGTAAAAATATTGAAGAAGAAAGAAATGTTAGTAGAGCTTTACAATGGTCTTACACATACAACCTCTGCAGTCTGTACAAGCTGCATATTTTTAATGGCAATGATTAAATAATCCAAAATTACACTATTCTGATAAGTATTTTATTCCCAAAAATGAATGGTTATAAACCAGTTATAAAGCTAATGTTTAAATGTCTATAGAAAATATTAGTTACAAATAAAATAAATTTGGTTGCCCTTATTTTGTAATATTCCAGTGATATGATATGTTCTATATACAGAGTGACATCCTGTATTTATCTTTACATATAGGTTTTATTAAAGCATGTAGAAAACATTGGCCATAGTTCATCTGGACTTGCGCTTTCCACATCTTTTAATTACTTGAAGACAGAGAAAAGTGTCGATGTTAGGGAGACAAAATATTATAAGATGTATTTTAATGCTTTAGATTTGAATCTGAGGAGTATGCAGTGCCCCAGCAGTAATATATATGAAATCTGTACTGTTCCTTGTGTTCAAAGCTGAGGAGCCTGCGGCGGTCAAGCAATTCACTGTTCTTCAAAGCTAAAAGTGTTTTATCCTGTTTTTAACATGTTCCCTTATTGAAAACATTATTTAGAACCTTTATTTATTAGGGTTTGGAAATCCTGTTTTTCCTTAATTATGGACATTGCAAATGTTATAAATTCTGGATTTTATATTATGTTTCTCGTAATTTATTATCCTTTTCTTATTAAAAACTTGATTAACACATTCTATTTCTAAAGTTAAAGTCATCAGCTGATGTTAAGGATACATTAAATTGTGTTCCATGTTGCGCCTAACTAGCTACAAAGTAATTTGTTAATGTGAAAGTTATGTGTTTTAAAGTGGATTTTCCATTCTAGCTCCTTAATTGGCCTATAAGATGAAGATTAAATAAATAAGACCTACATGTAACCCCTATGGGCCCCATAAATATACTGTAAGTAGCTGATCTTGGCCCAAATAAAAGCTCTGTGTCCACACAATGCAAATCGGGTACATCTACTAAAAGCCCATGATGGCCCGTTATGGGCTAACATGGGGCCTATATAGAGCCCTTGGATAATTGTACTACCAGATGCAAGGTATATAACATCAGTGTCTTAAATCATTCTCTCATTCATTAATTTCTTTCCCTGTAGAGAACTAAACATGAAACATGAACAACGTCAGGTATCATAGGTCACTTGAAATGTTTAAAGTGACGTTTTTTGCCGCCCGTGGGCAGAAGTGAATTTTCAGGGTTTTTTTGTCTGTAAGCGCCAATATTGAAGTCACATGATGACAGAACAACAACAAAAAAGAATAGCAAAGAAAGGTCAAGTGTATAAGTTAAAATAAGATATTGCAAAAATTTTATCATAACAGTTTATTTTTCCATTATAGAGTTCATTTCAACATTAAATTGTATGATAAGGAAATATAATTAATGATAAAATACAATGTTTTGTAGTCCTGTACAATATGTCCACCTAATAAATATAAAACCATGTTATTTTGTGTATTAAATGTTATAATAAGAAAGAATATTGGCCTGTTCACACCGCCAGCAATACCAAGCAACAAAGCCACATGAAATCATCTATCTATAAATTGAGATGGTATGACTTTAAGAGACATGAGGGAAGGTGACTGCTGGAGAGGAATAAAGCAACAGATGTTATGCCATCCAATTTCACTCAATAATCGAAGATTTGTTACTAGAGCAAACAAATCTAGGACCTTCTATTGAAATTTATTCTTTAGAGACTAAAATCACCAGCGACAGTCACTGACAGTGTGAGATACAAAGTTTATAAAATTCTATAGACAATAGAAAGATAGATGAGTTTTATGGATAGAATATTCCCACGTCATTTAAAATTGGTAAGATTGAAAACATAAGTACATACAATCATACATTGAGATGTCTGAAAACTGAAATATAACACAACTCTAAGGTTAATGTTAAAGTGTTTCTACATTTTATTTTTCCTCTTGATACAAAAAAAGTTGAGTCTCTCCTCACAGTCTTGAGGTTTTAAAACCTTACGATTTGCATCCCAAGCTGAGCACTGAAGATTCATGGCAGGACACTCGGACCAGGCTTTATGTTCTTCTCCACTGACCCAGAACCAATGGCCAGCTAAGAATCGAAGGCCAGTCCAAACATGAGGTGTTATACTCGTCATATCGCTGTTCACCACATCTGTTGTAATGTTCTGTGAGGTCATACTGACAAGATCAACGTAGTTCTGTCTGCAGTAGTCCAGAGCATCCTCCCATGTCTTATTTTCATTAACCAGAATCAGTTCAAAAATCTCCATACAAAAAAATTCTAAAACCGTGCTGCACCGGAGATTTACCATTAATGAGTTATGTGTCAATATACCTGCACAGTGTTCCTGGGAAATTCTGTTTGGCTCGTTATTTTGCCAAACCACTGTTTCGCTGTCTCCTCCAGACCAAAACCATTGGTCAGTGCTTTGAGGATATTTGTACAATCCAGCCCAGATAAACTGTTCAGCCTTATCCGCTTGTTTCAAAGCCTGTCTTGATTCTTCAGGGGTGAGGGTGGAGAGATCATCATGATGCTTCCTGCAGTATTTCTGTGCCTCTTGCCAGGAAAGTCTTGTGTTCACATAAATGTGCTTTCTGAAGAGAGTAAGGTTTAGTCCACAGAGGCTCAAAAACAACAACATAGAAAGTGTAGCCTTCATTTCTAAACATGTGTTTTACGCCGGACAGTCTTGAGGAGTCAAGTACTGTTGTCAGGCCTTTTAAAGGTTTTCTAATATATGCAGAAAAAAGCTGAAAATCTTTGACCAATCACATGATCATGTTCAGTATTTGAGTACACAAATATTCAGTAACCATACAGTTTTCCAAGGCAAATCTGCTTAAACAACAAAAACAGATGATTCAGACCAGTCAGACTGAAAGTACAAGTGAGTAGAAAATGACTATATTGTAAAAAACGTTAACGTGTAATACCATTATTATTACGCATGAAGAACATTGATAAAATGTGTACAACATTATCTTTTTAAATTCTGTCAGAACCACTGTAGTCAAAGATAATTAACAATAGTGATGACAAATTATATCATTTTATATTTAGTGCGTCCATGCACCTAAACTAAAAAAGAACATAACAACTAAACTAAACAGAAGGAAAGCGGTGTTGCGTTTCCCCCAAAATAAAACCATTGCAAAGAAAAGAAGAAAATAGAAAGGAAAATGAAAGATTAGGTCATAAAGAATAAGCTACTGTTGCAAGGCACATTTCTATACAAGAATAAAATATAATTAAATATTGCAATGAGCTGTTGTTGAGTGCATTTTAAAGACCAAAAGGAATTAATTAATCTTTTTTTTAAATTTTAAATCATAAAAATAAACTATTGCAACTACCTGCCCCACAAGATTAGAGTGCATTGTCCAAACAGGATTCAACTGGCCGGTTAACCACCATAGTATGATGTTTCCTCGCAACTTTTCGAATGTTTGCGGGAGCGATGGTTTGGGAAACACTGGAATCGTTAAACTATGCTGAAACAACACAACTTTTGACCATAGTTGGGAACGTTGCTTTTGGGAAACATTCCCCGGATTAGAAAGAATTGGAAGAGCTCATCATGAGACGTTCGTTATGCAACCTAAGTATACCGGACAAGGCCATTAATGTTAGGAGAACTTCTGCATACATAGTAGGAACTTGATCTTGGGCATCTGCTACATTCAATGCTGACATGGTAAGTGAAACCAATTTTGTAATATTGCCATTTAATGTTGCAACGAAAACTTTTACGAAAGTAGCGTGCTGATGTGACAAAACATGCGAAATTAGTGATTTAAATGCAAAGCTGCTTTTATGCTCCCTTCACATGGTACCAAGTTTCAAACCAGGGACCTTAAGGTCACGAGTCCAACACTCGAACCTCCAGGGCATGATTGCCCCCTGGAAGACATCATTTTTCAGACAGCGTGGCTCGTCTGGAATAAGTTCAACAGAATCAGCTGATGAATGAGCTGAGTCTGCCAGAACAAATGCTGTTAGCTCTATATGATTAACCTTTTGCCCGTGTGCCACTATTGTGAATCTACAGACAAATACACTGGACCCCAAGCACATGCATGTTTAAGGTTATAATAATTAATATAAAATTAATGAATTAATTTTATATTTGTTTAGTTAGGTTTTGAATTACAATACAAAAATACTTATCCTTTTTCCTTAAAATAGAGTTTACTCGTTTAGTTATATTTTACACATCAGACGTAGAATCCATGACACAAGAACAGAAGTAAACAGGACTAAACCAATGACTGAACACAAATCCAAATCCAAAGTCCCCTGTTGTTTATGGACAAAGTCTGCAAAGGTTCCTAAGCAACAGCTTAAACATATGCAAAGATTTCCCTTGAGCACGATACAGAACATACACACAGCATACAACACATATATTGTAATTGAGCTTTTGTACAAGCACAACTTCATAATAACCTTGTTAAGATTTATTGATACAATTCTCTCGGATTTTCATATCTTTCCTCCTAATTTCATTGTTATTCTCAAAAAAAACAATTTCTCATTCATTTTCTTCATGTATGCACTGGAATAGTTGCATCATTATGTGCATTGCCTAAACAATGATAAAATGTGTTTTTGAAAGTTATACCAATAGGTTTATAGCCATTTTCTTGCTAGATCATAGTTACATAAAGGAAATGCAAAAGAGGCCACAGTAAAATTCTGTAGTTTTCATAGGAAAAACTAAGTAAACTTCTGTAAAAGGCATGGAAACAACGTGACCCAACATTGGTCATAAATATATGAATAATTATGATGTTTGAATCTTCAACTATATATAAATAATATTAAATCTTCAAAGAATGCATTATTATTTGTGTTGTTTTTATTTTTCGTCTTAAGTCATGCTTGTATAACACTCCATGTTAGTTCCTGACTCTTTAAGGCCCGCCTCCTAGTGCATTCTGGTAGGTCACCCAGTCTTAACTACTGTTATTGGTCAGCTCAGCTTTCAGTTAGCGCATCAACACCTGTGACGAGATGGAAATCATGTGAATCCAGTTACTTTTGTAACGAGTGGTCAGTAGTCCTTGACTCTTCAATGTTTCATTCTCCTTGGCTTTGGCAACCATGTGAATAATTTTTGTGATGTAAATATTGAGTAATAAATCTAGCCATTAAACACCAGGCTTGACCCTAGCTCCCCATTCTCATCCTGGCTCAGCAAACGTGCAACAGACCAAGCCGGCATGAGCTGAATAACCTACAGTATGGGTCAAGCTGCACTTTTTCTGGTATCCTGGATTTCTTAATTTTTACTTTTGTGCTATACTTTGGGTCTCATTTGTTAACGCTTCATATGCATAAAAATGAGGTTGTAAACATAGTTACGTCACTGTCCATGCAAAGTGGCGCCACTGTCCATTGCACGCAAGCTCTCACACATGCTACTATTTGGAGCTGTTTGCAATTTGGCGGTATCTATGGTGACTCCAGACTCCTGATTGACTACTAATGAACTTGAAACTGTTCATCCAATAGTAAATATACAATCACTTAATAATGATTTCATGTATGGTCACAATATGACAGATGTAGCTGCGGCCTTCTTGCATTTAGATGACATGACTAAGATCACCAAACATCACTCCCAAGACATTGGGATGATGACATCTGCATGAAATGCCACCCAATAGATACGCAGCCATATTAATCCTGTTGGTGTTCACGCATCTCTGAGCACCATCAGAAGACATTACGAAGAACGCACATCACGCTAAACCTTTATGGATGCCACTTCAAGACTAGGGTAGAAAAGAAGCTTTTGATTTTATTTGAGTATAAAAACAAATTAAACAATAAACTTGGAATAACAAAGGCAAGAGGACCTTCCCTTTAAATATTTTTATAGTTTAGAAACTAATTAGACAGATCTATTGTTTCATAAGGGCTTCATGCTATGCTGCTTACGAGAAGTATTGTTCAATTTTGCTTAACATTTCCTCTCACAGCATATCTAGCGCATTTATTGATTTATGTATAATTGGAATTCATCAGTGCTTACAGCAAGATATAGTAAAATATTCTTCATCTTTATGAAAAACTGGTTAGTAGCTCTAAAGCATCTGAAGACTGGGTTGGGTGGTTATTGTCATCCATATATCCTGTCTTACATTAAACTGACTACCTGGATAAATTATTTCATTCGTGGAAAACAGAATTCTAGATCTATGTGTGTGTATTAAGGAAATCTGAAAAATACTTAGATCTGGCTGATTTTGCAGCTTTCTTAAAGTTAATTCACAGAAATTATTTTAAAAACGTATAAGACTCAGTTCAAATGTAGGTGGCCTTTAAATCAGCACACAGAACCCTGCAGTAAAATCAAAATACATTGTAACTCAAATGATGCATGAATCCCAATAGAGACGGGATGTATAATAAGGGCTTTTTTATGAACCATGGAAACCCCACTACCCTTGCCAGTACATCATGGTGTTCTTATAAAACAACAGCCTGTCGGAAACAGTTCTTTAAAAACTGACGACTCACAAGCAGAGGCATATGTCTTCGTTAGGAAAAGTATATCTATTTAACGTCCGGTGTGAAAGTAATTTAGAAAAAATCTTCAAAGGGCCTATCACCTCTTCTCCCATGTGTCATGATTATGCCACTCTTGGACATGGTTTTCATGAGTTTGGCAGAATCAACCCTGCCAACCCTCCTTCGGCCCCTGTCAGCTTCAGTGCCATTCAGGGCCCGGCTTCAGCACCGATCAGAGCACCTAAATAACCTATGGCTTCAAAGCAGTTACTTGACACGGAGGATGAGAGAATGGTTCAGTTGTTGATGTTGAAAGACACTATTGATGATGTGGATAAATGTCGTGATGCTGTGTTGATGTCAAATGTAAAAGGTGATTCTGAGTTACATAGTAAGCAGGGTAGGGATAAGCTTGAGGAATGTGTTGATGTTTTTGAAGGTTCAGTCCTTATCCAAACAGCCCCTGAAAACACCACAGACACTAACAAACAGACCCACCACACATTCAATGTAGCTAGTGCTGCGTCACATAGTGATATTGCTGAACTTGATTCAGACCCAATAGAAGCAACAAAGTTAAGTACATATGACACAGCTAACACTGATCTGCTTAAGATGCTAGCTAGCTAATAAGAGTTTAGCAAGAAACTCATACAGTGCTTACCAACACCTACTGTACGGCCACAGACACAGTTAAACCAAGCCTCAGGTCTTCTTCAACAGCCAGACAGAAAACCACCGAGTGAACTTGTCTCTCAGTCGGCACGTGAAGGGATGGTGTCCTTAAGGGAACTCAGCTACCTGCCTTGGAGAGAGTTCAAAGTGCGAGGGCGGACAGATTGCTGACCAATCTTCAGACATCAGCTACAATAATGTCTGTAGACAAATTGATGATGGGATCAAAGAAGGATTCCCCGATTCAGAGATTGTTCGTGGTGTGCTAAGAATCATGAAAAAAGGCATATTCAAAGAAATGTTGATAAACAAAATCGACATGACCGTGATTGAACTCAAGGGGTTTCTTCAAACTCACTTAGAGAAAAAAACAGCACAGAGTTATTTTAAGAGTTGATGTGCACGAAACGAGATGAGAACAAGACATCACAACAGTTTCTTTATCGTTTGATAGGTCTAAAACAACGTGTTCTATTGACGTCAAGATTAGCTAATACTGACATCAAATACACTACAGCTTGATGTTTTCCTACATACAGTATACCAAGGCTTTGGACACAAGCACGCAGACGTACGTAGAGAACTCAAACCGCTGTTGGCAAACAGAGAGATCACTGATGATATGATTCTGCGTCATGTGATGAAAATCACTAGTGAGGAAAATGAGAGAATGAAAAGACTTGGTCTTTCACGCCGACAAACTGTAACCAATGTACACAGCACACAGCTCGGGTTGGAAGTGATAAAGACAACTGGCCCAAAGTCAGAGAGTGCGGCGTCCAAGTCAAATCAAACAAAGCCAGATCCTCTGAAAGATCTCACGACCAAAGTAGAGGAACTCACTAAGCTGATTGAAGCCCCACAGAAACAAAACCAACAACAACCGACTCATGGACATCAGTATCAGAATTCCATATCAGAATAGAGTGCAAACAAGATGGGGAAAACCTTATGGCTGTCCAAGCTGCTCGGAATGAAACAAACAAGACTGTAAACACAGTTTCACATGTGGGGATGAAGGACACCGTGCAGCGGGCTGTCTAAAACGACCAAGGAAGCAGGGAAACGTTAACCGGGCACTGGAGAGGGTTGTCTCGTGGCCGAGACAGAAAGCAAGTCCCAACCAAAAAGCTAGGTCGGTAATGACGAGTTGCACCGTTCTTCACTCCCAACCTCAGTAACAACAAGACCAATCAGTCTCCGTAACAAAGCATTTCAGCTTACTCCTCAGTCCCCAGAGCTTTTGCTAGTTTAATTGGGAAAAGGGCCTTAGTTCAGAGCCATTTAAATGGCTTAGCAGTCACCTCCATGCTCGACTCTGGGTCACAAGTTAGTATAGTTAGCCGTGCCTGGAAAGAAGAGTACTTGCCTGACCCCAGGATTAACTCAGTCTCTGAGATCTTGGGAGAGGAGGAGCTGAAAGTTATTGCGGCTAATGGCAGTATCATTCCATACAATGGGTGGGTAGCGATTAACCAGCGATCTGGTTTGCATAGATTACTTACAACTGGAGAAAAGCAAAGGAGGCCATTTTACCAGATTAGCCCAGGCTTACCCCACCAAAAACAAATCAGGACAAACAGCAGCTGAGCGGATATACAGTGACTAAATACCTCGTCTGGGTTATCCAAACCATCTTCAGCGTGATCAGGGACATGAGTTTGAGAACAACCTGTTTCGCACTCTTGGAAGGCTGTCAGGGGTCGGACACTCACGAATATCTCCATAACAGCCACAGTGTAATCATGCTGAGCGGTTCAACCATACACTGCTACAAATGTTACGGACACTGAAAGACAGAGAAAAAGAGAGATGCAAAGAACATTTACCACAAATGATACACCCATATAACTGCACACGCCAAGAGTCAACAGGATACTCACCTCATTACCTGCTGTTTGGACGACATCCACGTCTGCCTGTGGACCTTTTGTTTGGATTAACGAAAAACACAGAATCAGTAGGACACAAAGGATATGCGGATAAATGGTAAAAAAGGATGACGGAAGCGTACAAGATTGCAAACAAATCCAGCCTATCATCGAGTGTGAAGAACAAGACTTACTATGACCAGAAAGTAAGGGGCATGGTCCTCAAGCCAGGAGATCGAGTACTTGTTCGTAACATGGGTGAACAAGGTGGACCTGGTAAGCTACGTTCATACTGGGAAAAGATGATCTATGTGGTGAAGAAGCAAATCTCACACAATCCCGTATATGTCATTCATCCTGAAGGAGATCCGAGTGGGAGGAATAGGACTATACACAGAAACTTTCTGCTGTTAGTAAATGACTTAACTGTTGAGAGTTTGACACAGCCAGTTGACTCTATGGTAGTTCCCAGTCAGAGACAACTGATATTGACGATGATGAGTTGACAGGAGGTTATTGGCTGAAAACACCTGTAATCAGAAGGGAAAATGATCAAGCTGGACATTACAGATCAGTGATCTCAAGGAGAGAGCAAAGTTTAATATCAAAGTTATATCCTGCAAAAGCACCTGATCGGTCTCCACAGAAACAGACAATGATTCGTAAAGACCGTTCAAGTGCATTACCTACGAGGGAAACTGTATTGATGGACACATACTTACCCGAGTGGCGAGGGATGCACCTTCCTGAAGAAGAACAACAGGCAGAAAATAGAGGAATGGAAGAAGTGGGAAGAGAATCACAAACAAGTAAACCATCTGACACTTACCTACCACAGCCCGAAGAGGATGAACAGAATAGAGAGGACAGGGAAGTGGAAGTAGTGGAAGAAGCACAGACAAGTGAACAACTTGAGAATGCTTGCCTACCTCAGCTTACAGAGGATGAGACAAATAGGCATAAGAAGCAAGTACAAAAGGTAAGACCGATTTCTCCCTCTACTATGACTAGGCCCGAAGGGGAGACACAAAGAGAGGTTAGGAGATCAGTTAGAGGGAAAAGCCCTACACCCATATTAACTTATGAGTCACTGGGCCAACCCTCCTTACAAACCCATGTAGAATCCATTTCCTCACTATCTACCTCAAACCCCCTAGCTTTCATGCCATATATGCATAGACAGTTCATTCTACCTACGGCTTATACACCTCACATGTACATGCCTTACACATATTACATGCCCGTCACTACACATAGGAGTTTTAGCTTTGTTTTCATGGGAAAATGTCGGGAGCCATTTTTGTTTGTCGGGTTGGATGTGACTCTCACAAAAATAGGTTTTGTTGAGATTACTGTCTTTTGTTTTCTTTCCTTTGATTGCACGTTACATACTATTGAGAGTATACATAGAAGCGCACTATGACATGCTGTTTCATAGAACGGACACAAGGGGGCAGCACCTTGAGCCGCATAACTCTGGGGCCCTTAGCGAGGTGCGGAGGAAGACAGGCTCATAATCCGGTTTAATGGAGAAAGAGCAAGTGTTGTCCCGCGTCACTAATTTCTGTGTCATATTTCCAATATTTCCAGAGTACTTCAACCAGGGTTATCAATATATATCTGCTAGCGGACCCCTGACCGAGACCCGTTACATAAGCATGTAAAAGAAATTCATGTTGTCAATTACATTGAGCAGTTTAGAATTATTCAGTTAATTTTCACATTTTATTTAAAAGGATTTTTCTGATAATACTACAAGTTTTGTTAGTATATGTATATGCAGTTTACTCCAGACTAACTGAGAGGAGGAGACCTGTGTGTTATGTGGAGGAGACTGAAAGAGCCATATATTATTTTTTTTGTGTATTTGTACAGTCTGTACTGGTCTTGCTGAGAGGAGCCAAGTTGCTGTTACGCCTTCATTAAATAAGAAGTTTACAGTTGGTCGTAGACTGCGCATTACCTTTCTTCATCACAAAAACAACACAACGTGTTGTTTTGAATTTTATGAATTCCTGTTTTTTTCTTTTCCCCCCATTGTGGGTGTTTTTTGTTTATTAAAGTCTTTTTGTTAACATTAACTCCTGCCTGCATCTGGGTTCTTCAGCAATTCCAAATATTGACACCATGTAATGCTAGCTAGAGCCCCCTCAAATTGATATCTTCCCTCTTAACCTGTCACCCTACTAATATTCGAGAAGGATCTCTTATTTCATGTGCTACAAAAAAAAATGTTCTATGTTAATTTGTAGATGTTTGTGTATTGTGCTTTGTGTATTGTTAAAACCTCCTTTTTACCTAGACAGAGTTGTTAGTTGAGTTACACTTGCATATATTTATGTGTATGGATAAATCCTGACTTAACGTATTCCTTATGCTAACATGTTTGATAGCGATTGGAGAGATGGACTTAGTATCTTTCTTGGAACTATGCAGACCACTGGCCAGAACTAAACTGGATAAGTCTGAACTATTGGAAACTTTTCATCATTAAACACACACAGGACATTGTTCAAGTCAAATTTATATTACATAGCACTTTTTCCATTTACCAATTTTTCAAGGCAGCTGTACATGAAATAGGTTTTCATTTAATAAAAAGGTATCAAAGCAGAGCACACAGACAGACACACTGGTTGTTAACATACACAAAGAAAACATATAGGAGAAACAAGAGTAAAATTGAAACAATAATATCTGAACAGCATTAAAATATTTTTAATAATGGTGCAGTTAAAGCTGATTACAGCAGCTTCCAGACGGGGAGTACCAGGGCAGAGGACCCAGCCAGAAGAACCAGTTCTCCTAAGGCAAAACAAATGCATCTTTACAAGCTCGCCAGTGCTTGCACAAATAGACTGAGTGAGCAAAAGAAATATTAAAGAAAGAGATGAAATTATGCATTAAATGATGCAATTAATATTACCTTTAACATGGAAGCTGTGAAAAGCAGTTTGTGTTGTATGACAGGGACATGTCTGATGGCCTCCTTCGTCTTTCGGCTACAGAGTCTGGTGTGGTTTTAAATGGGTGGAGGTCATGTGATAATTATCCTAACACTGGTGTAATTTCTAGGCAGGGGAGGAAAGCAGAAAGAAAGAAATTAGCTTAGCTGCTGTTCACTGTACTACATAAACTCCTTATTGAAAAAAGGTGTTTTTAATAGAGATTTGAACTGGAAGACTTTGTCTGAAGCCCAGATAGTGTCTGGAAGGCTATTCCAAAGTTTAGGTGCTAAGGATGAAACATTTTATCCCCTTTGGTGGATTTATTAATTTTGGGTACTATTGGAATTCCAGAGATCTGGCATGTGGGACGGGTTGAAGTGTGATAGGAGCTCTATTAAGTATGCAGGACAGCTAAACTGTTTAAAGATTGTAAGTAATCAGCAGAAATGTATACTCTATACAATGCTTTATGGGTAGCCAGTGTAGGGGTTAAAAAGAAGGGGTAATGTGATCATATTTCTAGAACTAGTAAGGCAGCTTCATTTTGAAGTAACTGTAATCGATTTGGTGATGATGCAGGACCGCTGTTAAGTAATGCGTCACAGTAGTCCAGTCTGCAGGTCATGAATCCATGAAATAGCTTTTCCGCATAAGCAATACACAAAATGTTTCTTAGTTTGGCTATGTTTCTGAGTTGGGATAGGCAGATTTTGTTATATTTAAAGTAGGATTTTTAAAAGTCTTTAAGGTCTTTAACATTGTTTGTGGGGTTAACTGTACAGCCTTCTACTTACATATCGTAGTCTGAAATATTAAAATTGTTTGAACTGATAAGAAGTACTTAAGCTTAAGAGAAGAAAATTGGTTGTCATCCTCTGTATTATTTCTTTAATGTACTTTGACAGTTTTGATAATTGGAAAGTTTCATCTGGTCTAGAAGAAATGTATTTCTCTGTATCAACTGCATAGCAGTGGAAACTGATTCTGTGTTTTCTGATAATATTACCAAAGGGCTGCATGTATAGAGAGAAGAGTATAGGCCCTAAAACTGATCCTTGTGGTAATCTGTAGTTTCTTTCTGTTAGATTTAAAGATTCCCCATTTAAATTTGTCTGGTTACATAAACTCTGTCTCATTGCTATAGCTACATAAGCTCAAGATTCTCTTTGGTAAAGCCAACAAAGTGTTTAATATCACTGATGTATTTGCTGGATTAATATGCACAAGTTGACGTTATCACTACTGCTACTAATCATTAACATTAAAATGTGTAAACTTATTGACGGTTATTATACACATTTTCCTGTGACCTTAACTTATTCCCTGTCTGAAATCTATGTTTGAAATATATAAATTAATTTATTGATCTGATAAGATCTGGATGAGCATTTTGTTCATTGATCTGATAGGATCTGGTGGAGTATTACATTTGTTAATCTGACAGATCTGGAGTATTGAATTTGTTGATCTGATATATCTGGTTTATTTTATGTGGTTGAGTTAAAGCTAACAAAGTTTTTAACATTAAGCTAGAGCTCTCTCTAGTGATTCAATATGGGAATAGTGTCTAGATCTACAAATCTCTGTAATTCCCTTTTTATATGTAGGATTAAATGTATTTAAAGAAAAACCCAGGAAAATTATGCATAATTAATTGATGTCCTCTGTCAGCTTAATTTCATATTAATAAAAAAAATTAGCTGACTCTTAGTCTCTTTTTTATTAGTTTAAAGTTAATTAAGACGAATATGTAGAACATTTTCGAAGTTGATCTAATCTAAAAGCTCTGAAAACTGAGTCTTTGTATTCAACCTTTGTGTTTTCTTAAGATGTCATGTGATTATTTTATTTCACCTTTGCAAGATTGTATTTTTATTTATTTGTTTATTTTATTTTTATTTTGTACCTAAATGCAAATATCTTACTTTAATATTTGTATTGCTTAAATAATATGTTAATAAAAAATAAAACATATAACTCGTATCATTTTCAAAATATTGTATTTGTACACACTGTACTTTAGATGCATGGTGAATCCTGCATGCTCAGAATCAACGACTCATCGGTTCTCAAATTAAACAGTTCTAGGTTCAGTGTACGGAAGAACCGAACGCTGCTGCCACCAATCATGAGTCAGGAGTGAGAACCACTCTAGTGTGACATTTATGTAAACAACGCTGCAGATCTGTGCATAAACATAAACAAATTTATAATGTGTTTTATAGTATTACTACTCTGATTTAAAAAACAATGACTTAAGTCTTTATTCCATTTAAAATTTCCTTAATTGAATGTCTCGGAAGAAACGGTTCAGAGTCGCTAAGCATGACTTAATTGTGTTCTCTCTTCACGATAGTTCAGTTTAGTAATGCTAAAGTGAATAAACATTTCCTGACCAAACTGACCCAGCTGTCTATCCCTAACTCTGTCTGTCAGGGGATCACTTTCTGAAAGACAGACAACAATTAGTCAGAATGGCCAAAATCATGTCAGATAGCCAGACCATCAGCACCGGTGCCCCACCAGGATCTGTTCTCTCCCCACTGCTCTTCTCCCTATACACAAACAACTGCACCTCTAAAGACCCCTAC
The DNA here is from genome assembly GCA_033220385.1 of Triplophysa yarkandensis. NCBI lineage: Eukaryota > Metazoa > Chordata > Actinopteri > Cypriniformes > Nemacheilidae > Triplophysa > Triplophysa yarkandensis. Next base: position 2,944,909 of record CM065673.1, read on the forward strand.
ATTAAGCTCCTGAAGTTTGCAGACGATACTACTGCTGTCTGACTCATCCTGAACGGTGACGAGTCTGCGTACAGACAGGAGGTGGAGCAGCTGGCTCTATGGTGCCGGTACAACAACCTGGAGCTGGACATTTCAAAACAGTGGAGATGATAGTGGACTTAAGGAGAAACCCCACTGGAGTCTTTCAGGTTCCTGGTCACCACCAGCGCTCAGGATCTGAAGTGGGAGGCTCACATTGACTCTACTGTGAAGAAATCTCAGCAGGGACTTTACTTCCTCGGACAGCTGAGGAAGTTCACTGAATGAAGCACCTGCACTTCCATCACCATCTGGTATGGCTCAGCCTCCAAAACTGACCTCAGTAGACTAAAGCGAGTAGTACTGCTGAACGAATCATTGGCGCTTGTCTTCCCACACTTTTAGAGCTATACTCATCCAGAGTGAGTAAAAGGGCTCGCAAAATCATTCTGGACCCCTGACACCCAGCACACTCTCTGTTAGAACTGTTACCATCTGGTCGACACTACAGAGCATCTGAGCACAAAAACATCCAGACACAGGAAAAGCTTCGTTCCTCAGGCCATCTGCCTCATGTACTGTTAATTGTTCATCGTGTGCAGTAAATGTGTGCAATAAATTACTTTTCATCAGACTTTCATATATAGCACCTTAAAAGTTTGTAATTTGTTAATTTGTAGATTTCCTTACTGGGATACGGTTGTGTGCAATGCTCTACCTCAGACATTCACTTGACATTTCACAGACATTGTCACTTACGGTGTGTCCTGGAAGTTCTGTAACTGGAACAAAATCCTCGTGTGTGCAAGCACACCTGGCAATAAAGCTCATTCTGTTTCTGATTCTGATTCTGTAATGGAAGTAGTCATGGAAACATTACATTTTTGTTCGTGGTTTGTATAATAGGTTTGTATAATTTAATCCCAATAAATCTTGTCCTACCAAATTTACATAATTTCCTATTAAGGAAAATCGATAAATGTTTCTTCAAAACAGAAAACTTGTGCATTGTTGTCAAGTTAGTTGATGCACATTTAATGAAATTAGGTGACTGAGGCCGGATTTGCCTATTAGCAATCAGTATTAATGAATATAAGGGCAGATTGGTTGTTGCCCGTGGTGCGTCACATCCGACTTTCCACTTTGTGTCCGTGTTTACGGAGGTTTCAGGTCAACATGCTATGCTGTAACAGGCGCTCATTTTAAAACTGGTTGGTCTTTGAAAGCATTTTTTTGTACATTTAGAGTGTCATCTTGTCTGGGTGCCTGTGTGTTTAGTGGATCTAATCACTGTTCGTCTGACAGGTATGTGTATGAGCATCTGTATCAACTCAAATTGTGTTAGAGTTGATGTGCTGCTAACACTGCTGCATTATGTTATCCGTGGGCTGATTGATAGATCTTGGCCTGTACAATTTCTATTAGGTGCGATAGTTTGAAGGTGAGCGTTTTAAATGTAATTATAATCCGTGAAGGAAAAGTATCATGACGAGTAACGTCTCTCTTTGTGTTAGTTGAAGGATTCTCCCTCTCGTTATACCTCGTTTCCACTCATTACATCCCTGTCTGTCATTTCGTATCTTGTTTACTGCTGTCTTCCACTTTGCGCTGCTAAAGATCTGCTCACAATCCTGCGGTGTATATTGACAGAGGTCATCACCTTGATTGTAAGGAGACTGTCTGTCTGGTTCGTATTAGTGGCTGCTTCCCTTTGTATATTAACGTGGAGATTGCGACAATCTCGTCTAAGTGAAAGAAAATGATTACTCTGTCTGGTTCCACTTTCTTTTTTACTTATTTTCCAATTTTTCTTTAGGAAAAGGTCCCGACCCTCATGATGGAGACGAGCGCTACAAGGAGGGCTGTCTTTATCACTCAGTAAGGAAGACCCTGTACTCTAGGAGCTCGAAGGGGGAACTGCTGAGGTCCTATAGAACCACAGATAGGTCCCAAAGGATACAAAACGCAGCCTGGATTCGCCCGCAATGGGTGCCCCAGGAACATAGTGATAAGGTAATGTCATCCTCGGGTCCTCCCATCCACAACGTTTCGATGAGCGGCTAATGCCAGTCATAGCCAGTCAGAAAAGACACTGCATGCTGCACAACTGGCCTACAAAAATATGTGAGCAGCATTGAGCACCCGATGCAACAAGACCTGAATAATGACCTGAATAATTTTATGCAACAACAAAGAAATGTGAGGACAAAGTAAGCTTTTACACTCGTTAAGAAGTTTACTTAGAATATGTCTACCTATCACCTCAAGAACTGATATACAGTCTTAAATACTTTAATATTAAAAAAACATTTTGAAGAGGCTCATGAGAGTGTGTTCATCACATGATATTATAACAAACTTTTACTTCTATTGTTAAAAGTTTACTATAAGTCTGAAAGTGTTTTTGGGAAGGGATCTACATACCAACTCATCACAATCATTAAACTGGTCGAGGTCAAGAAAAACAATAGAACTGAAAACGGATTTCTTTCAGGATTATATTATGAGTAAAAATGAAAATACCATAAACCAAAAATACAAATAACGCAAAGAAAATATAGAAATACAAAGTTTATATCCATGAATATGAGTGTGTAGTGTCGTATGCAATGAAAGGTGGTGATATGTATATGCCCCAGTCCACAGGTGAAAGAAAAACCTGTGGAACGCTTCAATCTTTACTTTCCATGACAGCCTGATGTCTTGACAGAAGGTTATTTTGCATTGTCATCCTCACACCTAAAAAACTATTTTTTATTATGAATAGACAAGCTTGCCATTTACACACAAAAGAGTATTATTCACTATATAACAGAATATATTACTATATCATGACATTGTATACTGTAACTGATGGTAACGTTACTAATTTATAAAAAAGGTATTACAACAGTTAGTCTGTTTACCCTCCTGCCCTCAGGGAGGTGATTCCGGAGCCTCGGGACAAGGACAACAAGATTAAGGGACAGTTTTTTCCCTATAGCTGTCTCCTTACTGAACTCTGCCCTTTGACACCCCTCAACCCCCCACCACTCACACGGCCTGCTCCCCCACTTCAACTTTACACCTGCTTATTACTTATTTATTTAAAATATTCATCACAATAACCAGTTGTTACATGCACTACTGTTCACTCAGTAACACTGGACAATCCATTTGCACACTGTAATATTCCAAATGCACTTTACCATCCACTGCAATACTGTAAATTATGTTCATAGTTCTGTCTAAAGTGTACATACACTTTTACATAATGTATAGGATGTTCATAGCACACCTGCCTGTATATCTGCTTGAATATTAACCTGTAAATCTGTCCATAATACTTATCTATATTCATATATTACATATATATTCTGTACTTACTGCTTATTGCACATCTGGTTAGATGCTTACTGCATTTCGTTGCCTTGTATCGTACATGTGCAGTGACAATAAAGTTGAATCTAATCTAATCTAAACTAATCTAAACTAATCTAATCTAATCTAATCTAATCTAATCTAATCTAATCTAATCTAATCTAATCTAACCTAAATCACCCCCATGCTCTGGACACTACACTGAGAGACACAGCAAACCTTTTAACCACAGCTTGCACTGATGTGGCATCCTAGACAAGCTGCATCTGAGCCACTTGTGTGAGTTGTAGTCTTTGTCTTCACCAATAGAGTGAAAGCAGCACCAGCATGTCTTCTTTGGGAACGTCTTGCAAATTGCCAATAATTTCCACTATTTCCAAGTATTTCCGTGTCCATTTAAGGAAATTAGCAAATGCTTTTATCCAAAGCGACTTTGTCGAGATCATTAAATCTATTAAAGAGTGAGTAGGTAAGGAAAGAAGTTTTAGTGGCATAGGTGTAGATGGGAAAGATTACTTTTTGGGCAATTTTAAAGGTAGACACTGCCAAACATGTTGGAAGGGGCAGATCGTTCAACCAGCGAGGAACTGATGCAGAGAGGGTGCGAAAGAGTGATTTCTTACCTTTTTGGGACGGCACCATAAGCTGTCTTGTTAGTGGAGCGCAGACATCTGGAGGGGGTAAACTTGTGAATCATTGAGTGAAGGTAGTGGGGTGCTGAACCTGTGGACGTATTGTAGGCTGTATGGAGAGTTTTTTATTCAATTCAAGTTGCTATGGGGAGCAAATATAGCACAACGAAGACAGGTGAGACATACCTTCTGTTTGGTTGTGCAAACTGTGAGTTTGTTGTTTAAGTGTTCTGAGATTTGGCCCAGAGAAAATTACTGCACTTCTGGATCATGTTTAGATATGGCTTCTTTTTTACCTATAGAGTTTTAACCGACAAGGGAGAATGGCATGGTGGATTGCGGTAACTATCAGTGTTTTCTGGAGGTATTACTTAGCCCATATTGTGATTTCTATTACAGTAGCATTCCTGTATGTGATGCAGTGCCGTCTAAGGGCCCGGAGATCATGGGCCTCCATTATGGTTTTCTGGCCTTGACTCTTACGCACAGAGACTGTACCCGATTCTCTGAATCTTCGGATGGTATTGTGCACTGTAGATGATGATAATTTCAAACTCTTTGCAATTTGTCTCTCAGAAACTCCTTTCTGATTTTGCTCTATTTTTTGCTGCAGCATTGGGGATATTGGTGATCCTCTTCCCATCTTGATTTCTGAGAGACACTGCCGCTCTGGGAGGCTCTTTTTATACCCAATCTTGTTGCCAATTGACCTAATAAGTTGCAAATTGGTTCTTCAGCTGTTCCTTATATGTACATTTAACTTTTCTGGCGTCTTATTGCTACCTGTCCCAACTTTTTTGGAATGTATGGCTTTCATGAAATCCATAATGAGCCAATATTTGGCATGACATTTTAATATGTCCAGCTTTCAACTTTTGATTTTTCATCAGTTCTCTACATTCCAATGTGAATAAAAAGATGATTTTGAGATTTGTAAATTAATGCATTCTTTTTTTACTCACAATTTGTACAGTCCCAACTTTTTTGAATCGGGTTTGTAATTGTTACAGACCAAAACCAATATAAATGTCTATTTCAAAACACAAAAATAAATGTTAGTAAAGGCCAAACACAATGAATCACAAAACCTTTGTCTTTTAAATATTCGTCTCTTGTTTAATCGGACAGGGGAAAAATAATAACACAACCAATAAACGAATAAATCTCAAATTAAGGTTTACGAAATAAAACTAAACAACTGAGGATAAAAGAATTCACGTAACAGGTAGGGTAGCTAAGAGGCAAAAACACAACCCTGACAATACTTGGTCCCAAGGAAAGATCTTACCTGGCTTCAGGGTAAAGAAAAACAGGTCAAGCTTCCTGGCCTCTGCTTCCCCCGCTACTCTTTCAATACAATCAAGAAGTGAATCAAATAAAAAAATACTACCTGCTATGGATGAAGAACTTAATATACATAATATAAGAATAATGCTAACGAAAAACAATGCTGAATAACTTCACTAAACTGACAGCGAGAAAGAGAGAGAGACCGCCATTAGTGCGTGGACCCAATATATATATATATATATATATATATATATATATATATATATATATACGGCATCCTCGATGAGGTCACGAACTCAGCAGGATGGAACCTCCTCTCCACAGAGTCTAAACAAACTCAAAACAAATATATTAATCCTATGAACACATAACACCCTCACCCTTAAATACCAAAAGAATTTGCCCAATATCCAAATAAAACCCCTGCAAAAACACATCAAAGGTTGGTTGTTATTTTTCATTGGATTAAGAAAAACTAAGGAATTGTGATCGTATAAACAATCAACGGGTGCTAAACAGATCCAATTTAAACATCAAAATGTTGAAGCGCAAAAAAAGTGCAAGTGCCTCTTTTTCAATGGTGGAGTAATCACGCTGATGTTGTTGATAAGTTGAAAAATAGCAATTGGGGTGCTCAACACCAGATTGGTCCGACTGAAGGAGGACAATTCCTGAACCTCACTTGCATCAACAGCAAGAAGAAACGGAGAAGAAAAATCAGGAGCAGACAACATCGGGGCATTAGTCAAAAGCGCTTTGATTCAAAAATTATTTGACATTTTTGCAACCATTTGAAAAGCAGATGGGGCTAAGAAGATCACTTGAGATGAGAACACCACAGAATTTAAAAAAAATCCTGTAGTAGCCTACCATTCCCAGAAAACGCTGAAGTTGACGACGCCTTTTTGGTACAATAATAGGTATAATAGCTTCTACGTGCCCTCAACCAACAACCTTACCCAAGTATGTAACTGTGGCTCGGCCAGGTTAACAGTTAGGTTTGTACAAGACAAGCGACTGAACAATGTATCAAGTTGCTTTAAATGTTCTAATCAAGAAGCACTGTGGACAACCAACTCATCTCTATAGACCTCAACATTATGCATGCCTTCAATGAAACAATTTTCCAGTCTTTGAAACGTTCTGGCGCATTCCTTGAAACGAGAGCCATTACCGTGTAATGCAGAAAACAGTCACACGTTATGAACACCGAGATTTCTTTAGCACAATCTGTCAAAGGCACATGCCAATAGCATTTAAGCAAATCAATTTTCGTAATAAAACCAGCATTTTTAAAACGGTCCACAAAATCTTCAGTACGGGGTAGTAGATAACTTTCCAGGTTTGTCACAGAGTTAACATGTCTTAATTCCATACAGATATTTTTACAAGCACACACAATTATGGAGCCTCTAGTGCAGATCCCGGAACTAGCATTCGCAATTTCTCCCCAGGAGCAAAACAATGAGCTTTGGCAGCACAATCAAAACAAGTTTTTTCGACTTTGGGAAATCTCCAAATTCTCTTCGACCAATTCACATGCATGATGTAATTTAAAACGAAACATGGTCACATAGGCAAGATTGTTCTGTGGACTCGGAGTGATGGACCAACAATGGACCAGCTTCAATGGACCACAGACAGTATGGCCGAACACCAAATCGGCCGGACTAAAGCCTAGTGACTCTTGCACAACCTCCCTCAAGGCAAAAATGACCATGGGCACTCCATCGCCCAATCTTTCTGGAACTCCAGACAAAATGCACAAAGCTTTGATTTTAACGTCGGGTGTAACCTTTCAAGGGCTCCCTGGCTTTCTGGATGGTTACAACTAGAAACACAACGTCGAATATGCTGCCGAATTTGTCCCCTGATCAGATTGAATAACGCAGGGTATACCAACGAGTGAAAGAAGAATTGAATCGATGATTTCACAATGACTGGTGCAGTGATGTTTCACCGAGGTATTGCCTCAGGAACCGCATAGATTACACATTGTTGCCAGAAGGTACTGATTGCCAGACTGTTTGCGAGGTAAGGGGCCGACACAATCTATTATCAAACGCTCAAATGATTTTAGCTGGATAGCTGGAATTGGTCGCTCGTTTGACTTTTCTCACCCTGCTGGATATTTATCCAATCATTTAATGGCGATGTTTGCACCATCGGGTTTGGAATCATGGATTTTATTAAGGTCTAAATTAGAGAGAAATGTATCATTCAAACATAAATTCCACTCACCTTCGGATTCACTGAGATCTTTATCTTTAACCCATTATATACAGCATCCTTGATGACATCACACACTCACCAGGATGGAACCTCCTCTCCACACAGTCTAAATTGTTCAACAAATACAAATAGATTTAAAGGACATGACATTGATAAACGACAAACTCAGGACTATTAGTTAAGTTAAAATCCAACTTGGCAGAGAATTGAATTAAAGTAGGAGACAGCAGCGGCAATGCTTGCTTCAGTGGGAGTGTTATGCTTCTTTATGAGTTTGTTCTGCTGAAGACTTCTCTCCAACAAGGATGTTTCCCAACTAAACCTTGTTCAGCTATCAAGCTATCTTAAAAGAATAAAACAGAAATAAAACAGGTTCTTGAACAACTTGAAAGTATAATGGAAATGGAAATTAGAGTCTTTGTATCACTTCTAGACTGGTAGTAGTAATGGAAGCAGCAGTACCAGATGTATAAGCAAGAATTAAAGTAACTTTGGCCCTTTAAAACTATCAATTATCATTTTAAATGTGTTGGCTTGTAATTCTTCATTTTATGCAAATATTTCCTTTTCGTTTTTTATTCACTTCATTTTATTATTTGTTTGTTGAGCACTTGTTTTTGTTAAGTGTTATAGCCATGAAGTTTATACTTATTAGCATTATAGTAAGTAGCAGTTATAGACAATAGTAGCAACAAGTACAAATCCTCGCAGGAGAACACACAAACCTGTCAGCGACAATTTATCCCTGCCGTAAGGGGCGTAGCCAGCCCATTTTTTCTGGTCCATTTACTTTGGGTGGGTGCTTAGGCAAATGTGCGAGTGCCATGTGTCATGATTATGTGAGGGGGTTAGGGACCTTAACATGAGACAGGGATGTTTTCTGTGCAAATGACAGAAAGATACAATATGAATTGTCATTTTAGGTGATAATTTATTTTGGTAAACCATGGCATTTAGACTGCTATTATTTGTGACAATATAACATAATTAAAGAGAGAGAGAAAGAAAAAAACATTACATCACAAATAAAAAACAAGAGCAGATAGTAGGTCTAAATAGAACATACATTTAAAAACATTGCAGGCTTATGCCCCATAATACACAAGTAGGCAAGAAATAATAAATAATAATAGCTTGTAGGGTAAGTGATACATTATTTGATAAAAAAATAATGCATGCATTTCAGCTTCCTTTATACCTCTTCAGTTTAGGAGTTTTTATTTTAATTACATTTATTTCCCCTCTTCCTCAGACTGGGAGTGGGGCCGTGAGGTTGGGGGTCCGGCTGGGGGCCGAGCCTTGACCAAATGGGGCCGTTTGATAGTAAAGTGCATAGAATATTTCCGTGTGCCAATGGATTGATCCGTGTTACCGAGAGAACAGACAGTAGTGCATGTAACAACTAGTTATTGTTTTGAATATTTTCAATAAATAAGTAATAAGTCAGGTGTAGTGTTGAAGGGGGGGGGCGGGGGGGTGGGGGTCTGTGTGTGGTGGGAGGGAAGGCCTGTTAAGGGGTGTCAGAGGGAAGAGTTCAGTAAGTAGACAGCTGTAGGGAAAATGCTGTCCCTTAATCTCGTGGTCCTTGTCCGGAGGCTCTTGAAGCGCCTTCCTGAAGGCAGGAGATTAAACAGTCTGTGGACAGGGTGGGAGGAGTCCTTGAGGATGCTGCGAGCTCGACGAAGACAGCGTTTCTTCTGCACGTCCACAATAGCAGGAAGTGTTGTTCCTGTGATGCGTTGGGCACCGCCCTCTGCAGTGCTTTGTGGTCAGCCACTGAGCAGTTCCCATACAAGGCTGTAATACAGTTGGTAAGGATGCTCTCGATTGCACACCTGTAGAAGTTGACCAGGATGGCTGGAGATAGATGTTTTAACATCCCCCACTCGGAGACTGTTGGCTTGTGCTTGAGTCATTATTTTACAGAAGGACAGTCATCACAGAATCAAGTGCAGATTAAAAGTACTTGACACGATTGATTTCTCATTTTAATAAAATCAAAATGTGAACAAAAGAAATATTAGCATGTATCATAATCTTGAATTATTGTAAAGATGATTTCATGAAAACAAGCTTTCACAAACATTGCCAATCTTTTATTTGGAAAAATCTACGGTTGGCTCCAGAGCACATTTAGATCATCATGTTTGTAAAATCGACAATTAAGATTTATATATTATATATTTATTTTGAACAATGTAGGCTACAATTGTTTAAGAATTAAACTTTCACATTCTAACCAATTTCATTACGATGGCACCACAACTTTTTTGAGACAAAATGATGGTTATGAAATTACAACCTTTTACTATATTAGAACCATTGTGACCGTTTAACTTTGAGACGTGCAGATCTCATATGACTTTCACGGGTGAGATGTGCTATTCAGTTCGTTCATAAACAGGTAGTTGAAGGTCATTTTGTTCGTGTACAGGGTCATTTCGTCTTTCTCGTTCACATTCAAAACAACAGCTTGTATTCGTTCAGTTCATTCAACCAATCGTTTGCTCTGTCATAGGTATCTCCCGAAAGCCATTTGCGTATGCTTTAGTCACATAGGTTAAAAACTTCCTGTGATTTGTTAAAAAAACATGAATCCAGTAATGCTCCTTCATTGGTTTTGTTACCACACAATGCTGGACTTGGTCGAGAATCACTAGAACATTTATCAAGACTATTGACCAAGTTCGAGACCAGAATAAAATGTCTTTAGTCCAGAGTTGAGTCCAAGACCTGATTCCAGTATAGTTGCACTAGCATCTACCCAAAAAAGTTTTCTAAAGAGACCAGAGTTAAGCCCACAGATTTCAAAGAAAGAAATATAGAAAGCAGAGCCGTCATTTCTATACATATTCCAGCTAACAAAAGTTTCTCATAAAAAAGTTCTCTAGAGAATTTTCTAACCTATGAAAAAGATTTTGACATTTTTAGTATTTTCCCTTAAGTTAAAGGAGTCACCATCATTGTGATCAGCATTTCCTTGAATTTCGCTCTTATTGCTTCTATTAGTGCAGTTTCAGGCCTTTTGGAACTTTATGCTTTGACAGGTAAATATGAAAATGAAAAAATAACTATCACTATGTAATTTGAATCAGTGATTTATTTAGTGTGCTGTTAAACTAGAATAAACAACATAGGATCAGGGAGTTTAACTTCTAGATAATTACTTTAATATAAACACAAACATCAAGAATCAATGCAAGAACCCATAAAATAAATCAGCAAGATCATTTCAACAGACTTTCAGTTACAGGACATATGGTCTATGATATTTCTAAAAGCAATCAGCCTTCTTGGAAACACATAGAAATAACTTGCAATCCGTACCAAACACATATGTTTTGCTGTTTCAACCAGATCTGCGGCACCTTGATGTTTCATCCATCATCTCTGAAAGATGGTTGGCCCATAGTGTCTTAAAGCTTCATTCGGTTGAGGTTTACACTTTTGATGTGGGGGGGGGGGGGGGCATGTCTTCTTAACTCTCACTGGAGATTCATGCTGATGCCCAAGTTATGAGCTGATCACCAAGGAGCAATTTGAATTCTGGTAACTTCAGGTGTATCTTCTTCATAAGCTGGCATTCAGTGTTATACTGAATCCATGAGTTGGTAATTTTTCCAACAAAAAATATGGAAAATTCTATGCACTGTCCACTTGCTAATGCGAGTGGCCATCCTGTGGATTCTTAGCATCTGGTCAGCCTTGTCCAACTCTAACAGGTTTCTGTTGTATTCAGCAATTGCCAAAGACTTTGACACCTGGACATACCGCTTCTCTTTCTTAGACCATCTAATGTGTGCATCTTGAGGCTCAATGCCAGAAGAAAGGGATTTCATAGTTATTGGCTTGTTGTCAATCCACTTACTATAGCAAGTTCAGGATGACTTTGCCTAAAGAACATCTCAGATGTCCTCATCGGATACATCAAGATTATATCTTATAGTCTCTAGTCTCTAGTCTTCTATTTCTCAGTCTCTAGAATCGATTTTTTGTCCATGGTTTCTGTAACTATTTGAACTCTAGTGTTCATAGCACAATACATCTGAATGTTTGGATAACCTAAACAGGCCATGTAGACAGAACTGCCAAAGAATGTCTTGAGCTCTTCAGGAGTGGTGTTCAGTGGTGCTCCAGACATGAGGACTTCACAGTGTTTTGTATACCTAGCCATTTCTCGGAACACAGAGTCCTCATGGAAAATAATTCATTAGGAACCAGATTTGATCACCAGATTGGAGAAACCAGTTGAGGGTTGAATCTTAAAAAAGACATTTAGAAAATTAGATCAACTATCAGTTTGAGAAAAAAATTATGTTTTGCTAAGAATCATCATAAAGAGTTATAAGGATAAGTTATTTTTGTGATAACAAGGAAGAATGAACGTACAGACAAATAGGCTAAAAGGTAATTATTTAGGATACAAAGACAGGGTCCATTGTGGTCTTGCCCCAGAGTGGACGACCCCTCGATGTGGATGATTTTATTTGTTCTGACTTTTCTGCCTCTGCTTGCCCTGTCTGACTCCACTGCCTCAAACACAACATCATCATCCTCCCCATCAGACAATTTAATATCTCAATTTTCCTCATCAATCCTCAGTAAAATTCTCTTTGCCTCTGAAAGTGAACCCCTTCCTGCTTATTTGAAAAATGGGTAGTTAAAATTGTGGTACTAACATTAAATGTCTATTTAAACAACCCCTTGTAAAAGGAAAGCATTCAAACACTACGTCAAAAATATAAGAATATTCTTTAGAGGTTCTAAGAAAACAGAACAACAACATTTCAAGACAAAATTTGCTCAGTAAAAAAGATTGAACACTTACTTTTCTTCTTTCCATAAAATGTCCTTTTGGTGATGTACGCCATTTTATTCTAAGACAAAAAGGAGGTCCCCAAACTCCAACCCCTTAAAGTTTGGTATGTATTAAAATCCCTGAATGTCCTCTATTGAGACCAAAGTTCATAGCATTAAGAACAAAGGAGACCTCCAGGTTTTCAAGTGCCCTCTACAGAGGTCAAATTTGATCTGCGGGTAGTCAGGAAGGAAACAATGATCACTATTTTCAAAGGCATGAAAAACGTAAAGGGAACGTTCTAATAACATACTTTTGATAGCTGGGATGATCTACACCGTGCAGTCTTGCTGAGCCGATGTCAATTATAGGGTTATCGTGCTCTTAATTGTAGAGAATACAGAAACAAAAGAAGCTGAAAGCCTTTGACCAATCAGATGATCAGGCTTAGTATTTGTATACACAAATCATAAGTAGTCCTAAACATTTCCAAGGCAAATCTGCTGGTACACACAATATAGTAGAAACACTCAAGAGACTGGAAAATGTGTCAGAATGTTGTTACAATTGTTAAATGGATTACCATTCAACCAAATTTTTGTATAGCACTTTTTACAGTTTGCATTGTTAAAAAGCAGCTGCACACGTTAACTATAAGTAATTCATTACAACACAGTGCATTCATTAAAAAAATGTATAAAAGTATAAACTTTACTTTTGAACAGACACTCAAACCACACAAACACACAAAAATATTTATACACTGACACACACCAAATCACATACACGCTGAAATACAGATCTGTCTGTTGCAAGACGTTTAGCTTGATTCTATAGCCAGATTTATGAATCGGCTGAGAAGTAATCTCTTCAACATCTGACCCATTAGAATAGATCCAATTTTCTTATCTTCCCTATGCTTCTTTCATCCTTTCAGAATATATTTACTAGAAGGTTTCAGACAGATTATTATATGACCTATTTAGAACTATACTTTTAGGGGTAACTTCTGTACTTAGCCCTTATAACTAAAGGAAAGCTGAACAAACTCATATTGCGCAGTATTCATAAGCTAATAAAACGAGTATTCAAGAACATATTAGAAGAGAAGTAGTGGGTTTAGAATTTCTCAAATATCCAGAAACATCTCACTGCAATTAACTATTAAACAGAGAAGTTAATGTATTAGTTAAATAGTAATGTCTTCAAATAAAACAAAAGTTGTTAAGTAATTGTTACTATAATGTATACAAAATAGAAGGTCATTTGGTAAGAAGTAAAACAAACAGACGGACATATAACACATTTACTTTAAAGTAAAGATACTTTGAACACTCTTTAGTCTGCCTCTTTCCAATACCTGAAAGACACTAAAAGGTCTAGGGCTTAAAAGGTATTCACATTAAAGATAACTATAAAAGGTTCATTAAAATTATTCTTCAGTTGGAATGGCTTTCAGAACCATTAAAGGTGCCGTATGGCCAAGCTCAAATAAATACATTATAAGGTGTATGCAATGTGAAGAAATGGTTTAAGATTCTCATCTTTGCCTGGCCTCTCTGAAAATCCATTGTGATTGGCTACATAATCCATTGTGATCCAATGCATTTTGATTGGCTACATAACACAAATGTTTTACAGATTTTTTTATGCCCTTACCATAACATCAGCATCCAAAGCAATGGTACTGACAGGCACAAAAATATATCAGTAATTCCTTATCAATTTGAGTCTCAATTTGAGTTAAAAGCTAAAAATAATCAATCCACAAAATGATTGTACCACCGTGTTTAAGACCCCTTTATAAAGACCACACAAATGCAATTAGGGTAAAAATTTTTTATAAAACATCATTAGAAAAATAGCTTTATTTAGTCATTAAGCTGACACTTTTATCATAAGCTACTTAGTGAAGTTTACTAAAGAAGCAGCCACTACTACAGGTAACAAAGCATACATAAGTAAAATAATACTAGTCCTAGTTAGTTAAAACAGTCAAGGAAAGTTTTTTTGATGAATGTGAGGAAAGAACGACCTACAAGGATTTAGGAACATTCGTTTATAATGCTTTTTTTTAAACAACCACAGTCACACAATTTCCATTTGCTTGTACATGATTTTATTTGAATGGATCTCCTGTTTCTTTGAAACAGCAGATTTGCCTTGGAAAACTGCGTGCTTACATTATATATATGGAAATTTCAGGTTCCTAAACATTTGGGTACTAAATATTAAACCCGACTGTCATTGGTCGAGGAGTTTCGGCATGCTATATAACAAAAACCTGCAGAAACCTCACAACACTATTTGTGACTTCTATTCAACAAGACAGTGTGGCAAAGATGACATGTGTAGAAATGAAGGCGACACTTTCTTTTATTCTATTTTTGAGCCTCTGGGGACTAAACCTTTGCCTCTTTAGAAAACATGTTTATGTGAACAAAAGATTTTCCTGGGAAGATGCACAGACGTACTGCAGAGAACATCATGGAGATCTCTCCACCATCACTTTCAATGAAGGAAAACAAATCCTCAAAAATTCAGAAATTACTGACTGGCTTATCTGGGTTGGACTTTATAAATGTGCTAACAGTGAGTGGTGTTGGTCAGATGGTGAGAATGAACCATTATTTTGGTTTTATGGTCAACCAGACTATTTGAATCTAGAGCATTGTGCTAGTATATTTAAAACTGTTCCTTTACTTGCAAATTATTATTGCGGCTCTAGTTTCACTTTTTTTTGTATGGAGATATTTGAGGTTGTTCTGGTTAATGAGAAGAAGACATGGGAAGAGGCTCTGGACTACTGCAGAATGAACTACATTGATCTTGTCAGTTTGACCTCTGGGAACATTACAAGAGATGTGGTGACAAACAAAATGACTGCTCAGACGGCTAATGTGTGGACTGGCCTTAGATTTTTAGCTGGCCATTGGTTCTGGGTCAGTGGAGACGAATATGACGCCTGGTCTCAGAATGTGACGCTTCAATGCCCGGCCAATAATCTCCGGTGTGCAGCTTTGGATACCCAACTTGACGTTTTAACACCTCGAGACTGTGAGGAGAAACTCAACTTTTTCTGTTTCAAGAGGAAAACCAATGTATAAATGTAAAATATATATTCTGATAAAAAAACACTACTTTTGTTTAGAACTGTGTAATACTTTAGGCAAACTAATCTTCTTTATTTAAAAAAAAGTAATTTACATAATTTCCTTTGATTATTCAATCGATAGTTGTATAGAATATTGTTTAGAATAACTTAACAGACAGACTCTCCAGCCATTTTATGTCTCATCAGTGATTAAGTCAAATAACTTAAAACATTGTACTCTTTCTTTACTAAACATTATATGTGTAGCATGTTACATTTCCAATTAAACACTCATTTTCTGGCTTGTGGGGTCTTGTTCATGTGCACACTCGAGTAAGTGTAGCTCTACCCTACTGCTGAGTGGATCATTTGTTTAATTTTGAATAAACTATTAACAATTTCCTCTCTTATTTCTCTATTCTTTCTTTTTATTATTTCCTTTATCTTATATATATTTATAATATTTATTTGAATACCTGGCTAATTTTGTTGGTTTTAAAGTGAACATTAACTTTTAACTTGTTACAAAAAATCCATCAATATTTGGAATTATTTAGTTAAATCTAACTAAGCAACTGTTAGATCCTACAAGCTTCAACTGATTTACTTATCTACATTTACATTTAGTCATTTAGCTGACTCTGCTTGATTCATTGAGTAACTGAGTAATTTCAACAGTTATTAAAGTTCATTGGTTAAATGAGCGAGTTGTTTGCGGGTCATGCTGATTGTTGTATAGTATTTCCCAGCCAACAAAGACTCGTGGGGCCCAGATGGGTAAGATTTGGGCTGTCCGCAAAAATGATATCAGTCATTCCTTATCAATTTGAGCCTTGATTTGAGTTAAAAGCTAAAAATAATCAATCCAAAAAATGATTGTACCACCATGTCTAGGACCCCTTTATATGCAATGTTAATATGCATTGCCTTGATAAGATTGCAGATCCTTACCAACACTACAATGGAAGTTAAAGTTAGGCCGTTTTTCCTTGTTTTCCTTGTCCACATTTGGGTGGACTTTTTCAATTCATAAAACTTTTTAATGTAAATACATGGGGGTGTGTGTGTATGAAGTGGTTTAAGCAGGTCTGGGTGGCCTTCCCCTTTAAACAGAAAAGATATTTTGTTCTGATAATTGTTATTTTTGCAATATTTCATGTACTTCCATGCCTGGGCAGCTTGTAATACACCAAATTAACAGGTAAACACTAAATGTCAATAAATGACTCCTTTAACAAATAACCTACTGTGTAGATTTGAAAAAGCTCAAATAAATTTAACATATGCGGCCCACTATGTACCGTCTCTTAACCCAGGGACATTCATGTGTAACCCATTATAACATAAGACGGCATTTATCCCGAATGAAAATATTTTTACACGGTATGAATCATATCTAGTGGACTATGCATCAATTAAATAAAGTTGCATATGATGCTCTGCTCCATTAAAGGGGAGAAGATTTTCAAATTCTACTGCGCGTTTGATTGAAGCATTACTAAGTATTTCTGTGCTCAAGTTTTTATGAAATATAAAACTTGTAGACATCATGAAATCACCATTGGCCATTGGTCTGTAAAATCCTGCCCACGGACGAATCAGAGAGCTCAGAAGATCATAAGGATCAGTGTGTGCAGACCAGGAGAAGCCCTTATGAGGAGATTGGTCACAAGCGTTGCTCACGGTCTACACTACAGGTATTCATGAATAACATAAGAGTGGCAGAAACTCAGTGTGTTACTTCTCCTATTAAAAAATGATGCTTTAAACTTCCAACAATACATAAATCGAATCAAGTGAAAGTTAATTTGAGTTTTGAATTTATTGCTTTGACTTTGGTAACAGTCTCTATGTTCTTAAATGGTTTTATTTATACAAATCTTAACAAATCAATCCTCTATTCACACTCAAAACAACGAAAAGTCAGTTATGTGGCAACTGTCTTTAAAATAAAAACTAATCTAGATATTTTACATTGAATAAAATGTATAACACAGGAACTTTAAATTAAAATAACATTTAAAATGTTTTCCTATCTGCCTTTTATATTTGCATACCCATATTTATTACTCATTTATGTCAAGGTGTGAGCTGAAAGGGGATTGATCTTGAGAAGCCGTTTGTCTGTGAGTCTATTGAAAAGGCCCATTAATTTGGCGAATGAATCAATTCATGTCCCCGCCCGCGGAGACGGGTTTAAAAGGGGACGAAAAAGATCTTTCCTTACCTCTTTGTGTTGAGGAACCTGAGAGGTCAGAAATCACCCGACTTAAGTCAGGGACTCATACCGATGGTGTGGAGGAGCGGATGGCCTTACTTCTAGAGCACTTACCTTAGAAGCTGCCCGACACCGTAACACTGGGAGAACGTTACCCTTCCTAGCCAGGGGCATACATTTCAGAGATCACATCCCGCACTTAGGGGGTAATGTGTGAGGATTACCACGTGGTGACACCTGTCTAGGGAAGAACTCATGGGCTGAGAGCGTGCAAATCCCACTTAGCGGGGAGCACTGCTGGGTACGCTGATAGGGAAACCTTGAGTGACAGAATTCAACGTGCGGGGCTGCCCAGAAAGAGGAGCCACTTAGCACGACACATGTTGCGGTGGGAAAATTCCACAATCTCGGCCTAGTAGAAAAGGTCGCTCCGCACGGCCGGCTACTTAAGAGAGTGCTTTAGTGAAGGATACTGTGCCCGGCTGGGTAGAGTGTTTAGCTTTGGGTGTCCGGGCGATCTCATGGATGAGAAGATCGGTGATAAAACTGTTTGAAAAGTCTCCACCGATATCAAAAAGCTCCTGTTGGGTGCAGGATGTTAAACCAGAGCTGATCTGTACGAACAGACCCGAAATGAGCAGGAATATTACTGCTTAATTACAAAAACTGGAGAGACGCCGAGTCTTGCGATGTGTTCGTGCCGCCATTTTAGTCTTAAATTATTTGAACGTTCAGGAATTAGTCAGAAATGAATGCCTAATAAATGCATCTGTAAGCTACTAGTTATAGACTTGTTTGCCATTAAAATCTATTTATAAGGCCTTTATTGATTGATGTCTATTTTATGTCTTATTGACCCTTTATACTTGTTCCTGTCCTGACAGTGTACTAATTAGCTAAAAATAAACCAAACTAATATCTTGCATAGTGCAAATTACTCACTTGATATGTTCTCAGTGCACTATGTGAATGTGTAGCTTATAAGTATGAAATAAATATAGAATAGGCATTTTGTCACATATTAAAATTACCTGAAAAACGGTTACACAAAACCAGTCTTCTTGTATTTGTTCCATACTAACAAATGACTAACAAACTAAATATTTCCCATTCCCTTAACGTTTTAACAGCTATGCAAGCACATTTCTCAACAGTGTTTCTCAAAAGAAGTGGTTCTCAAACTTTTTCAGCAGGATGGCCTCTCGTGTAGAGAGAATCATTACGCGAACATCCCTAAACTTTTGTAGTCTTCATTTCTCTGATTTGCTGAATTTACATATCACAAAATATAACATTGTAATAAAACAATTTGACAGTAAGACCAACAAACAACAACAGTAAAGAATACTGAACAGTCATTGATGATGTCCATAGTAGAAGATGAAGGACAGTCGCTCAAAGTTTCGTTTGCAACCTGAACAGCAGTCTGTCTTTTTAGCATTTTTCTGCAAGAAACATAAAAAAAGAAATTGTTTTACAATATTAAAGAAATGTACACTATTTAAAAGATTTACAGTATAAAATAAATCATTTAAACACATCAAATTAGTAACCACTGTATATATACACAACCTGCCTCAGTGGGAAGGATGAGCCTGTGTGTCTTTCAAGAGCTTATCGATTCTGGGTGTTATTGGGGACATACAAACTCTCAAGTCATTTTTATACTTCTATAATTATATATATATATAGTTTACAGTGTAAAGTATAGTTTGTAGTTTACATAGGTTGAAAAGACTGATTAACATACAGGTAATGTTTTTTTTTTTGACATACTACAATTTCGATGCAGCCCCCTAGCGCCACCCAGTTTGTGAATCACTTTCAAATAAAAAAGAAACATGGCATATTATTGTCAAGAATATAGATCGGACACATCTTAAATAATTTCACAGTCAATTTTCAAATAGTGTGTTGACTTTGTTTGCTTTTCACACAGGATATTTCCTTCTAACGTCATGCAAAATCATACCCAGGGGGCCTTTTTTGTGTTTGTCACCATGCCAGTAGGTTCACATGATTACTTTTAAGTGGTCTTTGAGCCGGCCTTCTGTGCGGTTCTCCCTAAATCTCCACACTGTTGCCTTGCAGACTCCCCATAATCTCTTAAAGTTTTGTGTGTAAGCACCTGTCTGAGGATCAACAAATTCATCTTCATGGTTCACAGTTAAAATGGTTATATCCAGCATCTCTGAGACAGTTAATGACTCTCCACCCATCTGACACAACACTGCTACCTTGTCTAATATGCTTCTGGAGAATTGGCATGAGGTGTTGAGTTAAATGCTCATTGACAACTCTTAGAATGGGTCTTCTGCCCTCATCTTTGACACCAAGCATTCCAAATACCCATTGCTCTGATGTGCTAAAAATGACAGAATTTAGAAAAATACTTTATTGTTCATATTTATTATTAAGTATAACCAGATGTAAATGAAAACATATAACCTTTCTTTTGTGGCCAAATATGCTCTCATCAATGAAAACTATTTCATGTTTTTTTTTTTCAATTTTCAGGTCACCTCTTCTCTTCATTCTTTCAATTGCAGATTTGCAGACTCCAGGCAGACGATAAGCAAGGTTGGTCAGTGTGGAAGAGCTTCCACCGATGCCTTCTTGTAACAGGTCCACTTGCCTCAACCTGAGTCCTTGTGAAAATCTACAATTTAAAAGCAATGGATAGGATACACAGAATATATCTTAGGATCTGTCACACTCTGAAGATAGTTTTAGTTGTCTGCCTTCATTCTAATGTTTTGACTTGGCCTGTCTCTCTTTGGGACCACTTCCTCAACACGCTGGCCGGGCGCATCCAGGATGAGATCCACTCTCTGGAAATCCCCACAGAGCTAGATCAACTTATTGAACTTTACCTCATCACAGAATGGCTGCAGTAGATGCACGCTCCAAGCTGGCCTCAGAGTCACCTCAACTCACTCTGCCCGAGTAGGAACCAATGCAGATTGGCCCCGCTCGTCTTTCGGCCCAGGAACGGAACCACAGCATCACAAACTACCTGTGTCTTTACTGTGGAGAGTCGGGGCACATTATCAGTGTCCGTTCATGAGGCCACTTTCCTCTAGGGGAGATTCATGGAAAGTAGGCTCTACACCTAACGGTCTTACCACTCTTCTGGTGTTCATTTAGTGTGAGGGCCAGAGTCATTCGGCCAACGCCCTCATAGACTCCGAAATGGAGGGGGACTTTATGGACGTTGAACTGCCAAGGAGTTGAAATATTCCCGCTGCTCCTCTGACCGAGACAATTTCCGCATCGACACTCTGTGGCACACCTCTGGCAAAGATAAATTCAGTTATCGGTCTTCTGCGATTCACCACTTCAGGCAACCACACTTAGGAGATTCGCTTTTTCCATATTATCTGCTCCCCCCATTTGCCCCTGTCGTTTTAGGGCATACATGGCTTACCAAATAAAACCCTCTCATGGATGGGGTTCACCATAGGGTTGTCGAGTGGAGCTCATTTTGTCTGTCTCAGTGTTTGTTGTCTGCCATGCCACCTCTAACTTCTACCCCTCTTTTACAGCATGAGCCTGTGAGCCTGGCGGGTGTTCTGTCAGTCTACCATGACTTGAGAGCAGTGTTCAGTAGGTCTCGGAGAGCATCTCTTCCTTCGCACCGCCCATACGACTGTGCTATTGAATTTTTTGCCAGGCACTTCTCTTGATGGGCGCCTTTACTCTCTCTCCGGCCCCGAGAGAGAGCCTGTGGAGAGATATATAGGGGAGTCTCTGTCAGCAGGGATCATTCGTCCCTCTGCTTCTCCTACTGTGGCAGGGATTTCTTCGTGGGGAAGAATGTACACATTCTCAAAAGAAATGAATTAAACCAATGTTGTCCTTTTTGTCCTTTAACTGTTACATGAATTTAAACAGACACTTTTTATTAAAAATTTATAAATATAAACGTTGACAGAACTAGCAACAGAAAGATAATTACTACAGAAGAAATTCCATTAACCCTCTCAAGGCAGGCGTACATATTTTATGAGGGTTTTTTACTCAGAAGTACCACTGCAGGACTTGGTTGTCCATTAGCAACAAACAGTTTCCCACTTGCTCTCCAGATGGCAGTGTAGTGTCCCTTCCAACATGTCTTTTTCCATGGGTTCTCTGGAACGGATTCTCTTGGCATCAATTTCGTGTTAGTATCACTATCAACCTCCATTAATTTGAAACTAAAACTGCATCAGAAGAATCAGAAGTGTATATAGACACAGTAAATGCCAATTAGTAGATTTTATCTCTTCTGGATTTTCCCCCTGGTGCAGCTCTATTTCAACATAGCAGATTTGCAATGTGTGCCTAGTTAGCTACATCTGGATATCACATGCTTTATCTACTAGTTTGCCTATATTTTGAGCAACAGTTTATACTAGGGTTACTTCCTATCACCAGTGTTTACGTATTACTTTGAGGTGTCACAGAGGGTATATAATATGGAAATTTAATAATTTGGAGTGAAGTTACAAACAATCAGAGGCAGATTTAATCAAAAGCAATGGCACAATACCATGTTCATTTGACTGTGCATTGAGGAAAACTGATGTAGCCTAAATTCCATGGCGCTTTTATTAGTACAGATCATTGTTTCAAAGCATTTTTTGGCAAACTACCTTACAGAATACTCTCTATGCAGGATTTGCAGTATGTTATGGCAGGCAGACGAAAGTTTCACTTAGTCAAGGAAGTCATTGAGTACATTTGCCTTTGCAAGCACTGGCAGACGGCAACCCGCTACGACCCAGTTACGACAGTCATGGGACGTAAGCAATTTGAAAATTTGCCTACGTACATCCACATGAACGACAATACCAAAAGGGTGAGCCTGGATACGATCCATTATTCAAGGTGCGTCCAGTTCTTGAGAAAGTCCATGCCAACTATTTGAAGGAACCAGAAAAAAACCACTCCATTGATGAGCAGAGGATCCCCTTCAAAGGAAAGATTGAAATGAAACAATATATCAAGAACAAGCCGCATAAATGAGGAATCAAGGTCTTTACTCGTGCAGGTGTTACTGGACTAATCTATGACTTTGAAGTATACACTGGAAAAGGGACCGTGACCAATGAGCGTGGACTTGGTATTGCCGGTGAAGTTGTGCTTCATCTTGTATCAGAAGTTTCAAAAGGACTAAACTACAAGTGCTTCTTCGACAGCTGGTTCACTTCCCCTGAATTCATTGTGGAACTGAAGAAAATGGGAACTTTAACAGTTGCTACCATCAATCGTAACCATCTCAACCGTCTTGGATGTACACTCAAGAGTGACAAGGAACTCTCAAAGGCCGGGCGTGGTGCGCATGAAGTGAAATACAAAAGTGGGATGTCCATCGTGAAGTGTTATGATAACAAGGCAGTGTTGCTGGCATCGTCCTTCATTGGCCCTGAACCTGTTGAGAGATGCAGATGGTGGTCAAAAGAAAATAAGGAATATGTGGAAGTGGACAGATCCCACATTGTCAAGGTCTACAACCACAACATGGGAGGAGTAGACTTAGCAGACATGTTTGCAGCTCTCTATCGCATTGACGTCCGCCCACGTCATTGGTATCTTCACATCTTGTACTACTTGATTGACCTATCACTGGTCAATGGTTGGCTCCTCTATTGCAATCATCTCACCCAGAAGCAGGAGAAGAAATATATGCCACTTCTTGACTTCCGTGTTCAAGTTGCAGATGCCCTCATCAAGGTTGGCAAACAGGCTGACTTGAACAGTAGGAAAAGAGGACGACCGTCACTTGAAGATGATCCAACATCCCATCAAGCTGCCCCACCTCCACTTCAGAGGATCTCAGTTGATGTCAGATTAGACCGATGCGATCATTTCCACATCCATGCTGAGAAACGTGGACGATGCAGACAGTGACCTAATACGCAAATGACCTGCCTGAAGTGCAAAGTACTTCTGTGCTTTACAAAAGACAAAAACTGTTTCTTGGAGTACCACATGACAAAGTGACTTGGAAACATGCCCTACTAAATGAGGATTTGAGATATTGGATTTGGATCCCATATTGTTTTTGTTGTTGTTCTGCCATCGAAAACCATTTTGTTACTTTGTTCATATCATATTCAGTCATCAGTGTCTAATTATCACACTGGGGGCCAATGTTGCAAATCTGCAACATCCCAGAATGCCTTGCATGTGAAGGTCTCTCAAAAAAAAGTCAGGATTCTATTGTACTACCCCATATGATAATTTTCCCCAAATATCAGATTTTTCCTGTTATTAAAACTTAATTTGAGCCTGAGAGGGTTAACTACAGTGAGGATAATAGAAAGTGACACGCTTCTAACAATAAAGTAAATGTATAAATTCTTTGTTTATTTAGAATATATTTTAGAATAGTCTAATGCTGCGTTCAGACCAGACGCGAAATAGCATGTCAGGTGCGAGTGAATTACATGTTAAATCAATGCAGAGACGCGAATAGACGCGAGTAGATTTCCTGCGGCGCGAATGACGCGAAAGGCGTGGTGCGAATGGCGCGTTTTAACGCGAATCGCGCAAGTTGAAAAACAGATTATACAGAGCTTTTTAAATCCCCATTATACTTTATTATACTTTAACATAGACAGGAATAAAAGTGATATTTACTGAAAGAAATTTGGTGAAGAAAAAAATTATCTTTACTCAATTTGAGCTTTATATACATATTGAGACTATAAATAAAGCTGTTACATTAAGTTTAATCATTTTGTTATACAATATAAGTACTTTTTTGATATATTGATGAGTTCCCCTGACAGAAGCCCCTCCCACCTGTGGGAATGCCACGTTGGACGCGAATGAGGCAAATTGTACACGCCAACGAACTTAAATGTTAAAGCGTCAAACTACACGTGTGTGGCGCGTCAACACGCGAAAATTCGCGCCTGATGTGAACTTAGCATTATATACTAATAAACATTTTGAAGAGGCTCATGGGAACGTTTGTTTCTCCTGTATGAGTCTGTGTGAGTCTGTGGATAACTTCAATCTCGGCTTTCCATGACCGACCGGGATGATTTTCTGCCGTTGATGTCTTTGCAGTCCTCACACCTGAAATACAAAAATAAAATGAATATATAAGCTTCCGATTACACAAGAAATCCTTAACTATTAGAGAAACTATATTACTATATAGTGGTATCTACTGGTCCATGGGATACTCAATTGAAATACAAATATGCACAAATAATATAATAATACAGAGGCATTGGTGCACATCAGTTATTAATAAAGAGGAACAGACACAGTTTATCATTATCAGTGTAGCTAGCATGCTAACGTTAGTGCTTAATGCTATCGCCACAAACTCACTCAAAGTCCAGCAAACATCAACAGAATACACGACAAACATCAGGATTACAACAAGCAACACTTATTATCAATAATATGTGCTAGTTAAAACTATATTGTTGTTTTATATCGTGCCATTTATGGCGTGCACCAGTGAGATCATACAGGCTATATGTAACTCTCTTTGATAATAAACAGTTTAAGTAAAAAACACTGCACAACATCATCATACAAACAACACAACAGAATTCACAACGATATACTAAAAACATAAAGGCAATAGACATGAAGATAAAAATGAAGACTTCCTCGTCATGTTTTATTTGTTCCTCTGGGTCCAGATGTTCTGTGAGCTTCTGTCGTCAGAGTTGTGTTGTTTTTGTGATATGAAGATAAAATCTTCATCTCTGTACGGCTCCGGCTTAAGTTTATTCATCATTGTAGTTTTCCATCATCAGAAACAGGTGGATAATATAAATCAATTCTATAATAAAGTTTAATGTTTTGGGGGTGTGAAAGACAATCTACGGATACCGTCAAGAAGTCTTCAAATAAACACATGGAGGACGTTAAATGCCAGTTCTCTATTTATTTTAAGTTTTCCCAAGCCAGCAAAGTGCAAGGTGCTCTCGTGTGCCAAAACATAAAAATTCAAAAGAAAAAAAAATCAAAGGAAAAACAATAACCTTGGATCAGGTATAACAATACAATCATAGTACTCAGCAGATACTGCATTCACTACCACCAGTCATCAACTACTGACCAATTCCTTGTGCGAGCATTTATACCCATGGATACAACCATTTATCAACAATCATACAATGGGAAAGTATTAGAGATCATGAAAATATATTACAGAACAAATAACAGTATTCAAAGATCAAGTAACCACAAATCCTTCAACACACACATTTAAATAACACAACCCAAAACTTCATTTCAACAATAATTATACAAAGTAAACAATAATCTCATCAAAACAGTTGCACCCCTTACACACCATACTTGGTATCTCCCACTCCCATGATGCAACACAGCACAGGTACAAAAAGCATGACAAAAGTCCATTCTGGTCTTTTACTCAAATCAAGAAAAGCTTCCAATGTCCACTGGGTTAGTGTTCAGGTGGCCAGCCTGAGACACAGTCTAGTTGTAGGGGAATGTTTGTGTGTGTGTGTATGTGTGTGTGTGTGTGTGTGTGTGTATAATCCATCTCTGCCCTCGCTGGTACATCAAGGTAATAAAAGACTTTTAAAACCCAAGTATGTGTTACTGTGTCTCTAGAAAGGGCTAACAAGGGGAATACAGGGAACAGAGGGCAGCTCTGTGACAGGGGGTGTGAACATGATGACATGACTGATCTCAGATCATTTAAATATGAAGAGCACAAACTCACTCAGAGGCGGGATAACATTAGATTATATAAACATAGATTATTTGTTTTCGATGTGAATTGGCTTGTTTAAAAGAACACATTTCAAGTTTCCCATGTATGTATTTAATATTTAGGTGAGACAAGTATTCACTGAGATTCGTGTCGTTTTATTTAAGTGTTTGTGATAAAACTTGACTGAGACAAAAACGACAAAACGTACTCTCTGTCTTTTTTCTTCATTTACAAAGAACATTTTACGTTTTAATATTATCGTTTGTTTGTTTGTTTGTTTGTTTGTTTGTTTGTTTATTATAATTTTTTTTAATACCATTGTATAATTAAATACGAGGCAGTTGTAAGTATGTTTCAAAAATGTATCTAGATAAAAGACTGCAGTGCGAAACATGATGTGACTTGGGGGTTATACTTTGGTGTACTTCTTATATTCCCTACACCAGATAACATGTATTAAATACCTAAAGATTACAACTTCAACAAAATGCTTTTCAACTGCCATTGACTTGTGTTGTATACAAGTAATAACGTGACATCTTTATTAAAATATAATTTTTTGTCTTTTTTCTGACAAATTACATATACAAGTTAAACAGCATGGGATCTACGAAATCATTTATTTAAGCATTTATATAAGTTTTCTTACAATTCTGTCTGAAGTAAAAAAATATACATAATTTATTTTTACATAAATAAAAATAAACATTAAGAAATTATACCACACATTAAACACAAGGGTGAGTATTTACATCCACATTTTTAAATGAATTGCAACTAAATAATATTGGTCCTAAAGAACTACCTTATTACATCAAAGTATCCATAACCTGCATGATGCCTGACATTCTGTATTTCTGTTAATATAAATCACAAAAATATTAACTTTGTTTTGACAATATTTCTTTCTTATTTATGCAAAGTTAAAGGTCCAGGGGAGGTCATCAGCCGCTATCATCGAGTCCCCGAAACAAACAAGAAAGTTCGTACAATGTCAGAGGCGTTCCATCACAATCGCACAATGTTGACAGGGGCAACAGCACCAATAGCAGAGCTTCAGATTGCAGATCCAACGACCTACAGCACCCTGGTGTTCGGTCCAGCTATGGAAACATTGCTTGCTTTTGCAAACAGATGTGCCAGTTGTGTTAATCCTAAAAATAAGATCCATTGAAGATCTCAAGTTTAAAGGGCATCTTTTGCCCATTTTGATGAAGTGTTGAAGTAATTATGTGTTGCTTCAAGATTTTGTATACAGTGTGTTAACTGTGATTATTGAAGATGTGTTTGTTCTCTTTAAACCTTAAAACAATAAAGACAGATTTCTTGACTGCAATCTGCCATGTCTCTTTTTTATTGGAAAACAGCAAATGCTTACTTTAGAATAGGGAACATAATCTGCAGAAATACTGCATTTATTAATTCAATTAACTTTTATTGTCATATCACCACGGCATATGTGCCCTGGTGAGTGAAATTCATAGGAGCTTGCTCCAAAAACAACGCAGTACTGGTAACATGTAACATGAAACATATAGTACAGACCACATAAGACAGTGTGCAATATGCACATACATATAATCAGTACACACAGTGTACTATAGCTTGAGGGAAAAAGCTATCGCTCAGTCGACTCGTGCGGGAGCGGATGCTGCTGAGACGTCTTCCTGAGGGCAGCATAGAGAGCAGTCTGTGAGATGGGTGGCTGGAGTCCCTGAAGATCTTTGGGGATTTCCTTAAGCACCGCCTGGTGTAGATGTCCTGGAGGGAGGGAAGCTCACCTCCGACGATGTGGCTGGCAGTTCACACGACCCTTTTCAGAGTTTTGCGGTTGCTTGCAGTGCTGTTACCAAACCAGGCAGTGATGCAGCTTGTCAGGATGCTCTCTATGGTGCAGGTGTAGAATGTTCTGAGGATGCTGGGGCTCATGCCAAACTTCTTCAGCCTTCTCAGGAAGAAGAGGCGCTGTTGTGCCTTCTTCAGCACCGCGTCGGTGTGGATGGACCAGGTGAGATCCTCGCTGATGTTGACACAGAGGAACTTGAAACTGCTCACCTGCTCCACAGGTGTCTCGTCGATAGTGATGGGTGTGTATTCTTTGCTCCCTTTCCTGAAGTCTACCACCAGCTCCTTGGTCTTGTCACGGTTGAGTGAGAGGGGGTTCTGCTGACACCATTAAGTCAGGGTGCTCACATCCTCTCTGTAGGCCATCTCATCGTTGTCGGTGATCAGGCCTATGACGTTTGTGTCATCAGCAAACTTGACAATCACATTGGAGCTGTGCGTGGCTGTACAGTCGTGCATGTACAGGGAGTACAGGAGTGGGCTGAGAACACAGCCCTGAGGAGCACCAGTGTTGAGGGTCAGCAGGAATGAGGTGTTGTTGCCCATTCTGACCACCTGACTTCTACCTGTCAGGAAATCCAGGATCCAGTTGCACAGAGATCTGTTCTGTTCAAGATTCTGGAGCTTCTCAACAAGTGTGGAAGGCACTAAGGTGTTGAATGCTGAGCTGTAGTCCACAAACAGCATCCTCACATTTTGGAGGTGTGAGAGAGCAGTGTGTAGGGTGAAAGCAATGGCATCGTCTCTGGAGCGATTGCTGCGGTATGCAAACTGTAGAGGGTCCAATGAGGCGGGTAGCACAGAGCAGATGTAATCTCTGTTGAGTCTCTCAAAATACTTACTGAAGATGGGTGTTAGAGCGACAGGCCTCCAGTCATTTAAACATGTGGTTTTGGTCTTCTTTGGCATGGGCACAATGGTTGATGTCTTGAAGCATGAAGGGGGGAGGGAGAGGTTGAAGATGTCTGTGAAGGTGCACACGGCCTGGGATGCCATCAGGACCCGCAGCTTTACGGATATTTACCCGTCTGAAGGATCGAGTTACATCCGCGACAGAGAGGGAGAGTGACGTCGCATCTTCTGCAGCAGCTGCGGGGACTCTCTCTGTGTGGGCTGGGCTGTGAGCCTCGAAACGAGCATAAAAGTTATTAAGCTCATCCGGCAGAGAGGCAGCGATGTTCATTTTAGCTGGTTTGTTCCCTTTATAGTCTGTGATGTTAGTGATGCCCTGCCACATACTACGTGAATCGTTGGTGTTGAATTGATCCTCCACCTTGGTTTTGTATTGACATTTAGCGGTTCTGATGGTTTTCCTGAGATCGTAACTTGATTGTTTGCGATCGTCAGCATCTCTGGATTTATAAGCGAATGTCCGCGCTGACAAGGCTGCTCAAACATCACTGTTAATCTACGGTTTCTGGTTGAGGTAGATGCGGATAGTTTTAGTCGGCACCACATCATCCATACACTTCCTGATGAAACACGTGACAGAGTCTGAGTACGCTTCGATTTTGTCATCAGACGCTGCCCGGAACATGTCCCAGTCCACGAGTTCGAAACAGTTCTGAAGTGTAGCGTCTGATTGGTCCGACCAGCACTGGATTTTCCTGAAGGCGGGGGCATCCCGCTTCAGTTTCTGCCTTTAAGTGGGGAGCAGCAAAATGGAGCAGTGATCTGATTTGCAAACGGTGGGCAGGGCAGAGACTTGTAGGCATCCCGGAAGGGAGAATAACAATGGTCCAGGCTTATTGCCTTATTACCCCGGTTGCCCCCGACGTACCAGGAATCCAACCGTGAGTATTGGGTTGTAGCCAAGGCCGTACAATCGCCCAACACTCGCGGCCCGTGAAAGCATAGCAGCCATTGGCGGATCCGGATACGCCCGCCCTCTGACCGCCCCGAAAGCGGTAGGTGCAGCGCGTCATCCGGGTCCGACACTTGCAGCTCGCTCTCAGATGCTGCATCTAACAGCTCGTCCTCCTGGCGTGTTTACAGGAGTGAGACGGCGAAACGTCTTGAGAAGACGGTAAAGAAGAGCATATTGGGTTATGGGCAGTCCGCGAGAATGAAACTGACGGAGATACGCCCATATTGTTCCCCAAATCACCAACGCTGCACGCGGTAGATACAGAACGAGCCAGGGGTTCGGCTGCAGCGCTACGGGGAGCAAACAAAGTGGTGTCTGACTTCCTGATGAAAAAAGCCACCAGGGACCGCAACTTCTTTATCTTCATGTTCTCACGGAGAAAACACAGCGCCCACACGAGACTGTCCTCGGCATGCCGGAAACCCAGACACGTGAGGCAGATATCATATGTATCACCGTCTTCGACAAGCCGGTTGCACCCAAGAGAACAGCGGCGTCCCATTATGGAACCACACCCTGTGCCCAGGTAAGAAATTTGCTCTATTTAGTATTGTAGCTATAAAGCCAACTCCAGCAGTTGCTGAAACGCCCAGGGGAAGTCGCTCTCAGGAACGTTCCGCTGCCCCTTGTTATAACTTTCAAGTAAAAAGTATTTTACATATTGTCCTTTCAGCCTTTGATGTTTGCATACCCAAATATATAACTCATTTATGTCAGGGTCAGGTTCTTGGAAGATTCCAGGTAAGGAATAATAATAGCCTAATTTCCATAGTTTTGTTTAAAGGGCAAAAGCAGACCAATCCTCGGATCTTCACCTTGAGCTGACAAAATGACCAACCCAACTTAGATTCCACTTTAAAGCTCTCAGGTTTCACATGTCCAGTAAATTTGAGAAGAGGTTAATTCAATACGTCAAAGGTAAAAAGACCACACATATGTTTAGGCTTGACAGGAGGTATTCAAAGTATTTTTTACTTTACAGTTTATGTTTCTTAACTTCTATATGCAACTATTGAATGTAAAATTTCTAGATTTTTGTTTAATTTTTAATACAATTCTAATAAATCTGACACATAAATTCTAATATATGAATGTCTCTTATTCAATTGTGCAATGAGATGTTTATATGTTAAATATATAAATATAAAATACTTTATATTTATACATTTTATATTATATGAAGTATTTTATATTTATTAATTTTGCAGATGCTTTTATCCAAAGCGACGTACAAGTGTTATGCAATGGCCAATTATCACCACAGAGCAAACAGGGTTAAGATGTCTTGCTCAAGGACACTTCAGTCAAGTGGTTTTTGGCACTGCGATTCAAACCCACTACCTTCTGCTTAAAAGTCCAGCTCTCCAACCACCAGACAAAAACTGAACCATCTTTTCTTAAAGTCAATAACAGTTTAAAGCACAAATCATCACCCGATTCCTGATAAAAACTTTCCATCATGGGTTGGAAAACATACTTACCAAACATTTTAAAATAAAACAAATATAGAAATGATACCTGAAAAACAAAATAGTAATTTACCAATCAAGACGATAGAGGAACGCTGTTCTGAAGAGCCTCTCCTCAGTAACACAAGCAAAACCAACTAAAATGTTTTGGAAGAGTTGCAATAAGGGTAAAAAATTCTAGAAAAACTGTTAGACAATCAGTTTTATTCTAGAAACCTACCCAAATAAATGGCGACGACGATCACCCACCTGACCCATCTTGAAACACGGACCAAGGAGCAGAGATGCGTTAACCGAATATTTTCCGTCATTGACTGATTTTTCTCAGCTATGATGGAAAAATCTGAAGGTTATCCTTCATTTTGACGGATTATGCTGAGGGCATTCTATTGTAATTTGTAACTGATGTCGATTGTCCTTTTTAATTATCAATTGTCTTGTATTGTCTCCTCTTTGTCAGCGCTGCGTGTGAGAAGTTCCTTTAAACAGGCAAATATGTGATATTGTAATTAAAGGTGCATAAAGAGGAAGTAATGCAGCATTTGTGAGCACTACAGAACACATAGGGGTGCAGCTGTACCCTTGGTGCAGAAGGAGCGGGCCCTGCAGGATCGGGAAATCTCACATTCAGAGATTCCTACAAACTTCTGATCACTTCCTTACGAGAAATGTTTCCTGACTTCAGAACACTGGCTGAAGTGGCTCTAGTAATTCCGGTCACGAACGCGGCTTCAGCCTCCAGAATAAAATTAAAACTTTCCGAGGCACAGACACAAAATTTCATGACATCTGCATCAATCTTCCTCTATGAGTTTGATTACGCATAGACAAGCACTCAGTTCAGATCGATGCGGACCAGGAGGAAGATATGAGTTAAGACAGACAGGCCTACAGAACATCGTCTTAATAGTTATATTTTTAGATACGGTTGGGTTTCAAATCCCACTGCTGTCAGTGCGAAAAAAAACATGAGAGATTTTGTTCATTTGTCAAATAAATTAATAAATAATTTAGCCTATATGCTCATCGTGCAAGTTCATGATTAAAAAATGACTGAAAAAATATGTTAATTAAATGACGAGAAATAATAGGTTATGACGAAATTTTTTCAACCCTCTCCATCGACATGACGGACACTGAGAAAGTCTAACGCGACCTCTGCCAAGGAGTCAGAGGGTTCCTCGAGACTTTAACAAAAACACTTATTCGGTACTTTATCCAAGTCAACTATGTAAATAAAGTTACATTTTGAACAATTATAAACACAAAACACCATTTCGATTTACATGTACATTGAGTCATTTTGCTTACGCTTTTATCCAAAGCTTCTTAGTGAAGTTTACTAAAGAAGCAGCCACTAAGACAAGTAACAAAGCATACATGAGTAAAACAATACTAGTCCTAGACCTAACATATGAGCCAAATTCAATCAAGGAAAGTTTTTTTGACTGAGAAATGTGAGGAAAGAACGACCTACAAGTATTTAGGAACATTTGTTTGTGTTGTATTTTTTTTAAAACCATCTACAGTCACACAATTTCCTTTTGCTTGTACACGATTTTATTAGAATGGATCTCCGGTTTCTTTGAAACAGCAGATTTGCCTTGGAAAACTTCGTACTTAAATTAGATACATGGAAAGGGCAGGTTCCTGAACATTTGGGTACTAAATATTAAACCCGACTGTCATTGGTCGAGGAGTTTCGGCATGCTATATAACAAAAACCTGCAGAAACCTCACAACACTATTTGTGACTTCTATTCAACAAGACAGTGTGTCGTGAAGATGACATGTGTAGAAATGAAGACGACACTTTCTTTTATTCTATTTTTGAGCCTCTGGGGACTAAACCTTTGCCTCTTTAGAAAACATGTTTATGTGAACCAACAACGTTACTGGAAAGATGCACAGACGTACTGCAGAGAACATCATGGAGATCTCTCCACCATCACTTTCAATGAAGGAAAACAAATCCTCAAAAATTCAGAAATTACTGACTGGCTTATCTGGGTTGGACTTTATAAATGTGCTAACAGTGAGTGGTGTTGGTCAGATGGTGAGAATGAACCACTATTTTGGTCTAATGGTGAACCAGACTATTGGGTTTCACAGGATTGTGGTGGTATATTTAAAACTTCTTTACTTGCAAATTATTATTGCAACAATGGTTTAAAATTTTTTTGTATGGAGATATTTGAGGTTGTTCTGGTTAATGAGAAGAAGACATGGGAAGAGGCTTTGGACTACTGCAGAATGAACTACATTGATCTTGTCAGTTTGACCTCTGGGAACATTACAAGAGATGTGGTGACAAACAAAATGACTGCTCAGACGGCTAATGTGTGGACTGGCCTTAGATTTTTAGCTGGCCATTGGTTCTGGGTCAGTGGAGACGAATATGACGCCTGGTCTCAGAATGTGACGCTTCAATGCCCGGCCAATAATCTCCGGTGTGCAGCTTTGGATACCCAACTTGACGTTTTAACACCTCGAGACTGTGAGGAGAAACTCAACTTTTTCTGTTTCAAGAGGAAAACCAATGTATAAATGTAAAATACATATTCTGATAAAAACACTAGGATGTTGTGTTTAGAACTGTGTAATACTTCAGGCAAACTAATCTTCTTTATTTAAAAAAAAGTAATTTACATAATTTCCTTTGATTATTCAATCAATAGTTGT
Source organism: Triplophysa yarkandensis (assembly GCA_033220385.1). Taxonomy (NCBI): domain Eukaryota; kingdom Metazoa; phylum Chordata; class Actinopteri; order Cypriniformes; family Nemacheilidae; genus Triplophysa; species Triplophysa yarkandensis. Next base: position 2,979,109 of record CM065673.1, read on the forward strand.
ATAGAATATTGTGTAGAATATCTTAACAGACAGACTCTCCAGCCATTTTATGTCTCATCAGTGATTAAGTCAAATAACTTAAAACATTGTACTCTTTCTTTACTAAGCATTATATGTGTAGCATGTTACATTTCCAATTAAACACTCATTTTCTGGCTTGTGGGGTCTTGTTCATGTGCACACTCGAGTAAGTGTAGCTCTACCCTACTGCTGAGTGGATCATTTGTTTAATTTTGAATAAACTATTAACAATTTCCTCTCTTATTTCTCTATTCTCTCTTTTTATTATTTCCTTTATCTTATATATATTTATAATATTTATTTGAATAATTAGCTCCGACAGGTCAAAACAGATTTGTGGATATTAACCCTCTAGGGTCCGAGGGTGTTTTGCAGCCATGAGAAAGTTTTGACATGTCCTGACATTTTTGCTTCTTTCAGTTGCTTGTAAACACACAATTAGCTAAGGTATGATATCACTGCATTCAGCAAAACTGTGCTACAAAAATATATAAAGAGCATATATTTATATTTTTACTTGATTGAATATGAAAGCACAGACAGTTTTTAAGTAAACGAAGAGGACATCAACCAATTGAAATTGAATGCACAGACACCATTCAAACTGAACAGAGATAACGTCCAAATTCAATAATGTATTGCCTTTAACTAAGCATTATGACACACTGTTTTACTAATTATTCTTGTTAAGCTGCTTTAATGCAATGTATTTTGTCTAAAGCACTATATAATGAAAGGTGACAGTTCTGCTTCAAAATGATGTAAAAATCATCATGTTAAATCTCTCTGAAAACAATATCTTGACTAAGATTTTCTAAAAGACTATTTGGCTGGATGCGAGGGGGTGTGAACGATCACAAATAATGATGGGATTTACATCTGAGAAGACAAAGACCAGAATAACACCCTTCATAATGAGCCTGTGTGCAAGGAAGTCTTTAAATGTGAGAAATCTGCTACAAAAAAGAAATGTCAGGACAGAGTATATCTATAGATACTTGGTTTGTTGTTTATATAGACTATATTCAGCGATCATCTCAATCACCGGTGTACAGTCTTATATACCTATAAAACATTTCGAAGACACTAATGAGAGTGTTTGTTTGCATCACACAATATAAGATGTTGTCCAGGTTCTTGTGTGACAAGACACAACATAATCATACAATCAACCTGACAGAAAGCACAACAAAATATTAAAACATAAAGTCAATAGACATAAAGGTAAGATAAAGATATACTCGTCATGTTTAGGTAATGTAAAAATAAAATCTTGATCGATGTGCAGATCCAGTTAAAGTTTATACCATCGAGTAATATTCCATCATTAAAAATGCGTGGATAAATTATTTCTATAAAAAAGCTTGATGTTTTGTGTCAGTATTTTGGGGGGTTGTATATGATTAGCTGTCTCACCTCAGATGATTTAAATATGAACAGCGCGCACTCACTAAGAGGCGAGATCACATTAACTATAATGAGACAATTCAGACGAAATCATTCCTCAGTTCTTGTATTAAGATAACATTTAAATAGATTATTTGTGTTCGATGTGACTTGGCCGGATTAAGAGAACACTTTAAAATGTTTCATGCATATATTTAATATTTATGTGAGACAAGTGTTCACTGAGACTCATGTTGTTTTATTTACGTTTGTAATAAAACTTGACGGAGACCAAAACAAAAAAAAAACACTCTCAGTCTGTTTTCTTCATTTACAAAGACCACAGCGTTTTATTATTATTATGATTGTATTCATGTAGACCCTTTACAGATTCTAATAATGTATTGATTGTATCTGTATGATGAAAAATAACGGATTTACTGTCTGTTCCGCGTTATTAAAACAACATGACTCAAAACGCACCGCTGCGAGGGTGAGGGTTGAGTGAACTTTTTTAAGTTAATAACATAAGAGTGGCAGAAACTCAGTGTATTACTTCTCTTTAAAAAAATGTTGCTTTAAACTTCCCACTGAAAATAAATTGAATCAAATGAAAGATTATTTGTGCTTTGAATGTATCGCTTGGACTATGGCAACAGTCTCTACATTTATGGTTTTATTTATTTCTATTCACACTCAACACTCGCACAAACTCTATCACTGTTTTAAAGTTTGTCACTACACTTAGCAACTAAACAGCATTGTCACGTTATTGACTGTTCGGATGTATAAACCAGGACCCACGTCTGTACATTTTCAAAAAAAGGGCTTCAATGTACATTCTTCAGGAGCTTGATTTCTTTCATTTTAAATAACCATGCCCTGTTTTCAAGACTTAAGAAACAAGAACGCATGACCCACATTTAGTTGTGTTGGTTGGCAGACATTGATGTTTGAAATCACAGCTCTTATTTGTGACTTATGCTTAGTTTGAATAAACCAACATTTTACAATGCCCATTGCAATAAAACATTAATAAAGTCAGTTATGTGGCAACTGTCTTTAAATAAAAAAAAATTAATTCCAGAATTGAATAACTATAAATAAAATGTATAAAATTGTACTTTAATGTAAAAAGAACTTTACATATTGTCCTATCTGCCTTTGATATTTGCATACCCAAATATATTACCCACTTATGTCAAGGTCAAATTCGTAGAAGATTCCAGGTAAGGAATAATAGCCTAATTTCCATAGTTTTGTTTAAAGTGCAAAAGCACACCCATCCTCCGATCTTCACCTTGAGCTGACAAAATGACAAACCCAACTTAGATGGCTTTGAATAAATCTAAATTCCTCTTTAAAGCTCTCAGGTTTCACATGTCCAGTAAATTTGAGAAGAGATTTATTCAATACGTCAAAGATAAATAGACCACACATATGTTTAGGCTAGACAGGAGGTATTCAAAGTATTTTTACTTTACAGTTTATGTTTCTTAACTTCTATATGCAACTATTGAATGTTAAATATCTTGATTTATGTTTTATTTTTAATACAGTTCCAATAAAACTGACACATAAACTCTAATATATGAATGTCTCTTATTCAATTGTGCAATAAGATGTTTATATGTTTCATATATAAATATAAAAACAGATATATTTATTTATGTAATATAGTGAAGGTCATGGCACACACTGTAGAAAGGCGAAGTGACGTGCCGTGTTGCCAAGTATGGTGTTCCATACTTGGAATTTGTGCTCTGCATTTTACCCATCCCAGTGCACACACACAGTAAGTGAACACACACACACACACACACACACACACACACACACACACACACACACACACACACACACACATACACACACACACACACACACACACATACATACTTTGAACACTTACCCGGAGCAGTGTTGGGGGTGGGGGGGGGGTGGTTGGGGGGGCAGAGTTTTGCTCAAGGGACTCACCTCAGTCGTGGTATTCCTGCTGGTTCCGAATCTCGAACCAGCAACCTTCGGGTCACGACTGCCCCATACATTTATATTATATAAAGAATATTATATTTATTCATTTGGAAAATGCTTTTAACCAAAGCGACTTACAAGTATTATGAAATGGCCAATTATCACCACAGAGTAAACAGGGGTAAGGTGTCTTGCTCAAGGACACTTAAAGATCCCATTCTCCGCGTATCTTTATGCTATGATTGTGTTTACAGTGTGTAATATAACCCGTATTTTACACATAATTCACTTCTTCCTCTAGCGCTTTTTCCCCTGTCATGCGAACGGCTGAAACTTCCCCGTTCTGATGAAAGTCCCGCTGTCACACAGTCACGCTGTTACAGAGGAGCCTTCCGCACCGCCTCCTCCGCTCCACCAGAGGGATCCCATCAGTTCAGTTTTATTCGAACTTCCCTTCCCATTGTCCATCATATTTGGGACTGACACATCACACACACACACCTGCACCTCATTACACACACATTTTAAAAAAACACTCACCCAACACTCCAGTGCAAAGTCTTGATTTGCGACGGTTCTAATTTCTGAGCATTCCTGTATCCTAGTATTATTATCCCTTTGAAAACCTTGGACTGTTTCATATTTTGTGAATCTTCTCTGTGTGTTTTGGATCTGGACTGTCTATTGTGTTTTGTTATATTGCCGCCTGCCCCTGAACCTTGCCTGTCTGTCATTTACGATCTGTATTCTCCCTGTGGATTAAGTTTGCCATAGCCTGACCTGATGTGTTGTTATCATAAAAGAAAATTGCAAATGGTTCTACACGTCCCTGAGGATTTGTTAGAGAAGACTTCGCCCAAAGAATGATCAAGCAGTGGTAGCTCAATTATATCATGAGCTTTCTGCCGAGGCCACCCATCTTGCTTTGCACTATAAACAACTTGCTCGCTGTCGAGTTTGACCAAGGAGTATTTGATAGCTTTACAGGGTCTACAGATCAAGTCATCTATAGAAGCCCCGGAGTCCAGTCGACCACCCCCTGCTCCAGCAGCTCCAGTTGTCACGAACTCGCCGGCCTCCATCAGCCCTCGGCAGGCTTTCCCAGAGAAATTTAACAGAGACCCAATAAAATGTAAGGGCTTCTCTGTTTGTAAACCAACAACCTGCTTTGTATCCTACGGATTCTAGTCGTATAGCATTTGTTTGTGCATTATTAACCGGAAGGGCTTTAGACTGGGCGACGGCCGTGAAGTACCAGTTACTCCAGAACCCATGCAAATTCAGCACCACCCAGCTTACCTCGGAGGAAAGAGGAGAAAGGGTTGTATTTTTCCTCTCTTGTAATCTGAACCAGAAGCTAGCCAAGGGGTTTATACGGCCATCCACATCTCAGGTTTCAGCAGGATTCTTTTCCGTAAATGTTAAATTCGGATATCCTTTACCACTAGTTCCCGCAGCCCTAGAACAACTTGGTCAAGCCAAGTATTACACTACGTTGGACCATCGTAATGCTTACAATTTAATCCGTATCAGAAAGGGAGATGAGTGGAAGACTACCTTTTTAACCACAAGTAAGCACTATGAGTACTTGTTCATGCCTTTTGGTTTGTCTAAAAGTCCTTCTGTCTTTCACAGGCCTTCATGAATGATGTCCTCCGCATATGCTATATAAATGGCTCAAATTATAGATGGATGATATCCTGATTTATTCCAACACCATGCAAGAACACATCCAGCACGTAAGGTCACTACTAAAATGTCTCACCCAGTTCCAGCTCTATGCTAAACAAGAAAAGTTCCATTAGACATCAACCTCGTTTCTCGGATACATCATCAGCCAGGAGGGTGTTGCCATGGACGAAAATTGGCCACAGCCCCGAACCCTCAAGGAATTACAGCACTTCTTGGGGTTTGCAAATTTCTTCAGACGCATTATTTGGAGCTTCAGTTCAGTGGCAGAACCTTGTGGGAGTGAACGCATCAAATACTGGAGGTGGAGCTATACTCTCCCAGCGACATGGCAACCCAGCCAATGTGCATTCTTCTCCCGTTTGACCCAAGCGGAATGTAAATATCACGTTGGCAATAGGGAACTGTGGGCTATGAAATGGGCCTTGGATTAGTGGCGGCACATGGCAGGGGTAATGATGTATGTTTATTTATAATTTAACCTGGAAAAAAAAAAACTAAGATATATTAAGTTTCTTTCTAGTTACAAAGTTATTATTTAATGTAAGAGACATCTGTTTTAAAGTGGATTTTCCATTGTAGTGCCTTCATTCACCTATAAAATTTAGAATAAATAAATGAGGCTTAGATGTCACACGTGTGGTCACTGTTTGTAACCTACCTCGGCCCTATTATTTTCAACCATTCAAGAGCCAAATGTGCCTTAACAATTAACATCTACATGGGGTTTACTTACCACCTTACAACAGTGTCTTAAAACATTCACTCATTCATTAACTTCTTTCCCTGTAGAGAACTAAACATGAACAATGAACACTTAAGGGAAGAAGTGAATTTTCAAATGTATTTTCTGTCAATGCTGATGTTAAAGTCACACGATGACAGCACCACAAAACAAAGAAGAGCAAAGAAAATCCAGCATTTAAGATGTAGGTTGATATGGCAAAAATAATATGCTTACAGTTTATTTTTCCATTATAGAGCTCATTTTAACATTTAATTGCAATAGGAAATTAAAGTAATGATACAAATAACTATGTCCACCTAATTAATATACAACCATGTTATTTTGTGTATTAAATGATAAAATAAGAGAATCATGAACTGTTCACATCGCCAGCAATGGCAAGCGACAAAGCAAAAAGTAATGCCATCCAATTTTACTCAGTAATCAAAGGGTTTGTTTAATAAAACGTTACTAAAGCAACCGAAGGTAGAAACACCTTCTAGTAAACTTTGTTCTTCAGAGACTTAAGACACCAGCGACAGTCACTGGCTTCAAGACACAGTGTGATATAAAGAATAGGAAATTCTAAACACTATATGCTCACTTCATTTAAAATTGGTAAGATTGAAAACATAAGTACATACAATCATACATTGAGATGCCTGAAAACGGAATTATAACACCACTCTAAGGTTAATGTTAAAGTGTTTCTACATTTCAAAATATATATTTTAAATTGTATTTTTATTTTTGCTCTTGATACAAAAAAAGTTTAATGTCTCCTCACAGTCTTGAGGTTTTAAAACCTTACGATTTGCATCCCAAGCTGCACAATGAAGATTTTTGGCAGGACACTCGGACCAGGCTTTATGTTCTTCTCCACTGACCCAGAACCAATGGCCAGCTAAGAATCGAAGGCCAGTCCAAACATGAGGTGTTATACTCGCCATATCGGTGATCACCAAATCTGTTGTAATGTTCTGTGAGGTCATACTGACAAGATCAACGTAGTTCTGTCTGCAGTAGTCCAGAGCCTCCTCCCATGTCTTATTTTCATTTACCAGAACCAGCTCAAAAATCTCCATACAAAAAAATTTTAAAACAGCGTAGCACAAAAAATTTCCCATTAATGAGTTATGTGTCAAGATACCTCCACAGTGTTCGTATTCAATTTGGTTTGGCTCGTTATTTTGCCAAACCACTGTTTCGCTCTCCCCTCCAGACCAAAACCATTGGTCAGTGCTTTGAGGACTTTTGTACAATCCAGCCCAAACTAACCCGTCAGCCTTATCCGCTTGTTTCACAGCCTGTCTTGATTCTTCAGGGGTGAGGGTGGAGAGATCATCATGATGCTTCCTGCAGTATTTCTGTGCGTCTTGCCAGGAAAGTCTTGTGTTCACATAAATGTGCTTTCTGAAGAGAGTAAGGTTTAGTCCACAGAGGCTCAAAAACAACAACATAGAAAGTGTAGCCTTCATTTCTAAACATGTGTTTTACGCCGGACAGTCTTGAGGAGTCAAGTACTGTCGTCAGGCCTTTTAAAGGTTTTCTAATATATGCAGAAAAAAGCTGAAAATCTTTGACCAATCACATGATCATGTTCAGTATTTGAGTACACAAATATTCAGTAACCATACAGTTTTCCAAGTCAAATCTGCTCATACAAAGAAAACAGGAGACTCCCACCAGACAAAACAAGGACCGAAGTGTTGTATTCCCCAGAACAAACCCATTGCCAATAAAAGAAGCCAACAACCCCCAACAAAACAGAAAAGCCAACGGAAGATTACCTGAGAAAGAATAAGATATTTGCTACCAGTTGTTGTTAGGCACATTTCTACTGAACAATAAAATAAAATGCAATTTTAAAATTTTACAGAGCAAATGGTTGTGAGAAAGGAACTTCTGTGTACTTATCAGGACCTAATTCTTTTTCTGAAACATTTTCCGAATGGTTGGTCTTCTGATACCTCTCAAACTGTTATGGTAAGTAAAAACAAAGATGTTATTTTAACATTAAATGAAGCAACGAAAATCTGTGACATGCATGCCGAAATGGAACTTTAAAATGTCCCTGTCTGTTACATAAGGCCTTCCAAGCACGTGCATATAAAGGTTATAATTAGGATTATGCTGAAATTAATTGATCAATTAATTTAATTTCTTTGTTAGAAAATGTCTGGGATTTGAATGACAATGGCAAAATACCTTGCTTTATCTTTATTATAAATTTTAAGTTTAAGTTGACACATCAGATGTATGATCCATTTTGTTCTCTGCGAGGTGCCGACCTATGGATCCGCACAATCTTTGGAGTTTCAAGGATTGTTCTGTATGCACTCTCCCTTTTTAGAAAATGTTGTGTGCCATCTGTGGGTGTTAAGTGCTGCTTTGAAAGTATAATGAGAAGAGCCTAGACATCCTAGACAGCTCACATGTATTGCATACAGGACACATGTGCAACCTCAAGTTCAAAGTTCAAAGAAGATATATGAAGGAATTTACAAAACTGATAGGCCTGGGGCACCTTTGCTACCATTTTTTTATGCCAACTGCGGTAGGTGTATTGATTGAGGAGAGACGCTCAATGAAAGCAGGGGGAAAATCATTGCAGTCTTACTTCTTTTGTGTGTTCACAAACTATTGGTGGTTTACAAGGGAGACATTGAAGAAAGAATGGAGACTTTTCAGCATGTTGAAGAACTCTGTGGATTCAGAGACAGCTTTGCATGTGTGACATAAAACTCTGAAGTTCAGTTGAGTTTTAGAGTTACAGTTACAATGAAGTCCACCAGTACTTCTTCGGTTCTTCTCCGATCTTGGAATTCTTGGACGTGGTGGTGCTACTGCTTCCTTTTAGCCTGCACAGAGGTTGAGTTTTTGTCTAGAAGTATTTTGCCTCATCTGCCCTGAAGGTAAACCTTCACCAATAGCTTGCAAACAAATAAAAGAAATGCATAGGAATGATAAAAAAATAATTTTCTTATTGAGGGTGTTTTGTTACTTATGCTGAATAAAATGTTGCATTTACCAAATATTCAGAGATAATATGATAGTATAAACTCATATATGTGACATCTGAATAATATTTTACCAAAATATACTATACTTTTTGACATTCCCGTCAGTTTGTAATCGTTCCTTTAGCACAATGGAAATCACTGCTGTATTTAATACATTTATATATTTCTGAAGGGGAATTCCTCGGTGTAATTCTTGTATCCATCTTTAAAAAAATTAAGACCACCCACAGAGCCCATTTAGTCATATTTATGTCAATACGAAATTAAAACAAGAAATCCAACAAAAGATTCAATTTATATTGATCCATTTTAATACTTACGTTTTATAAGACCTACTTTAAGTATATATTAATAATATAAAGTAAAATAATAACTCTGGTATGAATTAATTCAATTGACAGTTTTAAGAGAAAAAGTTGGATAGTTAAAAAAGGATAATAAGGTTAATCAGAATAAATAATTAATGATTTCATTCTTTGATATGAAATCATAATTTCTTCTTCGATGTCAACTCATTTTTATAACATTTTTTACAAGGGCTTAAGTCCAAGGTTAAAGGCTAACTTTAGTGATCAAAACATTTAAGGGGGGTAAAGGGCGAAAAAACAGTACTCACCGATATGATTTGGGAGTCAGTAAAAAGAAAGTAGTGTCAGACACCGCTTTGGAGCAACTAGATTCCCAACACTAAGAAAACAGATTGTCACTCTGCCTGTGTTTTGCGCCTTGTGACGGCCGTGCTGAGCTGTGCAGGTACAGAGGAGAAGTAGAATAAGAGTTTCGTTTCTTTAGAGACATGTTAGTGAATTTTCTCTGATATGTTTTATACTCTCTAAACATTTGTTTTTACCCCACAGTACTTTAATGAGTGCCTTTGTTTAAAGAGCCCAAGTAACAAGAACAAATTCCCTTTGGATGTGAACACACTTGGTGAATGAAGCTTATTCTGGTTGTGATATGGACTGCAGACATGCGAAAGCAATTTGGGTCAGTGTTTCTAGGTTTTCAAGTGTATTTGCATGATGGTCGTCACATGAAAATGCTCTAAGAATATATTGTAACCAGTAAACTGGATCAAGTGTTTCTCTTATTCGAAACGCTTATCGATATTGTTTAAACATCAGAAAATTATCAGTCTATGCACAAGCTTTCTATTTAAAAAAGATAAAGAAAATCTGCGTTAGGGACATGACACAAATGGAAACCAATTTTGGGAGACGAAAAAGTAAAATGTAAAAGAAATCAATATGTACAGACAAGAATAAAAAATATCCAACAAATGGCCAAGGGATAGCTCTTAATAGAACATAAAATGATAAATATATTTCAATATTCATGTGTCCGTTGTTGAGCAAGATGAATGTGTATGTGACAATCCTGAGAAAATACATAACTGGGCCATGAAAAATCATGCACTAAAAATATAAATAATTCTCAAAAAAATTAAAGATAGACCTCACATGGGTTTTTGAACAACCAAATGTTGACATCTATGATAATAAGAATCGCTATTTTCATGATGAGGTTGATATTTCCATTGCCCAGCATATTCAAATGATCCCCCTCCAAATATTCCAAAAACAACAGCCAAAACATATGCAAAGATTTTCTTTGAGCGTGATGAAATACAAACACACCGCTGACAAACACGCATCTATTTGTTATTTTAAGCACAATGCCATAATAACATTGTTTTGATTTATTCATAGAAATCTCTGGAATTTTCATATATGTCCTGTCACTTAAAATTTGGTTGTTATTAAAAGCTTGTTATTGGTAAACAAATTATGTGAATCCAGTTACTTTCTTTATGAATCGTTACCTACACAACGTTTTGTCACAGCCTATTATCCAGGCATTAGCTGTAGTCCAAGGCATCTGATTTCAGTCAAAGATGCTTACTCACTTTCAAATGAATTTTCGGAATTGTAACTTCATAGATTGTTAAAAGGTACTAACAAATACACAAAGGGAATGGAAAATGAGGAGAAGTAATGTTTCACAGATGTATGATCCCCTAAATTTGTTATTCAAACAAGGTACTGTACGTTCACACCGCCGCCGGCGAGAGCGTCAAGAGCGTCCGGAAGTCATTGATTTTCAATGTGAGCCGGCGACGAGAGGCATCGAGAGGCGGCGAGGCCGCACGAGCTTCAAGGGAAAGTTAAAATCAGTTTAACTTTATGCTAATGAGCAATGACAATGAATCAAGATGTAGAAGTGCTCCGCTTCACAGTTCCGACTTAATTAGTTCCCAAGCAGAATCGAGGTGAAATAAATTATTGATTGTTTATAATATCAATATTTTCAGTTATTCATGAACATAAACAGGGACACGAATTAAACGAATGATGTTTGAATCAAAATGCCTGAAATCTTGAGTTTATGATTTGTTTCTACATTGTGTGTTGTGTGTGTGTGTGTGTGTGTGTGTGTGTGTGTGTGTGTGTGTGTGTGTGTGTGTGTGTGTGTGTGTGTGTGTGTGTGTGTGTGTGTGTGTGTGTGTGTGTGTGTGTGTGTGTGTGTGTGTGTGTGTGTGTGTGTGTGCAAGAACACTCAAAGAGTATTGCTGCTGCAAAATGTTTAAAAATATTAGATAATTTAACTTATACTTTGTATTCAGTCAGCACGATTAATTAGTTTGCTTTGTGGCTCCTTTAAATAAAATATACAAACCAGGCGGCTGCGTGACAGAACCTCAAGAGCGTCGAGAAGCTTTCTGTTCCAGCATCGGCCGCAGTTAGAATAACAACCTTAGATACTGTAAAACCAAATTAATTCAAATACTACACATTATCAGTTTGGCGACATTTTGTCGACGCTTTTTCGGAAAGATCCCATCACTTAATAAAGTGCTTGTTCACAATACTTTACAAAATATTTTCATCTTCTAATTATGTTGAGATGTAAGGGTTTACTATATTGTCTGATAAAAATTATACAAAGTGAAGGATTTAATTTGATCGATGTTGATATATAAATACTGCGGTGACACTTCCAGATATGATATTGCATTATGTATGTGCTTGCAATTTGTGTCGCGGCAATTCTGCACACATTGTCCTGGGAATTTAAATAAATGTATTGTGCTCCAGAGAACATCTACCATGGTGGATCATAGAGCCACATACTGTGTTCCTGCAGTACAGAATAAGCGATGGTAAAAAAAAAATTACATAATAAAAGTTATATAAATTGTAGAGGACTAACAGGCTAGAGTAGGCTCTGGTGCCCTCATAAGATTCCATTATAGAATTTAGACATAGAAGGGTAATATCGCGAGTGGGCGGGGCGCCGTTAGTGCTGTGTGAGCAGCAGTAACGTCAGCGAGTTGTAATTGAAACTCGAAAAAGATGAATCAATCAAAATAGCTATCGGGGAATAAAAATAGAAAAAGAAAGAGGGAAAAGGGACAGCAGCTAAACAAGTGGGGGTGAAAGGCAACAGGCAGGATTTTAAATGTGACGTCTATGCTTGGAGGCTTGCAAATACGTTATTCATGTTAACAGACTAGCTAGCGTTTGCTCACACTGGGAATACAGCAGACAGAATATGTAGAATATGTAGAATATGTAAAACCGAGGTTTGCTGAGCTGAAAACTGAAACTTATGAGGTAGCATATACAATAAATGACAAGAATCTGGAAAACGACTTTAATATCTCTGGTTTACCGTGGAATCATGCACATATTTGCTACCAAACTTGGAGGCCTGCAATTATTAATGTTGACTGACAAGTGTTTACTAACTTACTGCACAATAATGTTGCTGATGTCTACATTTAGATTTTGGTTAAACCCTTTGGTACCCAGCCCATGCATGGCATATCTCAATTTTATTAAAGTAAAATAACAACTAGTAAATAAAAGATAGCATGCATAATAAAAGACTAGAAGCTGGAAAATATTACTTATGCAATAAGGCTGGTTTATCATGGAAACATATAGATTTTTTTTTACCATAAGCAGAAGCATATTTGTACTTTTTATAATCCAAAATGTTATATAATTTAAACCAGCACTAGGCGGATTTAAAAATTGAATTTAGGCTTTTATATTTAACAGTGAGTTTATTTCCTTCAGGTGTGAGAATGGTGGATCAGGAAAGACAGGGGAAGGTAACAGATCTAACATTAGGTGGAAGAGATACAAACAGGTCCATTTCATATTATTATTAATATGGAAAAGTAGGGGTGTAATGGTTCACAAAATTCACGGTTCGATACGATACACTTGTATCATTGTTCGGTACATTTTAATACAACAAAAAGAAAGACATGCCAGAGAAATTTCCTTGAATTATTATTTTTTATTATTTTATTAAAACCAACATTATAAAGTATGATATTTCTTTACTTTGAGCAATTATGGAGCTAAATGTGACTCTTCTTAGGAGCATAGAAAACAAAACAGCTCCGTGGACAAAATGAAATGTAATATTGTAGTATAGCTATAAACAAAGATTTATTTTGGTCCAGATTAACATTTGAGGACAGCAATTGTATTCATAATGTCAAATAAAACCGACGTAATGTTACTTAAAAGCATTACAGCCTACTATTCCTACCAAACTTCCATAGTTGCAGTTAGTGTTACTACGAATAAACTACAACTAAAAATCAGAATTGGGTCGTTTCAGCCTGCAGTGTGAACGTAGCCTTAGTTAAACCACCTCAAACTAAGTTCTGTTCACCAACCTATTCACGGAGTCCTTGTAACTTTGTATTATTTGATGACATTGTTAATATATATATATATATGTGTATGAATGTGTACACATGTGTACATTTATACCATATAATTATGGTAGGCTTACAGTGGCAGTCTTATCTACTTTAAAATAAACATTGATTATTTCAAACCCATACATGATGATGTCCGGTACACTTATTTATTTAGAAGTGTGGGCGGGGGCAAAAGTTTTGCTGCATACCCCTCTAACACTGGATAGTTGCGCCCCTGCCCTGTGTAGGTAATGGTCTAGATTGGCCGGCTTACTAGCCGTTTGCTGATCCACAGAGCCAGCTGGACAAGACGTTTCTTAGACAGCCGGAGCATCCCCCAAAATTTTGTACTCATTTTTTTTAGATCTCAATAACAAGCTGTCTAGGTTGTGAGGCCATTCCTATTCCGCAAGCACATTCCCGCCGCAGTCCAACATTTACTTGAAAATATTTAGGGGCTAAGGATCGTGACTATGGTTCGATGCCTGAGGTGGAGCAGACGATTGCGAGCTACCTGTCTCCTCTATCTACACCGTCCCTGAAGCCACACACGTTATCCTCCAAGCCGTATCATGCCACGGCCAGCTTAAACTGCATAAACTGCAGTAAGTCAGACGAGGGCGAGTCAGCATACAATAGGGTTGTTGCAGGCGTCCCTGGCTGACTCGTTGAAACAGATGGCTTATGGCTTCAGGATCGTTACAGAAGCGGTTTCTTTGAGCCTCAGTGCCCTCCTGCCATTTTGATGCCTGCTCTGCCACAGTTAGAGAAGCAGAGTGTGGTGTTCCTTCTCATACAAAGCCCACCAAAACCAGTCTTGACTGGTGACCCTAGTAAATAACATTGCAGAATAGCAACTTCACCAAAAGGTGTCAAAATTGGTGTTGCGGATGGTTGAGCACGGTGATGCGATTCAGGTTATGCCTTTCAGTTTCGATAGCCCTGATTTACAGGCATACTAGACTTAGTAGTGCGCGCAGAGTGGGCTCTGGTTATGGAGCAAAGAGTAAATTTAAAACAGGAGAGGTTTAACACCTGTGACTTCATTGTTCCACATAAGGATCGGAAGTTATGTCCTACTCGAGATCCCAGATAATTCAGCTCCTAAGTTATGCAGTTAATATTCAAAATGTTGATTCAAAAAAAGGACTGGTTCGTCGGACAGACAACACATCAATGGTTTGTTACATAAATCATCAAGCAGGTCTGAGGTTTCAAGGCTCTACAGGCTAGCATTGCAGATTATTCTGTGGTCTCAGGTTAAAATGTGCTTTTTAAGGGTAGTTTATATCTCAGGTACAATGAATGTGGGGGCAGATGCCCTGTCGAGGCAGCGCCCGCTGCTGGGGAAATGGAGACTCAATTCAGATGGTGGTGGACCACATCTGGAGAAAATAGGGATGACATAAAAATCTCCTGTGGGCAGTCACCTGCTTGTAGTTAAGCTTCCTTAGTTGTGCTTGCAGGCTGAGGCCAGTAAGCCGCTGTAGAGTACTGAGATGAGACTCTTTCCAGGGTTCCATTTGAGACACCCAAAACTGCAACGGAAAGGAATCAATCTCTTATGAATGTGATTCCTTCTGGCTATTACCTCCCTAATGTGAATTGTAGATCTTCAGGCCCTGTTAATGTGAGGCCCCATTACACTAACAGTTTGGCTGCCTCTTAGGCTGTTAGGTCAAAGGCTTCACTTCAGGAGGTATGTGATGTGGCGTGGTGGTCCTCATAGATTACGTTTCTCGGGTTTTGAGGCTTTGATTCGGATCCCTCTCTTTGGTCTATGGTTCTGGTGCTATGACCGTGTTTGGATATATATGCTACAGGGATTTTTATCATTTTTATCACTTATTTCTAAAAGGATCTTTTAAATATTGAACCTGTCACCCTTGATATTTATAAGCCGTTCTCTCATAAAATCCTGCCCATGCACCAATCAGAGAGCTACAAGGACAATTATGTACTCATAATTACCATAAGAGTTGCAGAAACTGCGTTTGATACTTCTCCATTTGATGTGAAAGGAGATAAGTGTTAAGCCCACTAAATGCTGCGCCTTACTGATTGTATTGGTCATGTCTATCTTGTTTCTGCACTTGAAGATGAGGTCAATTCATTTCTAAAAGAAAATTGGTGCATTATTTACTTACATTTAATTTTTTTTATTTTTCTATTGACTATTTTCCGGGGTTTAGAAAACATCAATCAACATATTAATTTATATATTTTACTGAAATTGTCACACAAGACTGAGAAAGCCCAAATGTTCTTGTATGACCACAATGAATACATTTAGATATTAGATTGCAAAAAAAAATGTTTCCTTGTTAAAACAAATTAAGGTCATGAAACATGTGATGTCAACAGATGAAAGTAGCGGCTTTATCAGAAAACACCAGCGGTACTCAAGTCCTCTGCGTCCGTCAGACAGAATAGTTCTTCCTTTAATGCATGAAAAAGGTAACAAACACAATCACTGAAAAACAGAAGTCAGAATAATAGTTTCTGTGTTTCATTTTGTTAACCACTTGACTTGTGCTTATGATAAGCTGAACCAAGTTTATTTGTGGATAATTGCATGAATGTTTGACGAAGTTTGTTTTTTGTATTTGTTTAGGAATATTCTTGTTTGACTACACGTGCGTTGAAGGATACATGGTGAAGAGATAAAAATCAGAATACCTTTGTTGGTTTTAATAGTGCCACATATCTATACATTGCCTATTATACAGTTTAAGAGTGTTATTTGTGTTACCAGTGTTTGTTCGGGGTTGCCAGTGTGATGCTTGCATTTTAGTGTTAGTAGTTGAACATACTTTGCTATGTTTTATTTTGTTTACACTAAACTTTTCTTTTCAGCATCACTTTTTTAAAAATGTACCTTACACTGTAGTGCTGTATTCTGTACCTTTACGAACACATTTGAACTCTCACATTCCTCAGAGCAGTCTTTATTATTGTTACAGCAATAAAAAAAAATACTTAACATACTATTGTTATTTCATTGCAATCAATATACTGATGTAAAATCTTGCGGGTACCAAGGTTTTCATAGATTGTTCAATTAATGGAATAGTACACTTTCCCTTGTTTTCAGGGAGTTTTCCATTCAATTCACTTTCAGTGTGTTTTACAGAATGATTTCAAAATACAAAAACATTTTTATCCACATCATATTGCTGCCATTAATTGACATGCAATATTTAATTTAATTTAAGTTGAAAGCTTATACTACATTACAACACTTATATTTTTTCGCAGTTATAACACCCAAGCAGACTGCGGTTTTAACACCCATACAGTCGGTTATCCAGAAGGATTTACAAGTCAACACAAAATCTTTTATTACAGTACAAACTGTTTGGTATTTATCTTCACCTCAGAGTATGTAAGGCCTTTGTATTGGCCTTTGGTTTCATACTCCAGCACACTACCATTGTTGCAAGTTATTTGCATTTTGCCAGTGTACGGCAGGTCAAAACTGCATCTTCCGATGCTGATATCGACAACCACTCTGGTTCTTGGTGGAACTTCGATGTCCGAAGACCAAGTTTCTGTTGTCTCATCAGTAGTCTCCCGTTCGTAAGTGCTCTCTGTTCCAACGGTAAAGCCGAATGATCCTGAAACTTCTACAACCTCTGGAACTCCAGCCTTTACTTCAACAGAAATGGTTGTTGAAAAGCTGTTGGTATGAGACCATGAGGATTTTTTCGTTACTTTCTTTGAGCCTTCGATTCTTTGCTTTTGACTGACAGCGGAATCATTAGTATAAGTGACGGATTTGATTTCTTCCACTTTCACCTTTGGTATCATCTGGTTGATTGTGGGATACTTGATATTTGTGAGCACGGCTGATTCAACTTCATTGAGGAACATAAATCCCATACAGTCAATATCTGCCCCACCTTTTCCTACAATGCCAAGACAAATTCCAGATCCGATTTCCATAGGGTATTCTGCTTTTAATCCCCATTTTGTCATTTTGACAAAAAATTCTTTGTTAAGGCTTGTCCTGAATTTAATTGCCCCAAGACGCGTTCCAGCTCCATTTCCCCACAGGGACAGTGAGGTGAAGCATTCACCTGCCTGGAAAGTGTACTCTTGATAAGGTCCATCTGGTTTTCCAAAGGTTTCCTTCCTCCCATCAGAAAGCCAGGCCCTCACAGCTCTCACCTGCCATTCTCCCACCCAAACCCCAATCTTCTCTAAACTGGCACCATTTTTCTCACCAGTAAAGGAAAAGGAAGAACCCCCTTGGCCCCCAATTAGATTCAGCGTCGTTGGGTAAGACATATTTGAAATTAGATCTGAAAAGTCACAGGTTCATATCATTGTGAATATAAATTTGTGTTAAAAAAAGTCATATGTTAGAAAATTAAATTCAATCCATTGTTGGAAATACTTACATAATCAACTGTAGTTCACTTACGGCCAACTTGTGTGGAAGAAGAGAAGTCAGAAGTGATGACTGCATGAACAGACTGCAGTATATAAAGAGCTCCACAAAAAGGGACACTCCCTTTTTCATAAAAAAATATCTAAAGACAAGAGCCAGACATAAGATTGTTTTGTCAAGTTTCCTTCCTGTTCAGATAAGGTGAAGGTCATGGCACACACTGGATTGATGTGATGTGAGGTGTCTCATACTTGGAATTTGTGCTCTTCTTTTATCCCTTCCCACACTGAAAAAAATTATATGCTAGATTTACTTAAAAACATAATTTTTTATGTACTTTTTAAGGAATTTTCACATAGAATTTAAAGCAATAATTCCTAAAAATCTTTAGTTGGCGATGCTTAAATATTTGGGTATTAAAGCAAATTGTTTTGCTCAAATTGTTTTGTTTTGGCAACACCATTTTTTAAGCAGTCTTGTCATACAAAAATAAGTTATTTCTACCATTAAAGTTATGTTTATCTAATTATAAAATCTTAAGTTTACTTTGATTAAAATTTTTAGTTCCGCAACTTTAAAATACCAAGTCACTTATCAGTTAACTTACAATTAGCTATACAGTAAAAGGGGCGGAAAGAACAACAGATGAACAGAACCTTTGAATGTAGGGCACTTCTTTATTGTACAAATTCACATTAAAACATTTTAGCTGTTAAACAAATTACAGATAGAATAGAAACATAAAAATTGTCTTCTCAAAAACTGTGTCAAGCTTTTTTAAACCGGTTTGTGCTTGTCAAACATTTAAAGTGCAACAAACAAAAGATTGGTGCTTGGTGGTGAATGGCATCTGCAAATGTCAACAAGACAACTTATTTTAGACCGCATCGAGTTTTTCAGAGTTAAAATTTTGGGAAACAGTTTCCACTGACTTGTTCAAGCAAGATTTTCTGAGAAAACTCGAATGTATACCTCAGTGGCTTGGGGAAACTCGGGTTTACAGAGTACATTAGGCCAAGAAGGACAATAAATGCATTTGCAACACTGGAGAGTCCTCCCAGAACTTCAACACCTTCTAAGACGATTCCTGCCTATTAAGATGTCCATACGGAGAATCCCCTTTGCTCACAATTTTCAGTCTTGCTGGTCCAGTTTCCCATAAGGTGCACAAAAAATAAATAAATGTTTATTTATTGTGAAAATAGTTGTAGTGGGGAGAATTTTTACTGGTAACGTTATATTGCCAACAAGATTTAGCCAATTTCTAAAATTACCATCCTTTCAATCGGTCAATGATTGAAACATTATTTAACCAACATTCACCTTATGAAAGGAACGTAATTTTAAAATACACGCTAATATCAGTTTTAAAACATTTTGTAGAGTCTCTTAACTCTGGTCTGTTTACTCGATAAATGGCCATTAAACAAAACAGGAAAATGCATATTTACAAAACATAGGGAACATATATAAAGAAATATCTCTAAAATATAATTATTTCTTACCAAGAGATGCCTCAGGTGAACAGTCTTCTCACAAACTGATTTTCAAAGATGGACGGTGAAATCAATATGTTATGTAAATATTGTACCTTAAAATTAAGGAATGGGCAAAACTAAACTTTTTAAGTAAAATCTGTTTATTTTAATATGCAGAATTTGCTATGACTAGACATCATTTTTTGTGAAACCGAATTTAGAATAAAATCTAACATACCACATTTGAAGATGGGCACACATGCGCCAGCCTATTACAACCCGCCTGTGTTTATGGCCTGAGCCACCAAATGTTAAAAAAGATAAGATCTCTGAAACAGCATTTTGGAGCAATTGGTATTTAATGGTTGTGGTCCTCCAGGCTGTGATCAAAAGTACATGCAATCTCCTTAACAAAAAATCTCAATTAGCTACACTCTTTATAAAACAAAACATCTGGTGCATTTGGAGACAGGTTTGAAATAGTTACTATTAAAAATATGAAACATAGATGGTTTTATGCAAGAATATTTGTTTATTTTTACTTGTAGATACT
Source organism: Triplophysa yarkandensis (assembly GCA_033220385.1). Taxonomy (NCBI): domain Eukaryota; kingdom Metazoa; phylum Chordata; class Actinopteri; order Cypriniformes; family Nemacheilidae; genus Triplophysa; species Triplophysa yarkandensis. Next base: position 2,999,076 of record CM065673.1, read on the forward strand.
TTTTACCACTTAATAAATTACTTTTTTATAGTGTCCACGATTATATATACTTTCCCTCGTAAGCATGGCAGCCATTCAAGATATGAAGCAATGTATCAGTTATCTATTCTGTAGGATGATGATAACAATGGGGAATATGAGTTCCATGGAGACTGGACATAAAGATTAGATTTAGTAGGAAGAACTTGTTATATGGCTTTAACTGTGAACATAATAACTTTCTCATTGAGTGAATTGTTCTTAAGAAGTTTCTCTTGAAGTTTCAGTCCAGTCCAATGCTGTTTTTGATAATATTGGGGTAGTTCCAAAAGAGTTTGTCGAGACCTTTCAGTTGTTACCGGACAATAACCAACATGAGTGGCAGTTACCTTGACAAAAGTCTGGGGGTCTGAACCAATGTCAGAGCCTCTGAAAAGAAGTGACCCACACATGTTTCTTTAAAATCATCAGTCAGAGCTATGACTTGTCAAAGTACCCCATTATAAGTCTATGAAAAGTTTTTCGTGGCTCTTATGGCCAAGGGGTAAAACCTTTACCCTATTATGAGTATTTTTTGACAGAGCCTGCCAGCCTCTTCAAACATGGTTAACAGTTGTTTCTACGAAATCCCTTATCAGAGATACGGCACCTCAAAGTTGAGCAGTATTTATTGGGGGGTCATTTTTTTGCCTCCCTATTGAACAACACAAAGCATCCAAGACCATGAACATTATAAAATCATGGATAAAACAAAAAGGTAATATTGTGTGATGAGAGAATGTCACTGGTGTTGCTCATACAGGTGAGGGGTGAATTCTTGTAAGTGTTGCCTGTGGAAACCTGAAGAAAGAAGGGCATGGGAACACCAGCAGGAAGATAGGGGTAGACAGGGGCATGGCAGTAAATCCTCTTGGTGCTTCCTGCACCGGGCCTCAGGGGGACCACGAGGGGGCCATCATGTAAGAGGCTATGGTAGGGCTGGACAATGATTCAATGTCAATATATATTGCGATATAATTTTTTTCAATAATGGTGATATTATTTTCAAACCAATTTCCGATATTTTGATATACATTTCCATTTAAATATATATATATATATATATATATATATAAACTTCAGGTTTTGGTGCTCTGCAGAATGTGCTGGAGAGAAGTGACGACTAGCAGCGGGAACAAATGAAATCTATCCCATCTTTTAAAACGGTTGCACCCTATAGAACATACTGAGAGTCAGAAGATGAGACTCATAAATGTTTAAGCAAACCTGCCCCCAATCCATCAGAGTAATGTGTTTTTACTGTTGCTCACTCTTTATTTATTTTATCATTTTTGTTTCTTTATCCTGGCTGAAGAAGTTTCTTTCTTGTTTTAATAAATATGAATAATCAGCCTATTCTAGTTTAAATGAAAAGATATTATTGTTTATAAGATGAGTTTAAGAGTTTTATTTATTTGATAGTTTATTTCAAATTTCTTGTTTGTAAAGGCTAAAAACAATGAACAACTGAAATATTATTGTGTGGTACCAACATACTTACTAAATTTAATTCAAAGTAGCATGTAAACATATGGCATCCAACTGCCTCTTTTTAAGATATTATGAAATCTCTTTCACAACATTTTCTCACAGTGTAAAAACAACTCAAATTAAATTATATGGTGTTGCCAAGCTAAACCTTGTAATCAAAACGATCAACAGATATGATTCATTATAAAAAATTGGATATCTAAAAAAAACTCACAAAGAACAAGCTCTGTAGAAATTCTTGCTTGCTTTTATTTATTGCACAATAGCCTAGAGCAACTCTACCTCCCCTTAATCAAATAGTTTTTGAGAGTAAAGGACTTTTAACCATTGTTTTCGCCTAGTTAACTAAACGAAATATCTAAAATATAAAGTCATTGTATAGTTATAAATGTCTTTTAATCTGAAATTAGATTTTATATGTTTAATCCGTTTATGTCACTCTTGCAAATATTTAAAACGCTGAAAAAAAATTATAGATGTCACAAGTTTATTCCAAAGAAGCCATCGACCAAGAGCTAGTTTTTCCCAAAGAAGTGCTTTAATAAGAATCATGAGAGAAACAAAGGAGTTAACTTCTATACACATAGAACACCAGGTTGATGACACAGAAATGGATAAAACCATCAAGGGAAACTGAAACAGGTGTACACTTATTTGTTACTAAACAGAAAAGTGATTGAATCGGTGAACATAGAGAGAACAGACCCAAAACCTTCAGGAAACTACAACATTACGCTTGCCTCCAGAACGGCGTGTCCTCACACTTGAAAATTTAATAATGGAGGGCGGACAGGGGCTCAGGAGGGAGAACAAAAACATATCCATGGGGGCATGAAGGGTTGGACACTATAAGGGAGGGCCTGGAGCAGTAGGAGCCAGGTGATGGTCGAGCGACCAGCCATGATGACTGCCAATGGTGATGTCAACAGGTTGAGGAACCATGATGGAAGTAGCATTCGGGTCCGACTTATGGAGATATCACAGATGGAGGAGGAGCCCAGTGTGGAGACGCACAAATGGAGAGGCAGAGTGACACGGAGACCCTTGAGGGCCAAGGCAGAGCAACAGCTGTAAAGAGGACAGCTGTAGGGGTGGAGTAACGAGATGCAGCAGGAGAAATGGAGCCCTGAGGCCTAAGGATCGGAGCCACTGTGCTGCAAAGATTTTAATTGTGCCTTATAAAATATAAGTTTGGATCAGTTGATATGTTGCATTAAATGGCTGCTATGTGCATGGTTTGAATACTTCATATTGACCCTGAGAAACTGATTGGTTGCCGGAGTAAAATTAGCCCACCTCTTGACTTCATAAGACTGTAGTGTTAAGAAATCACATCTGTGATGATTTTTATAATAGCGGTTTATGGGATTGTCTTTCCCTTAAGGGTATGGGAAATCGTGTGGCTCCAATGCCCCAGGGGTACACCTTACGCCACATTATTGGGAGGTATGTTTTTACAAAGCCTGTCCACCTCAGAGAAGAAATGACCCATGTTACTCCAAATTCATTAGTCAGAGGCGACTCGTCAAAGTTCTCCATTATAAGTCTATGAAAATGTTTCCGTGGCTCTTACGTCCAAGGGATTCAACTTACACCCTGCACAAAGTCCTGAAGCAACGGATAGTTAAGGACTGACCATGGCGAGCTGGAGGGGCCAGGGAGCCTGGTGGGAAGACTGACCACATGGATACGAGGGAGCTAGAAGCCAAGTGGGAGGTGCTTGGTTTGAGGGCAGAGGTGGAGTCTTCTCCTGCTCCCTAACTCAAGTTTTGGATGGTGGCACAGACCGTGATCATGACAAGGAGGTTGCTTAACATGTCCAGGACCAAGGAGTTTCAATGTCAATGTCACCTTTATTTATATAGCGCTTTAGACAAAATACACTGCATTAAAGCAGCTGAACAACAATAATTAGTAAAACAGTGTGTCATAATGCTTAATGATAGTTAAAGACAATATAATATTGAATTTGGGGACGTTTTCTCTTTTCAGTTTAAATGGTGTCTGTGCATTCATTTTCAATTTGTTGATGTCCTCTTTGTTTACATAAAAAGTGTCTGTGCGTTCAAAGTCAATGATATCGCTGTAATTGAGGTGACCCCAACTAAGCAAGCCAGAGGCGACAGTGGCAAGGAACCAAAACTACATCTGTGACAAAATGCAGAAAAAACCTTAGGAGAAACCAGGTTCAGTTAGGGGGCCAGTTCTCCTCTGACCAGACGAATCCAGCAGATCTGTGTGCTGTGGTCGTATCTTGATGATTCCAGAGGCGAGGCTTTTGCTGGGGATTGGTATCCGTGATGTTCTTGTCCTACTCTTTGCTTTGTTCGAGGGCTTTAGAGGGCTTTTCTAGTTCCGGACCCACCATCTGGCCAAGATACATGCTGACTCCGGCTTAAAGCATTGTCCTACTGATCCGGGTATAGCCTGGCTGTAGTGGCTTGGGGGAAAGCTAGGCGCAGACGGGGAGCCAGTTATCCTCTGACTAGATTTTAACCAGTAGGTCGATTACTAGTTGCAGTGAAGTCGAGAAGAATCATCTGTCTCCTGTGGTCCCATCCTCATGGTCATCTGAGGCAAGGTCTTGCAAGGGATCTGCATCTGGGGTTCCAGTCGTTCTGGTCTCCGCTGTCCCTCCAGACCATAGGGGTCCTTTCTCCGACATCTGGTCTGGATTAACACTGGATCCTGGTGACTGCAAGGCCATCTGATCTGGACACGGAATGGATCCCTCAGAAGAGCTCAGAAGAAGAGAGAAACAGACCAATATTAGCGTAGATGCAGTTCTACTTAAGTTATGGCAAATATATTGTGTGTTGTGGAGAGTGTTCTCGGTTCCGGATATCTTAATTAATGCAGGCTAAAAATCCTTTAACGGATTTGAATATTGGAAGCATGTTAGTATTTATGTGTAAACCAGGTTAAAGAGATGGCTTTTTAATCTGGATTTAAACTGCAAGGGTGTATCTGCCACCCAAACACTATCAGGTAAGTAATCCATAGTTTAGGCGCCAATTAGGAAAAGGATCTGTCGCCCTCAATTGATTTTGATATTCTAGTCATTATCAAATTGCCTGCCTTTGAGAACGCAGCCAATGTTGAGGATTATAATGTTACTGGAGCAGTGTCAAATACTGAGGTGCTAAACCATTCAGGCTTTGTAAGTCATAAGCAAGATTTTAAAAACTATATGATGTTGGATAAGGAGTGCAGTGTTGAAAGGACCAGAGTAATATGGTCATAGTTCCTGGTTCTTGGAAGAACTCTCGCTGCAAAACAACCACCTAATAAAGCATTGCAATAATCCAACCTTGAGGTCATAAATGCATGGATTAACATTTCTGCATTTGACATTGAGAGTCTATGACATAATATAGATATATTTTTAGGTGTAAAAATTCAGTTTTAAAAAGGCTTGATACGTGGTTTTCTAAGGAGAGATTTTATCAAAAAGCATACCCAAGTTCCTAACGGATGACGAAGAGGTTACAGAGCAGCCATCAAATTTCAGACCTTTTCTAGGTTGTTGCAGGCAGAGTTTTTAAAAACTGAGCCTTGAGGTACTCCATACTGAACTTGTGATCGATATGATAGCTCTTCATTTACTGCAATGATATGATAGCGGTCAGTTAACTTTGACTTAAACCGCGCTAATGCACTTCCATTTATGCCTACAATGTGTTGAAGTCTATGCAGAAGAATGTTGTGGTCAATAGTATCAAAGGCAGCACTAAGATCTAGTAACACTAATAAGGAAATAGCCACGGTCAGATGAGAGGTAAAGGTCATTTGTTACTCTGAGGAGAGCAGTCTATGCTATGATATGGTCTAAAACCTGACTGGAAATTCTCAAAGATATAATTTTTCTTTAGAAGAGAGTATAATTGTGAGGATACTACCTTTTCAAGGTACGATTTTATCTCGAATAGTGTCAAGTGAAGTAGGTCATAAAGTCATTACTGCTGTGGTGCTGTGAAATGTCAGCACTTGTTGAGGCTATATATTTTGTTAGTTTAGACACAGTGTTGAATAAATACTTTGGGTTATGTTTGTTTTCTTCTAAAAGATTAGAAAAGTAATTGCTGCTAGCAGTTTTTAATGCCTTTCTGAAGATTACTGAAAGGTTACTTTCCCGCCAAGCATTACAAAATACCACTAGTTTTGTGTTCCTCCAACTGTGTTCCATTTTTTGGGCCTCTCTCTTTAGGGTAAAATGTGTTGTCTAACCCCAATATTTTAAGAAAATCTATAAAGGCTGATCCTAATGCATCATTTTCATTATCAACATGGATTTTAAAATCACCAAACATTAAAACTTTGTCTGCAGCCAGAACTAACTCGGATGTAAAATCACCAAACTCTTTAATAAAGTCTGTATGGTGCCCTGGTGGCCTGTATACAGTAGCCAGTGCAAACATCAAAAGGGATTTATCATTCACATTTGTTTCTCTGGGTAATGTTATATGAAGCACCATTACTTCAAACGAGTTATACTTGAAACCTGCCCTCTGAGAAGTTTTAAAAACATTGATATATATTTAAGTAACACCTCCCCCTTTCCCCCTTTTGGCTCATGTTTATAACAGTATTCTTGTGGGGTGGACTCAATTAAAATAATGTAATCATCAGGTTTTAACCAGGTCTCTGTCAAACAAAGAACATCTAAATTATGATCAGTGATCATATTATTTACAAAAGTGATTTCTTAGAAAGGGATCTGATATTCCATAAACCTTTATCATTTGTTTATCAGAAGTTTATCCGTTCTCATCCTGCTGGACTTATCCGCTGCTTTTGACATCGTTAACCACAGTATTCTCCTTTCGACACTCAAGGAAATGGGCGTCTCCGACAAGGCTCTCCAATGGTTCGTATCCTACCTCTCGGGTAGAATCTTCAAGGTTTCGTGGGGAGGTGAAGTCTCAGAACCGCAACATCTTGATACCGGTGTACCTCAGGGCTCAGTTCTTGGACCATTGCTCTTCTCGATCTACATGACATCACTGGGATCAGTCATTCGTAAGCATGGCTTCTCCTACCACTGTTATGCGGATGACACGCAACTCCACCTTGCGTTTCATCCCGAAGATCAGACGATTTCGAACTGAGTCTGAGCATGTCTGAGCGACATCTCCCTCTGGATGAAGCAACACCACCTACAACTTAACGTTGCGAAAACGAACTTCTTGTCATCCCTGCCGACCCGAAGACTTGTCACGATCTCTCTATCCAACTAGGAGCATAAACCATTGTGCCCTCCAGGTCTGCGAAAAAACTTGGGAGTAACCATAGATGATCAGCTCAACTTCACAGATCATGTTGCCGCGACTGCCAGATCTTGCAGATTCATGCTTTACAACATCAGGAAGATCCGACAGTTTCTCACAGAACACACCACACAGATCCTGGTTCAAGCTCTGGTCCTGTCCAGGCTGGACTACTGCAACGCGCTGCTTGCTGGACTCCCAATGTGCACAACTAAACTAAACACAACTAAAATGCAGCGGCAAGAGTGGTGTTCAAGGAACCAAAAAGGACCCATGTAACACCTCTCTTCATTAAACTACATTGGCTTCCTGTAGCAGCTCGCATTGAATTTAAATGTCTTCTCATTGCCTACAAGACCTCCACCGGTTCAGCACCCACTTACCTTAACTCACTAATGCAAAGGTATAGGCCCTCAAGATCTCTGCGCTCCGCAAATGAGCTGAGACTTGAGGTACCAGCTCAAAAGGGTAAGAAATCTCTCTCTCGTACGTTCTCTGCTTCAGTTCCTCGATGGTGGAACGATCTGCCTCTGGCTTCACGCTTGTCAGACTCGGTCTCTATCTTCAAAAAACACCTAAAACCTCATCTTTTCCGGCTACACCTAACTCACTAGGAGTACCTTCTTTTCTAACCTACTTACTCTATCTAACAAAAAACAAAAAAAATGTTTTTACTTTCTGGTTTTAATCTCTCTCTCTGTAAATTGGTAACATTGTTGTAGCACTTGTTCACCTATTGTTCTATCGGCTATTTACCGCTTCATTGTCTCCTCGACTATTGTAAGTCGCTTTGGATAAAAGCGTCTGCTAAATGCCTAAATATAAATGTAAATGTAAATATAGAAGTGTAGCTGTTTTTTATTTGTTGAACCTCAATTACGTTTTTATTTTTACTTTTAAACACGTTTGTACGTTTTTTGTATTTTCTAGTTTGGGGAACAGACACAGTCTTGATGGAGTGATATCTAGGAGAAAGAATTTCTATATGCTGAGAATTAACTGAGCTCTGTGATGTGAGACAGCCAGCAGACAGTGGGTTAAGCCAGTTTTTCTGCTGCATGACCTGGGCTCCAGTTAGTCAAGGATAAACTCTAAGACTAAGTTCCATATTTCTAGACAGAAGAGTGGCTCCACCCCAGGAGGGATGGAGACCATCTCGTTTCAACAGGTCAGGCCTGCACCAAAAACTTGTCCAGTTATCAATATAATCTATATTATTCTGTGGGTACCACTTAGACATCCATCCATTGAGTGATGATAATCTGCTATGAATCTCATCACCACGGTAAGCAGGGAGAGGAAGAGAACATATTATAGTGTCTGACATCATGCTTCCAAGTTCAAACACCTCTTTAAAGTTATTTTTAGTAATCTCCGACTGGCGCAGTCGAACATCATTAGTGCCACAATGAATAATAATCTTACTGTATTTACGTTTATCATTATCCAGCACTTTTAAATTTGATAAGATGTCAGACGCTCTGGCTCCCAGTAAACATTTGACTATGGTGGCTGGTGTCTCTATATTCACATTCCTTACAATAGAATCACCAATAACTAGAGCACTTTCATCAGGTTTCTCAGTGGGTGTATCACTGAGTGGGGAGAACCTGTTTAATATTTTCATCTGAACAGAAGAGCGGTGTTTTGACCCACGACTATGCCGTCTCACAGTCACCCAGTTGCCCTGCTGCATGGGCTCTGTTACCGGAACCGAACAATGTGTATTAAACCCAGAGCTGGACGCATCCAAAGCTGTATCTTTAACAATCTCACTATCCTCAATTAAAGTTTGGATGCCTGTCTCTAAATCTGAAATCTTCTCTGTCAGTCTAACTATTTCCCTGCATTTATCACATATGAATCCCTCAACAGTGACAGCGATAGATAAACTATACATGTGACAACAAGTGCAAATAACAAGAGCAGGAGAATCCATTACTCACTGTGTTTGATGAAGTAATATATCCACAGGTGTTTGATGACTTGTGAAAAACTGGAGCGAGTGAGAGAAAAATTCTAATATAAAGAAGGAATCGAATGTTATAATGATAGAAGAGGAAGAGAAAAAATATATATATTTATAAATGGTGTGTAAGTTTCGGCGACATTTGGCGCTTTGGGAGAGCTCTGGTGTGACCACTCACGTCTGTATCAAACAGGAAACAGCAGTGTGGAGGATACTTGCTGCTGTTGGTCCTCGTACTGCAATGGAGGACACTGTCATTGTAGAAACAGGTAGGGAAACAGACAGGACTGTGACATTAGACTTAGTTTTGTAGTATCTAGACTTTTTACCAGGAGTTTAGAAAATCTCATTCAATGTATAGATTTATAGTTCTGACAGAAATAGTCACTTAAATAGGATTGGCATTTCTCAAATATTGAATACAATTTATTTAATTAAAAGTAACATAAATGAATATGGAGTCATACTGCCTAATTTTTAGGTATTATGAAATCTCTTTCAGGATATTTTCCCAAACTGTAAAAAACATCTCACATTTAATCTCATGGCATTGCCAAGCTTAACCAGTACAAACATGTTGTTCATAGTTAGAAACCTATACATCAAATAAAAACAACACAAAGAACGAGTTCTGTAGAAAGGCTGGTTTTCTTTTAATATTGCACAATAGCCTAGGGCAATTCAATCTCCCCATTATAAAATATAAATTTTATAAGTTGATTTAGTTTTTCAACCCATTTAAACTAAGTTAAATGTCTAAAACATAAAGTCATTATATAGATTTTAATGTCTTACGTTAATTTGTTAGTTCGATTGAAATCTGGATTTCTTATGTTTAAGCAGTTTTAAACTGCTCTTGCTTATGTTTAAGACGGAGAAAACAGAGTGTTCACGGAGCCACGACATAGGGTCAATGTTACTGCTACAGATATAACTTCCACTGGATAGGTAACACACATCACACACATACTATACCTCAGTAAACATATCCCATTCGTATCTCTTTCATTACACTGTCCTGCAAGTACATATACTGCTTTCCAAATGATTATGCAAGAAGCATATCAATAGAAATTGAGTACAATAAACTTCTTTCATTAATTGCTTGTTTGTGCTGGTTTAAACGAACCTCTCAGATCATGACTAGTTCTACATGTGTCTCAGGGGAGTTTTGTGGGCTTTGTCGAGATCAACCTGGCGTTGAGTGTCTCCCTCTTCACCGTGGGTAGCCTTTGGTGTCTAAAAGCGGCCCTTTGGGGGGTCTTTTAAATCTGTTTGTCTCATCAATTGGTTAAGACCTGTTTAGTTCCTGTTCATGTCATGTGCGTCTGTAGTTCTCTGTAGTTCTTGCATGCCAAGAATGATGGCAGACTCTGTGTCCTCGGCCAAGATGGCAAACTCTCCGGACACCCTCCCGGTGTCCGCCATCCGTCAGCCCTTTTTTTCTATGAAATCCCTGATCAGAGATACGGCACCTCAAAATTAAGCAGAATTTATTGGGGGGGTAATTTTTTTGCCTCCCTATCGAACAACACAGAGCATCGTTGTCATTAAGACCATTAACATAAGAAATCCCTGGGTAAAACAAAACGGACATATTTTGTGTTGAAAGAATGTCCGCTGGTGTTGCGATGACTAATATGGAACAGGTGAGGGGTGAATTCTTGTTTGTGTTACCTGCGGAAACCTGAAGAAAGAAAGGCATGGGAACACCAGCAGGTAGACAGGGGCATGACAGTAAATGCTCATGGTGCTTCCTGCACCGGGCCTCAGGGGGACCACAGGGTGCCGGCATGTTAGGGGCTATGGTATTGCAGTCGGTGGTGGGAGCCAGAGGAACAGGGGAGTGTAGAACCTGGCGGCTTCTGTGGCCCTGGAGTGAGGGGAGCAGGAGAAGGTGAATGCTGCAGTTCCGAAGTTAGAGATGCTTTGGATAGTGGCTCCCACCATGATGATATCTTGATTTCTACTTAAAGTTTAGAAATAGTCACCTTTATAGGACTGAACTGAAATATTATTGTGTGGTACCAAAATAATTATTAAATTTAATTCAAAGTAGCATGTAAACATAAGGCATCCAACTGCCTCTTTTTACGATATTATGAAATCTCTTTCACAACATTTTCTCACAGTGTAAAAACATCTCAAATTAAATTATATGGTGTTGCCAAGCTAAACCAGTACAAACTTGCATCAAGAACAATCAACACATATGATTCATTATAAGAAAATTGGATATCTAAAATAAACTCACAAAGAACAAGCTCTGTAGAAATTTTTGCTTGCTTTTATTTATTGCACAATAGCCTAGAGCAACTCTACCTCCCCTTAATCAAATAGTTTTTGAGAGTAAATGAATTTTTAAACATTGGTTTCCCTAGTTAACTAAGTGAAATGTCGAAAATATAAAGATTTATTTTTGTAGTGTCTAGACATTTTACAATATATTCAATATATCGATTTATATTTCTGACAGAAACAGTCACTTTAATAGGATTGGCATTCTCAAATATTATTGTGTCGAAATGTCGAAAATATAAAGTCATTGTATAGTTATAAATGTTTTTTAATCTGAAATTAGATTTTATATGTTTAATCCGTTTATGTTGCTCTTGCATGTATTTAAAACGTAGAACAATTCATACATGTCACAAGTTTAGTCCAAAAAGCCATCGACCAAGGGCTAGTTTTTCCCAAAGAAGTGCTTTAATAAGAATCATGAGAGAAACAAAGGAGTTAACTTCTATACACATGGAACACCAGGTTGATGACACAGAAATGGATAAAAAACCATCAAGGGAAACTGAAACAGGTGTATACTAATTTGTAACTAAACAGAAAAGTGATTGAATCGGTGAACAGAGAGAGAACAGAACCAAAAAATTCAGGAAACTACGACATTACGCCCGCATCCAGAACGGCGTGTCCTCACACTTGAAAATTAAACAGTGGAGGGTGGACAGGGGCTCAGGAGGGAGAACAAAAACATGTCCATGGGGGCATAAAGCGTTGGACACTATAAGGGAGGGCTAGGAGCCGGAGGAGCCAGGTGACGGTCCAGTTACCAGCCATGATGACTGCCAATGGTGATATCAACAGGTTGAGGAACCATGATGGAAGTAGCATTCAGGTCCGACTGATGGAGACAGCAGAGATGAAGGAGGAGCCCAGTGTGGAGACGCACAAATGGAGAGCCAGAGTGACACAGAGACCTTGGAGGGCCAAGGCAGAGCAACAGCTGTACATAGGACAGCTGTAGAGGTGGAGTAACGAGACGCAGCAGGAGAAATGGAGCCCTGAGGCCTAAGGATAGAAGCCACTGTGCTGCAAAGATTTTTAATGTGCCTTATAAAATATAAGTTTGCATCAGTTGCTATGTTGCTGTAAATGGCTGCTATGTGCATGGTTTGAATACTTCACATTAACCCTGAGAGACTGATTGGTTGCCTGAGTAAAATTAGCCCACCCCTTTTCTTCATGAGGCTGTAGTGTTAAGGAATCACATCTGTGATGTTTTTATAATGTCGGTTTATGGGATTTTCTTTTCCATTATAAGGGTATGGGGCATCGTGTGGCTCCAATGCCCCAGGGGTACACCTTACTCCACATTATTGGGAGGAATGTTTTAACAAAGCCTGTCCGCCTCTGAGAAGAAGTGACCCATGTTTCTCCAAATTCATTAGTCAGAGCTGACTGGTCAAAGTTCTCCATTATAAGTCTATGAAGAATTTTCCATGGCTCTTACGTCCAAGGGTTTCAACTTACAGCCTGCACAAAGTCCTGAAACAACGGATGGTCAAGGACTGACCATGGCGAGCTGGAGGGGCCAGGGAGCCTGGTGAGAAGACTGACCACATGGATACGAGGGAGCTAGAAGCCAAGTGGGAGGTGCTTGATTTGAGGGCCGAGGTTAAGTTTTCTTCTCCTCCCTAACTCCAGTTTGGGATGGTGGCTCAGACCGTGATCATGACAAGGAGGTTGCTTAACATGTCAAGGACCAAGGAGTGTGGAGGATACTTCCTACCCCTGGTCCTCGTACTGCAATGGAGGACACTGTCATTGTAGAAACAGGTAGGGAAACAGACAGGACTGTGGCAAAAGACTTATTTTTGTAGTGTCTAGACTTTTTACAATATATTCAATATTTCGATTTATAGTTCTGACAGAAACAGTCACTTTAATAGGATTGGCATTCTCAAATATTATTGTATGAACAATTTATTTAATTAAAAGTAACATTAAAAAATATGGCCTAACACTGCCTAATTTTTAGGTATTATGAAATCTCTTTCAGGATATTTTCCCACACTGTAAAAAACATCTCACATTTAATCTCATGGCATTGCCAAGCTTAACCAGTACAAACATGTTTTTCATAGTTAGAAACCTATACATCTTATGCAAATAACCCAAAGAACGAGTTCTGTAGAAATGCTGGTTTTCTTTTAATATTACACAATAGCTTATAGCAGTTTAACCTCCCTGTTATAAAATATAAATTTTATAAGTTGAATTAGTTTTTAACCAATGGTTTGCCCAAGTTAAATAAGTTGAATATCTAAAACATAAAGTAATTATATAGATTTTAATGTCTTATATTAGTTTGTCAATTCGATTGTAATCTGGATTTCTTATGTTTAAGCAGTTTTAAACTGCTCTTGCTTATATTTATGACGGAGAAAACAGAGTGTTCAGGGAGCCACGACATAGGGTCAATGTTACTGCTACAGATAGGTAACTACCACTGGATAGGTAACACACATCACACACAAGTGCAGAAAACAGTTGTTCAGGATCCTCACCTTAAACATACAGACATAGTTGGTAGTCGACTATACCTCAGTAAACATATCCCATTCGTATCTCTTTCATTACGTATATGTACTACAAGTACATATACTGCTTTCCAAATGATTATGCAAGAAACATATCAATAGAATTTGAGTACCACAAATTTCTTTCATTAATTGCTTTATTCTTGCTGGGTTAAACGAACCTCTCAGATCACGATTCGTTCTACATGTGTCTCAGGGGAGATTTGTGGGCTTTGTCGAGATCAATCTGGCGTTGAGTGTCTCCCTCTTCACCATGGGTAAGGCCAAGGAGTAGGAGGCCTCACCTAAACATTTTTTGGAATGGGCAGTTTACCATTGACTATGCCAGCAAAGAACGCCGACATGCCTGTTGGTCTTCATTCTGCCTCTGCCCTTGTCCTCGCCTCCGGCTCAAACCTTGGTTCTCGCCTCCGTTCCCACCTTGGTCCCCCCTCTGGTCCCGCCTTGGTCCTTGCCTTTGGTGTCTGAAAGCTGCCTTTTGGGGGGTCTTTTAAATCTGTTTGTCTTATCAATTGGTTAAGACCTGTTTAGTTCTTGTTCATGTCATATGTTTCTGTAGTTCTCTGTAGTTCTTGCATGCCAAGATGGCCTTAAAAAGCCTGCTCCCATGCCAGCAACGATGGCAACCACGCCAGATCCCAAGCCTGACATGATGGCCGCCACACCTGCTCTCATGCCAGGAACGATGGCTGCTTGTCACTTCATCTGACAACTTGAAGTTCGTCCGCAACTTGCCATAGGTCTATGTTCCAAAAATGCTAACTGTCACTCACTCTCTATGTTCTACACTGACATCCTGCTAAGACGATTTGTGCTGCTTACATCTCGACCGGCCCCTCCTTACCCCTCTGCTCCTTTACTTTGTGATGTCCTCCAGGAACACAGATCCCTCTTAAAAAAAATATTTAACCTTTCAACCCCTCATACAGTTTATATATTTCCTTGTTTAACTCAGTAACCTTGTTGTTACACTTGTTCACGTACTCTTATCTCTTCTATTTAGCGCTATTTATTTTCTTGTACTAAAGCCTTCTATTAAAGATGCCTACGTGGTTAATGGACTGCAGTCGCATCAAGGCATTCATTTGGGATGAGATTTAAATTTTTTAAGGCTTTGGTCCGAAGCTTTTGATCAGCTGATGAACAATCCTGTACTTTCTGCCTTTTATATCTTGCTCATATGTCTTTTATTGTCCTTTCAAAGCTTTACTTATAACTTGGTTATGAGCCACCACTGTAATTTTCAAAAACTTGTGATCTATAGATTTCGCTGAGATGGGATACACAAAATAAGTAAAAGAAATTCACAAATCAGATTTGGATCTTAAGATTATTTTTTCCAGTGTTTGCTCAGTAGCCGATTCTGTGCTTAAGTCCAGGTCCAGCATTAAGTCTTAAATTATACTGCATGTTATAATTATAAGTAAAAAAAACACACATATATCACACAGCTCTGCAATGTATTACAAACAATTTGTTGTAAAGCTTTACGGATAAAAGCTGCATATATGTTTACAAGTTTTCTGTATTTTAACCAAATAGTTCTGGTAACAACCCTTTTAAATATCTGTAGAAAGAGGACATAATATAGTATGTTGCTATGAAGGCAACATATTGACCAATATCTTGTTATGCTATTTAAGCCTTTTACTTAATATTAATTAATAAAATCAATGTCGTCAGTAGTGCAATGTGTTACAAATGGTTATTAACTTGACAAAAGGAACGTTCTACTGTAACAGAAACTGTTATGATTTCATGTTTTGTCTCCCCTGTTCGCTTGAACTTTTGTTTTTCCAATAATGTTCCCTTTCTGATGTCATGTTGTGTAGTTCTTTATCTAAAATATGTGTGTATTTTACCTTGTTTATTCTTGTGTATTAGGAATTTAAGCCCATTGACTCATTGTCTGTCAATGTGTGTGAATGTGCATGCCCCATAGATTTCTGTCTCTGCCTGTTGTATTTTGTGCCGCCTCTTTGCTTGCCTGGAATGCTTCTGTTACAGAAACTTCATCCGCAATCAGACCACATATCCACTATCCAAAACACGTCACACATTACATTTCAGAGAAGGAAATGAGGAGAACACGGGCCTTTATTGCACAAACAAGAACATGATCCAGGGAAATAGGTATGGGGAAACAAATGACATACAGGCGAAACAGATAAAATCTAAAACCGACTAAAACTGCATTTACATGTATGCTTTAACAAAGTAGAATAATAATAACTCGTCAAAAATTAAGAAGTCTATTCTGCACTTTTGTTCGTTGTTCTTTCTTCAATACACAAAGAAAATACATTTCTCAATGTATTACAATAATAATAACTCTTGAAAATGAAATATAACAAAAGGAACAGTAAAATACATCATAAAAAGTTACAGAATAAAACAAATCATGTTATATTTGATCATCTTTGATATTTTTACTAGAAGAAATGCTTTCTTGTCATTTTCTCAAACCACTTCTTAAGAAGTCTATTCTGCACTTTTATTGTTTGTTCTTTCTTCAATAAACAAATAAAATAAATGTTTTAATGTATTACAATAATAATAATCCATAAAATTAAATAAAATCAAAGGAACAGTAGAATAGGTCATAAAAAATGACACGATAAAAAAAACATATTATATTTGATCATCTTTGATATTTTGACTATAAGAAATGCTTTCTTGAATTTTCTCAAATCTCTTCTAAAGAAGTCTATTCTGCACTGTTATTGGTTGTTATTTCCTCAATATACAAAGAAAATACATTTCTCAATGTGTTACAGTAACAATAACTCATTGACAGTGAAATAAAACAAAAGGAACAGTAAAATATGTCAAAACGAAAAAATGACAGAATAAAACAAATCATGTTATATTTGATCATCTTTGTTAGTTTGACTAGAAGAAATGCTTTCTTGCATTTTCTTTAACCACTTCTTAAGAAGTCTATTCTGCACTTTTATTGGTTATTTCTT
The DNA here is from genome assembly GCA_033220385.1 of Triplophysa yarkandensis. Lineage (NCBI taxonomy): Eukaryota > Metazoa > Chordata > Actinopteri > Cypriniformes > Nemacheilidae > Triplophysa > Triplophysa yarkandensis. The sequence goes on from CM065673.1 coordinate 3,015,625, forward strand.
CAATAAACAAATAAAAAATTTTTTTAATGTATTATAATAATAATAATCCATAAAATTAAGTAAAAACAAGGAACAGTAAAATAGGTCATACAAATGGCAGAATAAAACAAAACAAAACATATTTTATTTGTTCATCTTTAATATTTTGACTAGAAGAAATGCTTTCTTGTCATTTTTTCTAACCGCTTCTTAAGAAGTCTATTCTGAACTGTTATTGGTTTTTATTTCCTCAACATACAAAGAAAATACATTTCTCAATGTATTACAATAATAATAATTCATAAAAATGAAATAAGACAAAAGGTACAGTAAAACATGTCATAACAAAAAAAATGACACGATAAAAAAACATATTATATTTGATCATCTTTGATATTTTGACTAGATGAAATGCTTTCTTGCATTTTCTCAAACCGCTTCTTAAGAAGTCTATTCTGCACTTTTATTGGTTGTTCTTTCTTCATTATTTATATAAAAAATAAAGATTAGTCATGAAAAAGCAGCTAAATTATATATGTATGTCTATTAAGCTCATTTCAGACATTCTTCCTTTTTTCTCCATTTTTACAATAATTCTCTGAAGTGTCCCAAAGCGTTTGACCTTCACTGCACTTTTATTTATTATTATTTATATATCATATCAATATCTCTGATGCATTAATATGAAGCAGCGCCTCTTCAGTCCTGTAGGGGGCGACAGAGCGCTTCTTATTCGATTCACCAACTTGCATCGGCCATTGAGCAATAAACTGCTTCTCTAAACTTCTAAAACATCTTAACAGTCTTATTTTTAAACGTAGTAAGCTGCATTCTACAAGTTTGAGTGACAAATTGTTATTTTTTAACAAAGGAATTAAACATTCCTAATGGCAACACGTTCAGTTTTGAACTAAATTATAAAGATGGCTTTTATCAAAAAAGAGCGGGAAAACACCGGTCCTGCACGTGCACAGGAAACTAAAGAAGAAAGAGGTTGGTACACATCTTTTATAACCTTTATGACATCATTCCTATAAAGTTTATTTAAAAAATACTGTGAAATAATGCTTTTGATATGATTGACGGTTAAAGGATGACTTAGTGTGAAATGATCAGATTTTCTCTCCTTTCTTGGTGCTTCTCCTCCTTTAAACGTAGATCCGGTGAAAGTTAAAGAAGAACGTCATGAGCTGAAGGTGGAAGAGAATTACCAACACTAGGAATCAACGCGAATCAAAACCGAGGACGGTGATCTGAACACCAAAGACGACGATTCTTCAATACGCTCCCAAATTGCCTCTTCTCCGAAAAGAGTGTCTAAGATGATTAAAAAACCTGTGTTCACTTGCCTTATATGCAAAAAGCATCTCGCACACAAACAGCACCTTGTGGATCACTCTAAAGGTCACCCCCGGATGAGAATTATTTCCTGTGCGATCAGCGCGGAAAGAGCTTTCTTCATTAAGGATCTCTTAAACATCTCATGAAGGTTCATTCTGGAGTAAGGCCCTGTGCCCTCAATGCGGAAAGAGTTACATACACACAAAAAAACTCCATGACCACTTGAGATCTCACACTGGAGAGAGAAACCCTTCAAGTGCACTCAGTGTGGAAAATGTTTTCCCACAAAAAACGTAGCCTTCACAGTCCACATGTGAGATCATGTGATGATCACAGTGACATCACACAATCCTCATACTGTGATCCTCAGAATGTGTGTAAAGCGTGAGCTCAGCGTGAGTTCGTTTGATCCTCATACTGTGATCCTCATCATGTGTGTAAAGCGTGAGCTCAACGTGAGTTCATCTGATCCTCATACTGTGATCCTCAGTGTGTGTGTAAAGCGTGAGCTCAGCGTGAGTTCGTTTGATCCTCATACTGTGATTCTCAGAATGTGTGTAAAGCGTGAGCTCATGTTTGAGTTCGTTTGATCCTCATACTGTGATTCTCAGAATGTGTGTAAAGCGTGAGCTCAACGTGAGTTCATCTGATCCTCATACTGTGATTCTCAGAATGTGTGTAAAGCGTGAGCTCAACGTGAGTTCATCTGATCCTCAAACTGTGATCCTCATCATGTGTGTAAAGCGTGAGCTCCACGTGAGTTCATCTGATCCTCATACTGTGATCCTCAGCATGTGTGTAAAGCATGAGCTCAACGTGAGTTCATCTGATCCTCATACTGTGATCCTCAGCATGTGTGTAAAGCGTGAGCTCCACGTGAGTTCATCTGATCCTCATACTGTGATCCTCAGCATGTGTGTAAAGCGTGAGCTCCACGTGAGTTCATCTGATCCTCATACTGTGATCCTCAGAATGTGTGTAAAGCGTGAGCTCAACGTGAGTTCATCTGATCCTCATACTGTGATTCTCAGAATGTGTGTAAAGCGTGAGCTCAGCGTGAGTTCGTTTGATCCTCATACTGTGATTCTCAGAATGTGTGTAAAGCGTGAGCTCATGTTTGAGTTCGTTTGATCCTCATACTGTGATTCTCAGAATGTGTGTAAAGCGTGAGCTCAACGTGAGTTCATCTGATCCTCATACTGTGATTCTCAGAATGTGTGTAAAGCGTGAGCTCAACGTGAGTTCATCTGATCCTCAAACTGTGATCCTCATCATGTGTGTAAAGCGTGAGCTCCACGTGAGTTCATCTGATCCTCATACTGTGATCCTCAGCATGTGTGTAAAGCATGAGTTCATCTGATCCTCATACTGTTATCCTCAGCATGTGTGTAAAGCGTGAGCTCAACGTGAGTTCATCTGATCCTCATACTGTGATCCTCAGCATGTGTGTAAAGCATGAGTTCATCTGATCCTCATACTGTGATCCTCAGCATGTGTGTAAAGCGTGAGCTCAGCGTTAATTCATCTGATCCTCATACTGTGATCCTCAGCATGTGTGTAAAGCATGAGTTCATCTGATCCTCATACTTTGATCCTCAGAATGTGTGTAAAGTGTGAGCTCATTGTGAATGCTTCACACTCCGGTCCAATTGGCGGTGGTAAATGCATCTAAGCTGGCCTTCCAACTACCAAAAAACATGTAAAGAACATGTGCACCAGCCATTTTACCTTCAGTAATCACACCAAAATTGCTAGCTATAATTTTTATCTATACTTATATTTCAATAATTAACAAGCGCAGTAAATCAACAGTAAGCAAGAATGCTCCACTGGTGGAATAGGGTAAACTAGCATTGCTCTTTGGATAAAAAGATGAAGTACGCCTTCTCTTAGACACTCATATTAAAGATAATATACCTTATTTCACCATGCTATATGACTAGTTTTTTTAACAACAACTTCTATCTGCGGAACTGTAGCTGTTTTATGTTAAAAGCTTCAACGTCACTTCCCATTTACCAAAACTCAAATGACTGACATTCATCCTCTAATTAACATAACAAGCAACTTTACCCATACGTTAGATGCAACACTACATCATTAATAATGTAAAGTGTAGATCTACAAAAGTGTAGCAATGGACAACAATTGTCCAAAGAAGACTTCTTAAACAAATATCAAATACAGTTATCAGTGAGAGTGGCTAAGGTTGTCCTCTCAAACAAATTTTTTTTAATAGATTTCATATAATGTTTTACAAATACAGAAGTTCTCTTTGGTCTGTTAGGATTTGGAAACAAAAATTAATGCATTGAAAAGACGGCAACAAAAAGCTCGTAGAAAATCAAAAAAGATCAATTTGGCTCTTCAGAAAAAAAAATAAAAACACTTTTGATAGTGAACACTCCTCCAGAGAACTTGAATCAGACTACTCATCAGACGACTCAGGAAATATGCTGAATGTTGTAGAGCAGCATCTTAATAAAGACTTGCAAGAACAGTATGATTCAGAATCACAACACAATAGCATAATTAATATGCAAGATCAAGTGCTTTCTTCTCTGTAACATTAGTCAATATTCAGCTCATTCAGAAAGCAACTTTTAACAACGTTTATTTAATAAACAAATATTTTTCTTCTGCATGATCTATCTTTAAAGATACTCTTCAGAGAAGTGGGAAAAAGATTAGGATGATCCCAAGCCCACAAGCTCTGATCTCTCTGGTGATTTAAACATATACACACATTTACAAAAGATAAATCCATTTATTAATGGTGTGTATTATGTGTTACTATGCAGAGGTTTTAACACTTTATATTGCCAGAACCCACCATATATGATGAACTTTTAGCTAAGGAGTAATGTTGGACATGTAAACCTGAAGATAAACGTTTTTTGTTCAAATTTATACGTTTTATAGAAGCTTTACAAAGAGTTCTGTTTTACAAAGAAATATAAATCTCATACTACAGATAAAAAACAAATATCTACACTTAAATGTCTCTATCACAAACTTAAAAATGTGACTGTAACAATGTTTGAATATATTAATATTTATGTTTTTTATGAATTTTATGAAGACCCTTACAACCCTCTGGAGGCCTGTTGTGGGTCCCCTGACCCTGGTTAGAAAACCCATGCATTCATGTATTGATGTACATTAAGCCACTTACTTCTTCCTTTCAGATTTTCATGATGTTCAACAACATGACATGACTTATAAAGAAATTTCAGTGCAAACCAGGAAACCAGGTGTGTATACATTGTTTATTCATTGTGTATGCAAGGTTAGTTATGGCAAAAGATAAGGTGATCATACTATTTTTAATTTGATAAACAGATGATGTGCATTTAAAGAAGGCAAGAAATGCATTGAAGCGAGTTGGTCTGAAGACAAAGAATGTTCAGCTAACCAAAACTCCCAGATACCATGGTAAGCTTTGGTTTAACTTATCTAAGGAACTTAGCAGAATCAGCTTTACAATTTTATTTGCAGATTTTGAATGTCAAGAGTCCACTTATTTAGAAAGCTCTGTGTGTCAAAACATCTGGTGGGTATGAAACACTTTTTCTCTTAAATTGAATCTGGTTAAGCTAATTTGATCATTCTAATTCACATTGTTCAGGTGACTGTCTGGATGATAACAACGCTGTGCTACGTAGTCTGTGTGGATATATATATATTACGCTGTGCATATATGGGAGTGCGTTTGTACCAGCTGTCTGTTTCAGGGATGGGACGTGAGTGGAGGAACCGCCTGTCAGTCAACGGACGTCAGACGCTGACGTCAGGATTGCGCAATCAATCACCTGTCCTGAGGCTGTTTATGAATGGCGTTAACTTCAATGGGAGTCTCTGACTCTGGGGAGAGTACACACTCTGTGACGACGGTCTCTTGTCCGAGAGTCCAGTCTGAGAGGCTGATCTATACTTGGGACTCACTGCTGTTACTACTTAGCAGTTAGATCAGTTCTCTGTTTGTTCGTGCTTGTGTGTTTTATGCTTGAGTATTCGATGATCATGTTTGAGTGACCGCTGTTCTGTGACGCTTCATCTCCAATTATTACTCAACGCTGTATAAACGGGTAAGAGAGGTTGTGAGACAGGTAAGAGAGGTTGTGAGACAGGTAAGAGAGGTTGTGAGACAGGTTAGAGAGGTTGTGAGACAGGTAAGAGAGGTTGTGAGACAGGTAAGAGAGGTTGTGGGACAGGTAAGAGAGGTTGTGAGACAGGTAAGAGAGGTTGTGAGACAGGTAAGAGAGGTTGTGAGACAGGTAAGAGAGGTTTGTGAGACAGGTAAGAGAGGTTGTGAGACAGGTAAGAGAGGTTGTGGGACAGGTAAGAGAGGTTGTAAGACAGGTAAGAGAGGTTGTGAGACAGGTAAGAGAGGTTGTGAGACAGGTAAGAGAGGTTTGTGAGACAGGTAAGAGAGGTTGTGAGACAGGTAAGAGAGGTTGTGGGACAGGTAAGAGAGGTTGTGAGACAGGTAAGAGAGGTTGTGAGACAGGTAAGAGAGGTTGTGAGACAGGTAAGAGAGGTTGTGGGACAGGTAAGAGAGGTTGTGGGACAGGTAAGAGAGGTTGTGAGACAGGTAAGAGAGGTTTGTGAGACAGGTAAGAGAGGTTGTGGGACAGGTAAGAGAGGTTGTGGGACAGGTAAGAGAGGTTGTGAGACAGGTAAGAGAGGTTGTGAGACAGGTAAGAGAGGTTGTGAGACAGGTAAGAGAGGTTGTGGGACAGGTAAGAGAGGTTGTGGGACAGGTAAGAGAGGTTGTGAGACAGGTAAGAGAGGTTTGTGAGACAGGTAAGAGAGGTTGTGGGACAGGTAAGAGAGGTTGTGAGACAGGTAAGAGAGGTTGTGAGACAGGTAAGAGAGGTTGTGAGACAGGTAAGAGAGGTTGTGAGACAGGTAAGAGAGGTTGTGAGACAGGTAAGAGAGGTTGTGGGACAGGTAAGAGAGGTTGTGGGACAGGTAAGAGAGGTTGTGAGACAGGTAAGAGAGGTTTGTGAGACAGGTAAGAGAGGTTGTGGGACAGGTAAGAGAGGTTGTGGGACAGGTAAGAGAGGTTGTGAGACAGGTAAGAGAGGTTGTGAGACAGGTAAGAGAGGTTGTGGGACAGGTAAGAGAGGTTGTGGGACAGGTAAGAGAGGTTGTGGGACAGGTAAGAGAGGTTTGTGAGACAGGTAAGAGAGGTTGTGGGACAGGTAAGAGAGGTTGTGAGACAGGTAAGAGAGGTTGTGAGACAGGTAAGAGAGGTTGTGAGACAGGTAAGCAGGTCGCGACCTACATTCACCACCTGTAGTTCATTCATGTATTAGACACACCAGGTTTAGCAGTGGTGCTATGATTGTATGTTTTGTTTGGGGTAGTTAGGTAGTTTAGTTATGGCGTTTTCGGACGCTGAAGATGTTTCTTTCTACATCTTTTGTTGTTAGTTAGTTTACTTCCTAAATCTTTATTTAGATGAGTTTTTGGTTTTGTTTTGTTCTTTGATTTAAGCACCACTCGTTTGCTCCTTCCTCTCTCCCAGTTTGTTTGTTGATATTTTTCTTTATCCTGTTTAATTGTATATTTTGTAAATATTCCTTATTTTCACTACTTTATTACTTTTCTCTTTATTGTTAAACACAAATTAAACTTTTATCAATTGAAGTCGTTGGTCTTGGGTCATCCTTTTGCAGTCTCCCCTACTGTCTGAAATGCACACACGCTCATCCTGTGTTATGTCTGATTATATGCTAGACAATTTAACATCTAATTAACGAGGGACGTAACAGCCCTGATGACACTTATTTGAACTCAAGCCAGCCCAACCCAGTGTTCTTAGGTAAGACAATAGATATTCCCTTTAACACATGCAAACACATCACAAGGTACCTTATAAGAGAATTTTCTCGGTTCTCACAGATACTCTTCAGGGAAATGTGGCACTGCATGAGGATGATCATCCCAAAAGCTCTGCTTCTTCAGGTGTTATATATTATATAATTTAGTGTGTGTGTGCGTGCATGTGTATGTGTTGTTTTTTTTTATTGTACCAAATGTCCCCAAAATTAAAGTGAACCACCTACATTGTGGATAAAACAATCAGGGACGTAGAAAAAATATAACAAACAATATAACTGATTTAGATAAATGCAATTTCACTGACCTTATGTTTGTAATTTTGATAACAGGAAAGGAACCAATGGAAACAAAATGCAAAGTCACTATGGAGAAATTGTTTTGTATGCGGTATATCAATTAGACATTATTTATTTATACAGACATATAACACCCTTTGCTATACATTAATCTAACTTTAAAAATTTTCAGATCTGAATACTAAGATACTCCAACAAATTCAAATGCTGGAACAGAGACAAGCTATCATCATGAATGACTTGGCAAAAGTTAAGTCTGTTCTCATGAAGCAGGCAGAAGAAGATGCCCATGAGAAACTTTTTAAACAACAACAGTGCTCCAGCTTTAAAACGTTTGAAGCCTTCTGTCAGAGGCTTGAAGAAGACAAAAATTATCGAGAGCTATATGTTAGTACTACCATATAAATTTAGCGTTTATTTTTACAACAAAGCCACAGTTTCATTTTTTTATTTTCTTGCAGCAGATACCATGTAAAAGAAATGTTGAAGCTGGTATATTTTAATCATGACAATATTATGTATGTTTTTGTCAGGTAGAGCATCTCATCCATACTCACGGCAGCACCAATATAGGTGAGATTGTGAGACAGGCTTTAAAAAGCATAGCGTCAGATAATATTCTCTGTCTGTATAACAGAACGGGGAAAGATGGTGTTGTGAAAACACTTATATTTGAAATAGGATCGTTAGAGGTCGGAATAAGAAAACACACAAAACAACTGGTGCCAGAATAACAGTGTCCTTTATTCTACAACACACAGAAGTTCAACGTCATACCAAAGAGCATAAGTAGTAATATTACCGTTAACACACTAGGACTGGAGAGCCATCGAAGTCCGCGATAATACTCTGCTGATGTAGCTCTTGGTTTCAGCTAGGCGATTGTGCACATCCCATAGCAGACTCTCAACTAAGCTGTGTTTCTACGCCTCTTTTATAGTGTTAGAAAAATAAGCTTACATTCGAGCAAAGTTGGCCAAACCCTGCTCTCAGGCAGCAGAAAAACAAGTTATATAAATGATCTACTTTCTTATTAGCAAAACATGTCATGAAATTAAGAGAGAAACCATGATTTTTAATAACTAGCGGCATCTATCCCTCCCTATCCTGTCTCTGGGCGTTGAGCCCAGAACGTTTCATCCCTATCTAGTCGTGGAAAACCAGCTGTTTCAGTACATAAAACTTGCAAAACAAGTTTGGTTACCTCAAAAGACCTTTTAGAGGACAGAGAAAGCATATTTAAAACCATTTTCACCTATTCCTATTACAGATGGGAAGAAGGTGTTGCCACCTTTGCTCTTGACATGCTTGAAAAGTAAGTGTTTAAGTTTTGGTTTGTGCATCTGTATGCTGCTATAGAAATTGTAATGTCAACACCTTGCTCTTTGTGTTTTTAGAATGTGTCAGGTCTTTTCACAAACAAAATGAAATAGAGGCGAAGAAGCTAAAAGCAACCACCAGAACAACACCAGAGGCAAAATGTATTCGACAAGTAGAAATTTTTTTTGTCAAACGCCAACACCAGGCTGAAAAAGAAACCAGATAAAGGAAAAAGCTGACTTTTTGTTTCATTGTTTTTACTGGTGGAAATAAAGAATGTGGGTGTAAAAGTTTGAGTTAACTGAATCATTTTAGATAACAGTGAACTAGCACAATTATTGCATAGTGGTGTTATATGGTGATCTCACAGTACGAGCACACAGAGAGTGTGATGTGACCTCATATTTCCACCACAGTATGAGTGAATTGTGTGGTTACACTTTTAGTTCACTCTTACACTCACATTATGACCGCACCATGGGAACATTGTGAGCTCATAGTGACATCATTATGAGATCAAATTGTTGACTGGGTTGTACATCACATCAATGTGCACGTTGAAGACAAACCTTGCAATGTCTTGAGGGATTCACGCAAAAAGGACAGCTAAGCATTCACACGAGTATCCATTCCGGAGAGAGGTCTTACACATACTCTCAACGTGGGAAATGTTACAGGTACCAACACAGCATTGTGAGTCACATGACAAGAATTTCGAGGCCATTCAGCTCGAGGAGCACCTGAGGATGCGTGCCAATGGCAAGACCTTTTCGTGGCAAAACCTCTGGATCGCACTGCTATTTTAAAGAGCATCGGACAAAGCATACCGGGGAAAAACCTTACGTGTGCTCGAAATGTGGAAAAGCCTTCGCAAGAGCCGCTCAGTTGAAAGCGCACGAGTACAGTCATGTCGAAGGAAAACCTTTAAAGTTTTCAAACTGTGGAAAGGGCCTCTCCAACATATTACTTAAGAAAACACATAAGAATCCACACTGGAGAGAAGCCGTACGTCTGTGTGGAAAGGGTTTTGGTGGTATTAATTACGCTATAAACCACGAAAAAAACCACTGCCCGAAGTTGTAATGGTGACCTAGTGATGGACTGTGCAGAAAGTTGACCGCGGTTTTGGGAAGATGTCAACCTTACCATGAAATTATAACATTTTCCCCATAGGGGATTTACATGTAGCATTAATGTCAACGATTGGTGCTTCAAATACCCATGTGAGGTCTCTCTTTACGATTCAATTTTTTATTTTAAGTGCATGATTTTTCAGGATTGTCACATCCATTACGCAACATTATGCTCATAAATGTACACGAAAAATCTAGTTATTAGTTTCTTCTTAAAAGAGATATCCCTTAGACAGTTGTTGATATTTATGCTTTTGGTTTGTAAATCACATAAATTAAAAATGTAATTCTTAGTATGCCACGTCCACAACGCAGGTTTATTACTTCTATTAGTCTTCTTAATATAAATAAGGGCCTAAATAAAACACTGAACTAGTTCAAAATAAGCAGTTGTGTGCCTAAACATCTTATACACATAATAAAGAGGTAATGATCTTTTTTTCTAAATTATTTCTAATAACATATAAATGCATAATAAATAAATGCTTGACTTTATTCAGCTTATTTATTTACTTATTTATTCAGCTTTATTCAGCCAAAGCTCTTCTCGGATGGTTAGTGTTATGGTGTTTGAGGTCCCATCAGGATAACATGAAATGATGGAGACATGTGATGGAACAACACATAAAATGTCCCGTAGATGCCTCCCTTCTCTAACAGAAATATGTGACATTTATCTGAAAAACATCTAATTTTCTTATATTTAAGTTGACATTTCATGGAAACTAAGATCTTTTATTTTCACAACAACCTTAAACCTTTTCTCAATGTTGTGTAATCACCATAAGTAAAACAAATACAATACTTAAGTAGTTTATATAAGTTGTTATAAAACAAGTCTAATCCCACAGATGTCATCGATCTCTCCCAACAAGTTTACTTCATCGTGTTTTCATTGACCCGTCTTTTATCATTCAGGGTAATTTCTTGTGAATTTCTCAGCTTATCATTTCAACATAACTTGAACATTAAGCATTAATCATTTTATTCCTAAGAAACAATTAAAATACTCATGAGTCAATATTTGTTACCCATTTGTTGAGGATGTATCTGGTCATTTGGGGATAGGATCAGGCCCTCTAGCATTTTGGAAATAGGAAATTTTTTTACGTTTCTATCAGAGGTTTCTTAAACCACTTGTTGACATCTCTCTTTTGGAGGACATGCTTAACCTTCAAATACTTTGTTTAGTGAACACCAATGTTTTATAGAAAGAGAAAATGCGTGTTGTCATGCCAAATAAAGTCATACTGTATGTTCAGTGCCCATGAGTAAAGATGGCAAAAAGGTTGTGTTTTTAAGTAGTTTCGCGTGACAGTCATTCAATTGCCCAAAACGAATAAGAATTACTAATATTTATTTAAATGGATACAGATAGTAAATGTACAGTTCATGATAAGGACTATGTTTCTTTGAGATGCCATAATCATCACCATCTGTCTGTTATAAGAATTACAATAATAATATGAGAATTGTTGTATTGTCACAGAATGTTGATCATTACTTTTTTACAGTTAAGTTTGTAATATCCATTTTGAAATCTGGGAAACCTCAGATATTCCTGTCACAACTCATTAGATAACAATACGAAATATCCGATCAAAAATAAATAGATGATCGACATTATAGTGAATTAACAAAAAAGAAACTAATTTCAAAACATGCAGATTGATTAAAATCTGGGTTGGAGCCTCAATTGTTAGGTATTGTTAGCCAGTGAATTATGAAAGGTTTCAACATAGTTAAAATTCCAAATCAGATTTATGGCACAATCCATGACATTTTGCTTGTCAAGTTGAGTGACAGTAACCTTTGCTTGAGAGTCAATTCATGAAAATACTTGGCAAACGTCCCAGATGTTCGTCATACGTGCTTTAAGGTATTTAAATAACAGAAAGGTAAACCAAAGCTACGGTACATACCACCATTGTAAAGAGAAATGATTGTAAAGAGAAATATAAAGCATGTACCATCTATAGGATGTCTTATACGAAAACACAACAATACAATAACAATTCATACACTAACGATTTCAACGGAACCAGGTGTATAATATTATAAGATTAATTCCAAAGTACAAATAGGCATAATAATACATGACAGAATATATAAAAAAAGCGTCTTGTCAATAGAGACATGCAAAGTGATAATAGGTTCTTTCACTCTTTCTTGCTGCTTCGTTCTTTTTTCTCAATAAAGCTCACAAGTTTTCTGACCCATGATGTCCTGGGGTTGAGACAAATCTTCTCTCCACTTGATAAACCGGCACTGCATGAGAAAAACAATGCAAAATACATTTACAACGCGCCGAGATTTGATCCTTTCCAGTTTGACATGCAACGTAACTAATGAATTCCTGCTTAGTAGGGACTTCGATTCAACATGTCCTGTCATAAATATATATGATATATTGTGAGAAAAAAGTTTTTTTCTGGACGTTTTTTGTTTTTAAAGTAAAGACACAAATCCCCCTGATGCAATACTTATTTTTGTCAGCTTAATAAGGGGGAACTTACATAACCTCTGTGGCCTTACAGTGAGGACCTCTGCGCAAGATCTCCACACTTCTCAAGTTATCGGGGGGGATCACCCTCGACTCCAGTTTCACACACATGCAGTGGCTGTTGTATCCCGGGCCAAAGGGCTGCATTGCTGGAGAAAGAGACAAAACGTATAATAAATAATCGTGTAAATCATTGAAGCTCAACAGCTGCATTCTCAAAAAAGAATGGCATTTTGCCCATACAAACAACACTTTTGGAACTACGTGGAACTACTGGCCTTAAATCCAAGCGATAAACAGTTGGCAGTTAAACTATGAACGTGTTTACTTTCCGTCTTAAAAATACCGTTGGTTCCATCGTAGTACTTCTTGTATGGATACAAACCCAATGCCAGTCAATGGGGACCAACAAAATATCATCTGCGTCTATTTAATAAGTAAGTAAAACGGTTTGGCTACATAGAAGATTAAAATCATTTCATAATAATTAAAGTCTTAGATCCAACGGCTGGTGGACTTTAAGTTAGGTACTGGAAGTTAGTTGAACCTAACAATCGATTACAATTTAATATCACCTTATTAATAAATAACGCTTACCTTTAGAAGTTAAAACGCAGGTTCCGACCAACATCAATATCAGGAAGCATTTCATGGTGATCTATAGTTGTTAAGTCGCTTTGGGAAGACAGAACATTCACTTCTACTGTTTGGGTCACTGGCCTTTGCCTTATATATCATTGTTTTCATCGGTCTTGTGATATTTCAAAGTATCAGTTTTATTTCACTTCCCCCTGTCTGTTTTGTGTGTGTTTGTGTCACTGTACTGTATGTGCGTGTGAAGACTCAAGTGTAAATATGTGGTTTGGGTCTGTTCACATGTTTAGCAGCCATGTGTTGTATCTCATGTTTTTCACATTACCTTAAATCCAAAATCCCCCTAGATGTTTGACAAAAGTGAGTATAAAAAATATGCTCCATGACTTTGCAGTTTTCTCAAGACATCTTTAATAGATGCAGGAATTGTAGATAACCCCATTGAAAAAAATTGAAATTTGTAAGGTGAGATTTCAATATTTAGATTTAACAACATAAAATAGAACAGTCTATTCTTCTTAATTGAGCACATGACATTACTATTCAAATATTTAAAAATATTTTAATAAATGTTTTTTTTTCTGTGAACAGTCAACCCTTCTTCATTTGTGTGGTTTTATTATATGAATGTGTTTATTTTAATAACTTTGTTGTCTTAAAACTAGACTCTGACATCAGGGCCCATATTCTAAGATTCTGAAAATAGAAAACTCTTCATTATAAACTTAAAAACTTTTACGTTGGACGTAAAGACAAAATCTTTTATCTTAGAGAGGAGTGGGAGGTGATCAAGACTGTGAATGATTTGTTGTCCAAGAAGGAAAAAAGAGTGGTCTTAAGTATAGGTTAAATTCTTATCCTTCATTGTAAATTTACATGTGTTTCTTTCTTTCTTTCTTTCTTTCTTTCACACACACACACACACACACACACACACACACACACACACACACACACACACACACACACACACACACACACACACACACACACACACACACACACACACACACACTGTGTATGTTAATCCCTTTATTATTTACCATGCTTTTAATAAAAACAGATGAAGAAGTTAAACATGAAGTTAAATACGAAAAGTAATATGTGAAGAAACATGGCATTTTCTCACAATGTTTCTCACATCCCAAAAAACGTCTATAATCATTGTTTATACAAGCATGAGTTGTTTTCCCTAGAAATGCTGTGAGCATTGCTGGAGATATCACAAATTGGTGTTCCATCTTGATTATATTACTCTTTTGAAGGCAGTCTAAATGTCATAGTTCAGTAGGAAAGACACTTTTCTAAAAATGTTGAAATATGTTGAAATGGATGACTTTGACTGAATATTGAAGAAAGGACAGACGATAAGAGCTAAAAACGGACGAGATACATTTTAATTATTTTTTTTAAAATCATCTCAAGATGAGGCCTTAAGAAGTTGCTTGAGAAAATGACAAGAACATTTCCGGAAATTCTAGTCAAAGATGACCACGCTAAAGATGATCAAACATATGGTTTAATTACATTCTTTTAGTTATAATATAATTATATACTTTCGAAATAATTGTTATTTTAAAATGTCCAAAAGTTGAATGCATAAGTGAGTAAGAGTACCAAAACTTTTGACCGGTAATGCACTGCTCTGGTGTTGTGACAACCTGTGGTCTGTCGACCACGTTATCCAGTTTCATGAAGTGCAATCTGTGGGATTGTTGCAGACTGAACGTCTGACGTCTAACATGTGAAGTATGTGAGGACCAGGTGGTTTACGAGTGCATTTGAATCATCTTCAGAGCAGTGCACGTATCCTATTGCTGGTCTGATGTGGGTGCAAGGAGTGATGAAGGTGAGCTTTGAGGGGTGATTTTTATTGTAAAAATAATAATCATAAAAAAGAAGTGATTGAGCAAAAGCATACCTATAAATAAATCGGTGCCCTGTTCTTTCATATAGAAACACCACAGGTCAAAATATTGGCACACTTGAATGAAATGTTTCCCATTGTCAAAAGAAACTCTTGATCTGATTGTGTAGATCTATATGTCTGATATTAATGCAACAAACAAAAATATAATTAAGCAAAACAAACATGTTTTTCATGACAGAACAGTTATTTCAATAAAAATTTGAGGGCTAGGAGCGCAGAATTAATGGTGAGAATTCTTTAAAAAGTATCTCAGGGTGAGACCTCAAGAAAGTGACAAGAAAACATTTCAACAAATGTTGAACAACACTGACAAACTGTTTGAATTCTTTCACTTTTTAAAACATAAGTCCCATTGTTCCCTTTGTTTTCTTACATATTGTGATGAGTAAAATATTATTTGAAAGTATGGGAAATTCATGACTGCCTTACTCACAATGAGTAAGTATCGCAAAACTTTTGACAGGTAGTGTACAATAGGTGGTTAAAACCAAGACAAACTGATCACCTAATTGTTTTTCATTAAATTTATATTTACAATAATGTATGACACGCAATATTAGATAGGCAGGCAATCAACAAAAGTATGTCAAAGAAAAATGTAAATCTTTTCCATTTGTGGATTTGAATTTATTAAGTCTAAAGCAGATCAAAATACAAAAACATTGCTAAAATGACAATGCAGGTAAAATTACAAGTGCATGTTGAATTACATTTTATTTTGTTAAACATTTCTTTGCCAAATAATAACATTGTGTTATAGTTTCACATTTTTTAAAAATCAATAATTATAAAAAAAATAGACCGCACAGTTTAAATGTTCAGGCTAAATACACTAAACCAATGTTTAGTAAACATCCAAATCTTTAAAAAAATCAAAAATGTTTTTGATAGACGGAATAATATGGAAACATAATCCAACAAATGATCAGAACTCTGGAAAGTGCTTCGATATGATTTGAAAAGACAGACTGAAAATGGCTACACTGAAATATGAATTACATCTCATCATCATTTTATAGCCTTGATAAGTTTTCTGGAAATTGGAAAATAGGATAAATAAGGTATACAAATGTAAATAAATTCCTTCAAACGAATATCAGCTGTTCTTCACACGGAGCCCTTTTGATACTAGATCACTTCTAAATGTTCTGGTTTATTCTGCAAACACAGAGACAAATAACATGTTAAGTCTCAACACAAATGCATATGTTTAAGTGAATACAAACCATGTGAATGAAGTGGAAAATTGTTAGAAACAACACTATAGATTAACCATCAACTTACTCTTTAATGCGAGATTGTACCCAATCATCTCTGGGATTCAGACAAGTTTTTGACATTTTGCCTTGTTTGTGCTTCACTGTGGCTCTGTAGAAATTGCACAGATCAAACAGAGCGGCATTACAAGCTAGTTCAAAGACTCTAGAATGTGTGAGCTATACATGTCAAACATGCCAATATTCAACAGGCTATAAGATATGCTTTGGCATATACTTTTATACTCACATTATCTCCACATTTTTGCAATGTGGACCAGCGAGAAATGTCTGCATTGAGTCTATTTTGTGGATGGGAATGGGTTTTCCCGTATAGGTACCAACGCACTGGCATCGAAGTGGTCTACCTGTGCAGTGAAGAGAACGGCAGAACGTTATGAAGACAGCAAGTCCCATGCATAAGAAAACAGCGAGAAATGATATTCTGCTTACCTTCGGTGGTGGACAGCACTGTCACGCAGATCAGAACAGTGAGGGCTACTCCAGTCGACTTCATCATATTGAGTTTGTTCAATGTGATTCTCTTTTATCAAGCAGCGCACTTATCCACTGTTTTCAGTGAGTCTATCAATGGCCTGCTCTCTCCCTTTTAAAGTAAGACTGCTCCAAGAGTTCATTGCGTCATTACCCTGGAATCCTCTCTTCCACAGAATCTCTAACCTGTTTATAGGAAGTCCTTTATCTGTGCAATTATGTGTCAGTCATTTCACTTTTGTTTGTGGAATGCATGTTTTCAGTGAGTGGGTTTTATGTGAAATTTCACCATAAGTGCTTTCCCATAACCATTGCTGCTTCATTGCCAGCTCTCTATGAAACAGAATTATAAATCGATTGCAAACTGTATTTAGAACTTCAGGCCTGCTGGATTTTGGAACTCTAAAACGATTGTCGCATATTTTGTGGGCTTTTGCCATAAATGTTAAAAGAACAGTGGAGAACACAAAGGAAAGCTTTGGAAAGAGATCAAGGTGGGAATCGAGCTCCGGTTGCACAGCAAACGCACTGGCACTAAATGTTGGCTTCTGTGTGGTATGTAAATGATATGATCAGCACAATTCGTGGACATGCATTTACGTTTATTCATTTAGCCGACGCTTTTATCCAAAGCGACTTACAAAGGAGGTTTACAAAAGAAGCATTTACAACAGGAGGCAACAACGCAATCGTAAGTCGAATTGATGCCCGTCCTCGAAAGAAAAACACAACATACGTGCCAAGTTGTTTTTTGATAGAGAGGTGAGGATGTCGAACGAGGTTTATTAGTAGGTAAGACAGGGTGAAGATGTCAAGAAGATTTATTTGTGGGTTGGGTGTAAACTGAAAAGATGGGTTGAGGCGGTTTTTGAAGATGGAAACAGAGTCTGCCAGACGCGTTGTAAGTGGCAGATTGTTTTACTAACATAGAACTGTTCCAGAGAAGGTGCATGACAGCGATTTTTAACCTTTTTGGGTTGGCACCACCCGATGTTGATCATTCGCTGAGCGAAGGGACCTGGAGGCATTAAAAGTGTTCAAACCGACTGGACCTATCCGTAAATTCCAAACCTTTTTTGTTTTTTAACTATGCATTGTTTGTTGAGTAAAAATAAATCATGTGAAACGTTTCATCCCTTGTTAGTTATATTTTGAGGATTGGGTGGGCACCTGTTGAATAAACTGGAAAAATTTGACGTGGATTTGTTATTTACAAATTATTTTCAGTTCAGGAATCAATAGGCACAGGCACTAAGCGAGCCCAGACACAAAGACATTCTCTGAGCTGCCTTTTTACTGATTCCATTTGAACAACATCATGAGCTTTGAATGATTTGATATTAAATTTAGTGATTCAGTGATTTTCAATGATTTTGATTTTTTTGGCGTGTGTCATTGTGGCCACAGCATAGGAACTTTTTCATTTGTTTTGCACAACAATCATCTGTTTCCATGTCTGTTGTGTTCTGGTTGTTGCATTTTAATTCTATGTAGATCAGATTGGATTTAACTTTATTGTAACTGCACATGTAAGGTACAAGCCAGCGATATGCAGTTTACATCTAGCCAGAAGTGCAATAAGCAGTAAGTACAGAATATATATGTAATATATACAATAATTATACAGAAAGATTTGTTGTATGCCCTATTTGTCACATCAATAATGCATGTTTAATTTAGTTTATTTTACATAGTGAAAAAAATTAAGTGCTTGAATGACCTTTTTCTTATTTTTATTTTCCATTTTTAGAGATTTAGGAAAATATAAACAGTGTATTGTAAAAGAATACAAATTCTAAGTGTTGATGTCACATCCATACTGCAAAAATTCTTGCTCTAATGCAGTTTGTCATTGAAGTCCTTGGTATCCCAAGTAATGATATAAGCACTTATGTATAATAATAATACCTGAAATAATATTATCAGATAAAATAATATCTGAAATAATAAATACAAATGACAAAGCCACATTTGATAAGAAATTTACTTTAATAATGTTTCTTTACCATTGTATAGCATGTCACATAAAGTGTTATACATTTCTAATGTGTTTTAATGGTTAAATTAACAATACAGTTCTCTGTATTACAGTGTCAGGGCCTGAAGTCTCACAATGCATTGTTTTGCAGAGGTTACATTTTATTTTCCATGCCCATCCCGAAATGAAGTGGCATTGTTCCTTTCTAACAAGTTCAAGTTTAACAAGTTTTTACATTTTCTCATTCAAACAGTTAACATATCATTTACATACTTAGCCTTAACATGGAATAGTGCGTACAAAGCTCAGGATATCTTAAATGTTAAAAGGCACTAGTGACTAAAAATATGTTCTAGTTCTATTTTTCTATGAACTAGTGAATAATGGATTTAAAACTAGTCACATTGAAAATAAGTACTTGTATGTAATAAATAAATACTCATATCTATTAAGAAGGAATTAGTACCTATTAATAAGTACTACAGTCTACTTATTAAGCACCAGTAGCTGATCAATAAGTGACGGTACCTAGTATGTAAGTACTAGTCTCTAAAGTATAAGTACTAGTGACTAATGGGATAGTGACAAGTAGTTACAAATTTAGTTTCAGTAGCCTCAAAACAGATACAAGAAAATCTTAAAGTACCCAGAAGATTCAAAACCTCATTTTGCATTTGCTTTGTGTGTTTATGTGTGTGGTAGTATGGTTAAGATCTTTGAAGTAACGAAGCTCAAAGTTACCAATAAAGCGAGTTAACGTCTTTACGGAAATCAGATGACAAATTTGAACAAGTTTCATAATACAGAATTAAATACTTGGTCATTATTATTCCTTCTTTACTGTTTAGAATTTTTACACGCTTCAGAGATCACAGACCTGTTAAGTATGTTTTATATTCAGACACTACTCTATTGGTAGCACATCTACTTAAAACGTGAGTTCCTTGTTTTTAATTTACACAATCGTTTAAGGAAATCAATGAAATGACTGTGGGACTGCATCCTTAAAACCTTTAATACCATTTCTTTAAGGTGTTTAGCAATTCATTATGGGAGAGAGAAAAATGTCAACTGACCACACTTGCCTCCCCAAACCTGCACATGATATACATTTTATAATAATAAATTTTTTTTATATTTTTAGAAAATGATCCAACTTTGTACTCAGTTTACATGTAGGCTGAGCTCTTCCGTGAGTCATAAAAGTCTTACTATTTCAGTACTGCTCCAGAGAAATTCTTAAAGACTATTGTGCAACAACATTGTTACCTTACTTGCTCTTTTTTATAACAAGTTAAATGTGTCCCAGCGTGTGTAATAACCAAGTATGAAAATGTCAGGGTATAGTTTTTGCCGGTATAAAAATGAAAAGGTATTGCAGTTTGAATGGTAAAGAAGAATTATTGCGCATGTCACTTCATTTAATGTATGGTTATTCAATGCCTGACCTTTCAACAGAAGTCAAATCTTTTGATCTATACGTTGTATTCATGGTGTGGTAGTGAAGTATGTGTTGCTTAGAAAAACTAAAAAGACAAAGACAAAGACACCCCTATCAGTGGCGGGTTGACTCACTTTTCTCTGGGACCTTGTACATTTTTTGTATGGGTGTTAAGGCATATGACCGCTGACAAAGAAAAAGTATCTTTTATTGTTCTAAAGGCTGACTTAAAAGCTTTCTCACACAATCAGACGGGAAAAACAAGTTGTGAAGACATTATTTTAATCTTCTCATGCCTGGGGTCAAAGGAATAGAAAAGGTTATTATAAATGGATACTATAATACTTTCTCCTCTTCATGATATGATGTATGAATTATCTGATGTATTGTTATCCAAAATCACATAATCAAAACTATATTTAATTATATAGCACAATTCTTTATAAAATTACTCAATTGCATTTGAAGTACACTGCGATACTTAATGCACTTTTGAAGAGAACATGTTAGTTATCATGGAAACATTTAAACTTTATGTGACCCAGAATATTATATGTTTATATATTAAACTATATATTTATAGCTCAGGATATCTTAAATATTACAAGGCACTAGTGACTAAAAATATGTTCTAGTTCTATTTTTCTATGAAGTAGTGAATAAAGGATTTAAAACTAGTCACATTGAAAATATGTACTATATTTATATATTTTATATGTCTTCTGTATTTCTTTTATATGACGAAGGGGGCAATTGGAGTTTTCACACTTGTGAAGTCGGGTCGCATGCGTCTGAAAGTGTAGGTGAGAGAAACCGAGTGTATCACCCATCACTCAAGCAAAGGAGATCGTGTTTATCAAAAAATAAAAATGTAAAAAAAAGAATGCCGTTTTTCCCAAAAAAAAAGAACTGTGTTTTTTTTCCGGACTGAGAAGTGTTTCATCTCAAATTGTGATTCTGGAGTGGAAATGAGAAAGAGAACAGTAAGAATTAACTTAAATGCTTTAATTTCAGTGAAAATCGCTGTTATTAGAAAGAAGTTGTTTAATGAGTTGTATTATTTCCATAAAGTAATCGGGGAGCTGAGAAACTTGTCTGAAACCAGTTTAAAACAAAGCTCTGTGTGTGCGTCAAAGATTTTCTCATTGATATCACTTTTACTTTGGTAAGTGAGTTAAAAGTTATTTCGTATGAGTTAATCTTATTCATTTTTTGATTGGTTGATTGAATTATAAGGACATCACGAATTATATCTGTAAAAGTGTTCAAAAACATGCAAACAGATATAATATGGGTTTATATATTAGGTACATTAACAAGTTACTGCTTTAAAGGTGTTTTGTGAAACCGCTTTCAGCGGATAAGAAGTTCCAGGACTTCTTAATGTATGTGTATGTTGCCATCTACAAGAAGCACCACGTTGGCAGAAACTGGCGAGCCAGGCTGTGTCTAAACTTGGACGATCGATGTAAAATATCAGAGTGGTAGGATTATTTCATACACTTTCATCGGGCATTGTTGCAGAAGACACATTTCAAAAAATGTCCTTTATTTTACTACTACCATTACATCAGCTAGAGAATGTAAGGATGGTCTCTGTCAACAAAAGAATGTGAAAATCTCAAAGTTATAAAATTCTAAGGCTTTTCTTATATACATAATGGGAACAAATATTATATAGAAAGTTGCTTCTTGTTCTTGGTCATGTTGATTTTAGTGACATTGGTGTGCAAAGAAATTGATAGGAATAAATAGGAATATACTGGATATGTGTTTAGTGGTAAGAATAGGTGGATGTAAATCTTGGCCAGGGTGTACAGAGAAAGCTTAATAAAGTATTTTATAAAGTAAATTATATACAGTACATATGTATTGGTGAATATATATATATATATATATATATATATATATATATATATATATATATATATATATATTTATAGGGCTTAAATGTGTTGGTAAAGTCAGAAATAGAGTTCATTTAAATGTGATTAGGTAGTCTGGGTAGGCCTGGCAATCGTGGAACACCACAAACATGGTGGGTAGCTGTTTGTTGTCCACCACACTGTCAAAGCCATCAGGGGCTGCCATCATAGTGGCCTTACCCTCAGTGTACCGACCCGTAAGCACACGAGCCACAAACATGAGTTGGGTGCCATCCGACCTAGGTTTCGAGTACACAGGGCTGGCAGAGTAACTGGCATTCACAGCAAAATATGTTCCTGCTCCATAAACCGCTCCTGAGAAGTATTTCAATAATTTGTCAAAGATAACAAGCAATTATCCAATCAACAATCTGTTCACTTAAAAAAGTAATATTATATAAATACAATATCATATCAAGGATTGCAGTAATGATTTAAACTTTTGGTTCTGCTTACTTGACAAAGCTAAGCTGAATAAAGCAATCAAATTATATTATTTTATATTTTTAATTTGATGTTCCATGTAATACAGGATGCTGTAGTGACGGTGACGGACCAAAGGTTTTTAAAAAACTGTCCTTACCATTTTGACCAGCATATCGGCGGTTAAAGTTGGACTCAGTGATGCCTTTACAGGCTTCCTCCGTTGTGCCGTGATAAAGTATCCTCTCTTCTGTTCCATCACAATCATTCCTGTTCTCCAGTTCTTGTTTACGTACCTCATATAACCGCCGGAGATTTACATTTTGGATACGTTCAATCTATTAAAATAATTTTGAAATAAGTGATTTAAAGCATAACCAAAGCAAATTGAAAACACAACATTTTCTAGAACACAGGTGTCTAAGTTGATGTCATGGTTAAATTAAGCTTCATAAGCTTTAACGGTGTCTACACTAATTGTGGCCAACGTGACCAAAGACAAGAGAACCCATTGAGAATTATTCAATTGTTTGCTACGCTTTTCTGCAACGTAGATACATTGTTGATAAAGTGTTCGACTAAATAATTAATTGAACACCCTTAAACAGCCTTCTTAAAAATACTTCTTTAAATCAATTATAAAATTTTAATATAAAAGATAAAAAGTAATGTAATAAATACGTAATTACTATGAAGCAAACTCTATACCTCTGAACTTCTTTAAAATTGTCGACACTTTCCAAGACGGCAAATAACAATGAAAAATATTTTAATGTTTAGCATTATTTAATGCATATAAGACTCCATAAACAGAAAAGGGTTAGAAAAAGGAATAATACATGTAAAGAAAACCGGGTAAAAGATTAAAGATACCTTGAGAACTGTTTTATTGACAGTCTTCTTGAAGTCCAACTTCACGTTTTTGTACTCTGCAGATGATTGGTCTAGGTTAACAATCTTTAGAAACTCATACGGGGTCATGTTGTCCCAATAGATAGGGAAAGTAAAATCTAAAAAACAGAGTCAAGAAAGTGAGCGGATGTTTGGTTGGTTTTTATAAAAAGGTGTACAAGACACAACTTTCATATCGTTACTAAATACATCATGGAACGAGTAGGAGTTTAATGGTGCACTATAATAGCCTGGCTGGGATTGGGTCAGAGGAATGAGGCTACCAATCTCAGCCGATGATAGAGAGCACCATCACACGACTAGGAGTGCCATACTGCATTTATACAACAGTTTGACGGCACAAGTGTGTGGATGAATAGCAAACAGCATCGGAGTGCCTTTTAAACCCTACGAAATGTCAAGGAACTTGGCGACTTTTTTCTTCCGTGCTTTCTTCCGCAAAACCGTTCAACAAGCTTCAGTAACTTATTCTACACCTTAACATTGTTTAAATAAATACAATGAAGTTAAAGAGAAAAAGAAGTGTGAATGTGCGTGTGAATGATTATGTGTGTCAGATTTGAGTGTGAATTAAAGACAAAGCCAGCAAAAGCAACTGACAGAGAATGCGTTTCCACTTTTCATTGTTTTAATATCGCTGCGCATGTCTTTTTCTGTTTCCCATCTTTTAATAGTATGAAGCACTTCGGGAGATTAATTCCCTGCGTTTGTGTGTCCGTGTTTAAGTGCTAAGTAGCGGATAATATGAACATTGAAGCGGGTGCCATATGTCTATGTATTGCATGGCTCTCAGCCAATCAGCATCGAGAACAAGAAAGAACTGTTGTTTTAAATTACATTACTACTGCTTATAAAATAAACCTTTATTTCTCAATGCTCTCTGCCTACAGATACACCATGCCATTTGTTAGCACTACAGGTAGGCGAAAAAAAAAAAAGAAAGTATGGAACCACTGGCGTTACTTAGACCAGACTACATAAAAGATTAATGCAAAGTTCACTTTACCCGAACGACTCTGAAGTCTCTTAAGTTTGGTCTTTAGTCTTAGACCACATGTGGCCTTCATATTTCTTAGATCCACAGTCCATTTCACACCTTGTGCATCCACGATTCCATCGCTTACATCACCTGTTTCAATCTTATAATTCATCTCCTTGGATAAATTCTGCCAAAGGCCCTGTTTTCCAAGAATGCACCATCTTGCTTGAGCAAAAAATTGTTCCTGTTCCTTTTCTCTTACCTTAGAAATGGAAAAAAATCTGTTTATTTGTGCAGAAGTGTTTCAGTTTATTTTTTGTCATTTATTTTGAAATTGGGCTTTGTAGTCGTGTTAATGCCAATTGTAATTCTTGAATGGTTCCCCACCCTAATCGTGTCCGGGTGATTCTTTTCATAGGTTGTCTAATTTAAACCGCATAGTATATTAGAAATGAACTTATATATATTTACATATTTATTTTATAGATTTTCTTTTTCTCACCTGTCTACGAAGTGCATCTTGTATCAGTCCAGACACCTCAAGGACTCCATCTTTCAGTCCCATCACTTCATAGTCCCCAGTAGTGCTCCTCTGCCTTCCTAGGTGCCTTGACTGGACTTTAGACATAAACTGGGCCATCTCAACATCCTTTAGACATTTGATATCATTACAGGAGATAACCAGAGAGGAACACTGTTTCTCATATTCACGCTTTAGTTCTTTGCATGCATTAGACACGTCATCAGTTGTATGTCCGATGACTAGAAATTCAGCTTTTTCTTGAGCACATGGTAAGGACCAAGACAAATCCAGGCTTCTAATGGTCGATAAAGATTGTGATCTTCTCATTCTAGTTGCATCTTGCCCTCTGGTGGTTACACGGGTAGCCACAAGAGAGGCAGGAACTGTAAAAGACGATAAGAAAAAACACAGAATAAACATTGACACTGCTAAATCAGACAGGCTGATCCAATGTAAATGTGATTGCATCTTAACATGGTGCAGATTTCTGTTCACCTGACAATTGTGCATGAACGCCCAAGATCTGCTGAGCCATTTCTTTGAATGCCAGAAAAACGTTGATTTTAAACAGAACAATGCGCACAGTTTTGAGATATTGGAGGTTAGCTCCTTGAATGCCATCCTTTACTCCTTGTAAAATGGACTTGGCCACGACCTTTGGGTCCATACATCCTTTTCCTGCATAAGCCGGATTTTTTGGTCAACAGTAAAACATAGATATGACATGAATTGTATTTCTAAATAAGCTGTCATGCAAACTGGATATTAACTCGATAGTTTCTTTGATTTTGTATTCTTTCTTGGTCAGGAACATGGCAAATTCTTGGCATTAAATGGCAGTTATTAACATTTATACAATACAGTCAAGTTTATTTAATTTACATGACTTTTAATTAAATCATTCACTGTACCAATGTCACATTTAATCATTCGTTGATTTAACCATTTTTTGGTTAGGACACTATGATACCGTTAATATGATCTTGCATGAAATATAGGAAACAAATATGCTTGAGAAATTCCAAAAGACTTCTCGGTCTCAAATCCTCAGTATTAAAATAAAAATTGAATTTTTGCAGAAACAACATAATGCCTAAAGCAAGTTCTTTAATCGCCTGTATCCAGTTGCATTATTTTGAATCAAATATGAAACCTTCTGACCTGCACATATAGCAGGTATGGCCACCGACTTAAAGTGATCTCGTTCACAGTGAGCCACTATTTCTTTTGCCAAGGTCTCAATTAAACTGGCATTTCTCCCTCCACAAAGATGCATGATCTGCTTACAGGGGAAGCCTCCCGGATGGGTCTTAAAGATCTCTCCAGTCTGAACCTGAGCTGTGGACCGTATAAAAGAGAACGCAAACATAACATTGCTGCTGTATTGTAAATATTCTTTACAAAGATTGGTCAAAATTTATTTGTCAACAATATGTCCTTACCCCCTGTCAGTTGAGCTAGGATTTGCGGTCCTGCCTTTGTCAGAATGTCCTTACACACTCCTGTGAAAGTCAAAGACTCAAATCAAAACGTGTTCTCTTATAAACATTGGTCCAATCGATTCTTTGTCAAAACCTCACCTGTCTGAAAGTCAGCAGTAGTGAAGTCAGTAGTGTTAACGACAACATCAGTTGTCTCATTAGTGATGTCACCAAACACTATACGGACTTGGGTTCCGGATACTGCAGTCACAATCTCATCAAGGTCAGAGGTCAATGAATGAAAAAGAGCTGTCAAGTAAAAAGCATGTAAATCTTTACGCTTCTTTTTGTCGTTGTGTAATATTGATTCGTGCATGTTTTATGAATTGTTATAGAATAGAATTGTTTATAGAATTGTTTTGCTTGAGTTTTACACCGAATTACTGTTTTAAAGGGGTTTACACTACCAGTCAAATTTTTGGGACACTTTTGGATCTGAAGGTGCCTAAATGTCTGAATTTAAAGAAAAATAAAATTAATCATAAAAATAAAAAAATATATATTTTGAATAAAAAGATTTATTTGACTTACTATCGAAGAAAAATCAGCCAAGGGCATGGAATAAACTAGCACATAAATCAAAGCACAATTCGCTTTGTTTTACTTCCTAATTTTGTGAGGCTATTATTATTCTCAAACATAAGAATATTTAAAAAAAAAAGTAAAATAAATATGTGTGAATAAGTAATTAAGTATGTGTGTGTGTGTGTGTGTGTGTGTGTGTGTGTGTGTGTGTGTGTGTGTGTGTGTGTGTGTGTGTGTGTGTGTGTGTGTGTGTGTGTGTGTGTGTGTGTGTGTGTGTGTGTGTGTGTGTGTGTGTGTGTGTGTGTGTGTGGTTAAATGCAGAACAGGAATGAAATGTCATATACTTGGCTGTATATGACATTTCAATTTTACTTTCACTATGTTTATGTAATAGGAATTTAGAGATATTTCAATCTGATATTGATGAGCTTTGGGTTTTTTTAAACATTCTTGCCTTTTCCTGTACTGTCCACCATTTTTGCATTTAGCTCCCGACAGATGGACTGGAACATCTGCAAAACATTTCCAAAATACTGAAATAAAACCAACATCATATGAAATATATGTATAGTCTGCCCCAAATGGATAGTACTCTTAATGTGTAAAAATAGAGCTCGATAGCCATGCATAATAGATATGTTTGTTGTTAAAGGATAATTTACCTCTTCAGAATTAGCTTCATTGGGCAATATGGTGATATAAATGGTGTGGAGACAACTGGTGAATCCAGCTAAGAATGTGGTTATCTCTTTGGTAAGAATATTAACAGCCTCTTGAACCGGAATTGACAGTGCCAAACCAGGTCCAAGGATTGGTAATGCAACTGAACCCCTTAATTGCTGCTCACATAATGTCATAACTCTGGCAAGTCCAGTATGAAGTGCCTGTAACAGTAAGATATGGAAGGAACTGAATCCAATGCAAAATTACTTACAACTTGGTCTATTAATCCACCCCACATATAGTCATTTTCTTAAACCGATTGCTACCAAGTTGTATGAAAAACCTGTATGGTAAAAAAACCTGTATGTTTCTTACCTTCCCATTTTTTTGCTCACATTCGATGAAAAAAACCTTGGAGCATCCCAAAGGTGGTGTACCATCAACTTCAAGTATATCTCCAGGTGATAATGTATGCTGTCCCTTGGCAATGTCAAAATTAGTCTGAAACTGTTTTCCTCCTCTTTTTAACAAGGACGATCCAACCCTGGTTGATGTTAAGTTGGCGTTGATCATTGGAGCCACAAAGACATCAGCCTATGTTAAAAGTGCAAAGACTTAGAATGGTATGCAGAGATTGAGAGTTAAGTATGGCAACTTAAAGAAGTAGCTAGTCTTACATGCTGCATCTCAAGACTACCGATCACAACTTGAAAGTGCACGTCTGTGTTAGTGCCATCAAACTCCATTGGTTCTTCACTAAATGCAGTTAAACTTGGTAGATTTTGGAGATTGGAGCTGTTGCCTGTGTTCGTGGGCACTTGACCACTTTGCTGTGGTCTATGAACAGGTAGAATCTGAAC
This sequence comes from Triplophysa yarkandensis, assembly GCA_033220385.1. Lineage (NCBI taxonomy): Eukaryota > Metazoa > Chordata > Actinopteri > Cypriniformes > Nemacheilidae > Triplophysa > Triplophysa yarkandensis. The sequence continues at coordinate 3,044,032 of CM065673.1, forward strand.
TTCAAAAGATTTTTTTACTACTTTCAAAGTCTCCTTTCCATCCCCTTGAAAAAATTCCTGAACTCCAGGTCCATCCACTTCATATCGTTCGATGACAAGACTATCAAGTACGGTCTGTAGGCTTTTCTTCATTACTTCAACTTCACAACGAGGTCCTGTGAGGTGGACACATGGGAAAGGTGAAGACGTTGGATTTACTTTCACCATACTGTTCTTAATGCCTACGAATGTCAAAATCTCAGAAAATTGTTCTGCCATCTCTGGCTTGGGAAGAGGCAGAGATTGATGGATATTCTCATTATTCCTCTTGTGTTCTAGCAAGATTTTCTTCAACCTTTGAACTTCATTAGTATAGCCCACAATTTCCACATTAATACTGGGGCCAAGCAAATTAGTTGTCTCCTGGTATTTAACATCCACTTTTAGACTTCCATGATTGGCCTGTTGGACTGCGTCGTTTATTTTGTCTTTAAGTGTAACAAATCCAGGGGACTGTTTTTCAGTCATTTCCAGACATATAGTCTCAAAACAAAGGTCTCTCTCCAGAGCAGCAGCAGCTTCTGTTAGTGCTCCATCTGTGAGACTCATCAGAAGGAGATCTGAACCTGCATTCGCAAGCAAAACTGGACTGCGGAGGCTTTGGTGGAATCGGTTTTCAAAATGCCGTGCACCACCACTTGATTCCAAGAAGGTAAGAAGGTGATGATGCAATGGGATCCTTTTTTCTTGGATTTCTTTCACTAAATTCAATAGCTTCTTTTCTGCTTCATCAACCTCTTTCTCTGGTCCCTTCAAAATCACAGATCCTGGTTTCTCTTGACTAATCTTAATAGTTGAGAGACTGCGCTGTTCAAACTTTTCTTTTATAAGGGCAAATTGTTTCTCGGATACTTGGCAATCTCTTTGAACCTCCTGTTTGGCCTGCAAGGCATCAAGATACTTTGCAACTTTTTTCACCTCTTCACTCTCGCCAACCACAACAGCTAATGTTTTTTCATGATAGATTTTTAACTGCTCACTGGAAAGAAAAGAGTTTTCTTCTATAATTTTTAGTCTGTCTGGTTCAACTTCAAAGTGGAGAATGTAGCGGTCCTGAACGTGTCTTAACACCTCCTCAACTAAAACATTCCATTTCTCAAAGGAAAAACAATCCTGAGCGTCCTGGTCCTTCACCACCACTAATTCTTCAGAATCTATGTTGATCTGAAAGGAGCTGAAAATGTGAGAAAGTCTCTTCTTTAAGTCTGAAGTTGCATTCGTGCCCTCTTTGAGGTAGCACAGCAGATATGGCTCCAAATGAAAAACCTTGATAGGTTTAGCACTAACGGATGTCTGAGAAAACAATTCAAAGGAGGGTTAGGTAGTTTAAAATAGATTTCACATATCCTGTACACATTTTCCTCTAGAATTGAGAAAGCCAAACATTTATATTGCTTTTAATAAGATTTATGCAGTTACAATGCAGAACTAACTAACAAATCTATAATCTGTGCCACATTCTCCTGAGGCATTGTGTCTTTGCTATTGTTATGTAGTGTGTGACTTCCGAGAAAAAAACACAAGTAGGTCTATCGCTGCCAGAGGAAACAGGTTTAACCACACTGAATGAACAGAAAGCAAGTCTTAGTTGCACAAATGAATAAACAAACAACATATAAGACTACATTTTACACTTGCCCCATACCTTCTGATCAGATTTTTTTGTCTGTTTATCACTTCTCTCTTTATCTCCTTCAGCAACATCATCACAGCTTAGAGAAATACTGATGTTTTGTTGGACAGATAAATTGATGACATGATTTTCTTGGTCCAGAACTCTTTCCTGGGCTTGAAATGCAATGGCAATATACAGTTACATCAAGAAACGTCTTAAAAATCTAATATATATTGTGTTGTTAAGCAAGCGTTGGGTATTTTATAGATGTAATTTGAGAATTTTACCCTGGATAAAGAAAAGATCTGGGAAGCGAGGTGAAATAAAAAAATCTGCTTACCTTCTTTGTCCCTAAAACATATCTTGTAGGTGTTAGCACCAACTTTTAGGAGGTCACATTCTCCCCCTCCAGATTTTCTAGTGATTCGGAAGTACTTGTGTATTTTTTTAAGGTCAATATCGGAAACATTTTTTGCCTCAAAACAGACATTGTGCTCATATCTTTCCATTGTGAATGTGTTGTTGTATGATCCTTACTCGTGTGTTCACAGTTTCACTTTTGTTTAGGTCATATAGCAGAGAGCAACCTCTTTAGCCACTCCTTTACGCTTTAAAAGACACTAAAGCCCATCAAACAAAACCATTCAGTATTCATACAAGTATTTATTCTTTTATGCATTTATTAAAGTGTCTAAGCACAGGGATAAAATAAAAACAGTACACAGACATTAATACGTGCATCATACCAAACTCAACAATGGTGAAACAACAGCAAAATAATTCAGATAAACAGAGAAACGGCATGTTTTATACGGCAAAGTTACCCAATATGCATTGCAGCGTGACCATTTCTTTTGTTTATTGTCACCATAGTTTATCCAAATACACTATTTCTTGATGGAAACATACACATGACTTAGTTTATCTCTCTTTGTCACAACAAATGTAACAAAGATGTACACAGATGCTATAGCAAACTTATTGTTCAACTAGAGTCAAGACCCAAACTTACGCATACTCTGATGGAACTTTAATAAGTTTGAAAGAAATTTAAATCAGAAAAATTCAGATCATTCAACTTATTGATTTCTATGTGAAAATTGAAATTAAATCAATCACATTTGAACCAGTTAACCTGAAGTCCCCTTGATGTCAAAAGCAGACGTTCAGAAGCCATCGTAAGGAGAAATTACAAAGACCTTCATTTTGGCTCCTCAAGAGATGTCTTTTCAACGTTGAAGAAGACCGGAGACGACATCTTTGGACAGGCTTTTGTGCGATGGGTGTGGGATGTCGATAATGCAGTGTCACATAAAATATGCATCTTTCTCAAACAAACATGTGGAATTTTTGCATTAATTGTGTTTTGTGGGTGCGGTATGAATACATTTGTGGTTCTATTATCAGTTGGCATCACAGGATAGAATTTGCCAATCGAAAATACACTCATAAATCTACGCAGAAGCGGTAGATCTTAACCCCTAGATCTTTATACAACCTCCAGCATGGTTTGGCTTTTTACATACAACATACAAAGCAGTGTGTCGACCCAGTAAATCTTGAAAAAATGGTAAAAATATTTACCTTTCTGTAACTGGGGCAGTGCCCTTTTACTCATTTGCCCCTAAAAGAGCAATTTAGTACTCAAAGGGTACATATTAGAATTACAATGAATCATATACTATCTAATGTACATCTGTACCTGAAGGTATATGAATATGTATTCTGAAAATGTACTATACTTCCTATTGATATGGGTACTTTTATCCCAAAGAAACTTTCCCGATTCAACCTATTCTTTCGATTATTCCATTCTTCTAATGTGAAAGTAGCATTTTCTGAATCAAGCTAGCCTGAAGAACAGTGGTAGGAGCATGGCAATAGCAACTATGGGTTGTAATACATTTCTGCTGTTCTTTGCCAAGGTTTGAGTGAAACCTTTTATCTTCAAACTTTTGATCTGAAGGTGTATGAAGGTACGAAATAGGCTAAATAGATAAAAATATTATTTAGCAAGCAAAATGTTTTTTCATAACAAAAATACTGAATATTAAAGGAAGTCAATTAGAAGCATTATAGTGTGTGACCTTAAGGAAATGCTTGAGAAAATGTCAATGAAAACATTTCTTCAAATTCAGTAAAAATGATAATCTAGCGAGTTACTCTGATGATAGCATGAAATATATTTTAAGTTATATAAGTTTTATTTTATGAATTATAATCCCCTTTGTTCTATTTCAAATTTTGAATGAGTTTATCATTATTTTCAAATGTTGCAAAAAAATGAAACCACAAGTGAGAAAGGGTCAAAGAGAATGAATATTCATGAAACTATTGATACACTAGAACATTTTAAGAATCAAAAACATACATCTTAAGCAGTAAAATTCCCTCATTCTAAAACTTTATTAATTTTGTAACATTTTATTTCTTACTCATTCAATATTTTTTACATTTCATCCAAAAACTGTTCTACACTTTTGACAACAATTTTTGCATTCTCAAAATTAGTTTTCACTGGCCTCCGTATAGCATCTTGTACTGAATCAGCTTCTTTTGACTCTCTGTATCCAGTTATTCCTCCTCCAACTGCTCCTGCAACCGCTGCAGCTCCAAGAACACAACCTCCAGCTACACCCCAACCAGCAGTCACTCCTGTAGTTGCTAATGCTGTTACGGCTTTAACCATTATTTGTTTTAGTCATATTGTGTCTTTGTGTGCTTTGAGAAGAACAATAACTGATGTAATTGCAACGCAGATGCCCAGAAAAGCATCCAGCAGTGCCCCTGTTGTCACTCCTGCCAGTCGAAATAGATATCTTTTGTGAACCATCTTCTTAGCTAAGTCATGCTTTACTGCTGGACACAAACTGGAATCTAGTTTCATCATCTCATTCTGAAAATCAGTTTCTGCTTCTAAAATAATCTCATTGGTGAAGGCGCCGTTCTGTTCTACCATTTTGTCGATACTATCCAGCAGATTTCTCACCAGATCATCATTATTTTTTTCCTTGGTTTGATTGTTATTCCAGTACTCGTTCAATCAATCAATCAATCAATCAATCTTTTATTTGTCACAGACACTGTTACATGCCGTGAAATGGCACCCTTCGGACCATAAACACATATCACATTCAAGGGAAGACAGATCCGAGAGGTAGTACAGAGAAAAAGGAACAACATGATACACAAGGAAAGTTGGCTCAAAAAAAGAACCCCTCTCAGACTGTCCTACAGTAGGGCAGTGTGAGACCCGGGAGACAAAAAAGCCCTTGCACTAAGCACATAAACTGGACATGACATTGCAATGGGGAGGGGACAGGGAATTGAGGTGTCCAATGTGGGCAACGGCCATCTGCCCCTGCAGCTATGGAGTACAGCGCTGGATCCAGACCCGCCTGCCCACACCAGAGGAGATAAGCATACGAAGGCGTGGGATGGGGGTAGAGGTAAAGTCCTTGGAATGGGTACAGGAAATCAGAGAGTCTCATTATCTTGTTCTCGTGGGGGTTGCTTATCTTCAGCACAGGCCTTGGCCAAGGCTGTCTGAAAGGGTTGTCGCTGAAAACAAATTCTTCTTCTTAAAATTTGGGACGATATCTGCTAGTTTTCGCAGTTATCTAATGTCCATCACTGGTCGCCATTTCAGCCAAATTCCTTTGCAAAGTCACTAGTCTCTCCCAGATATTTTCCATTTTGCGGTCGATGTTATCCATTCTCCGGTCCATAGCCACCCCGTTGTTATCCATTTGTGGTCTATGGCCACTATAGCCGCTCCGTTGTTTTCTAGTTTTTGGTCTATGACCACCGTGATGTTTTCCAATTTCCCATCCATTGCCACAGCATGAGTACTAGCAGCTTTGCCCATCTCAGTCTCAATCCATCCGGTCAACTTGCTGGGGCTTTGATCATTGACCGCTTTTATCACTCGTCGGTTCAACAGGGTCCCACCTAATCCAATCAGTAGAATCCCTGCTACCACAGCTCCTAATATGTAGATATCTTCAACATCCTCCAGGGACAATGTCGCCAGGCACATGATGCCCCACTTCTCCCACCTGTCCATCATGTATCCAGCTGCAAATGTTCCTTCAGGACAACTGGGTTCCCCCGAACCCCGGCTTCTCGTCGAGAAGAGGGTGTCAATTGCGCTCAGAGACCAGCTAATCAAATCCATTATTCCTTTTCTGTTTCGAGAGCAGGGCAAAGAGAGTCTCAGGACAGAGTAACAAGACAAAGCAAGCAGTTAGGAGAGATAAGGGAGAGGAGAGGGAAAAGATGCGACCGCCTTCGCCAAGAGCCAAACGAGATAACATGTCAATAACATGACAGCGTCCCTCACAATCTTCAACAAGCTTTCGTAGTTTGAAACTTTTCTTGACAAATTCTTCGATGTTTTACCTTTCAGCTGCTCACCATGAGTGAATAAGATGACAGCATGTTTAAAGGTATCTTCTCCAAAGTATTGATAGATTTTAGCTACAATCTCTTCTTCTTGTTCTGTGTATCTTCCAAGCTGAAGAACAATGACCAAGGCATCAAGAGATGGAGCACATTCAATTAAGGCTTTAATGATCTCAGACTTTATAGTCTTTTCATCAAACTGTGTGTCAAATATATCAGGAGTGTCAATAACTGTTAGTTGTCTTACATCAACCAACCTAGACTGTGAATTACACTTGCTAGTTCCAGATTCAGGTCCGGTGTGAGATTCAAATACAGGTTACCCAAGAATTGTATTTCCGTTGCTGCTTTTTCCACCTCCTGTTTTCCCGAGCAGAATAATCCTCCTGTCAGGTTTACACTCACTACATTTGCAAACAGACAGTTTGGTTAGTGTTTTAATGCACATCAATTTAACAAGAGCTTGATAAATAAACATAACCTAGTTAAAGATTAGCCTACATCATAAGTAAATGTGTGTTCATTTTTAAATTTTTTGTTTTAATTCAATAACTAAGTGGTTATTTGGAAATTAGTTTTATGGTATTGCTTTAAGGCGGTTTAGGTTGCTTTGGCAGAGATTTTTTTCTTTCTTGTCCCTGATGTTTTTTTTTAGCTGAAACCATGATCCAGGGTTCTCCAAGCTGGTCCTTGAAACTATGATCTTACTTTAACAAGTGGTGACACCCAAACACTACATTTATTTCTTTTCGTTGTAAATTAATCTTGTAACACAGTTACAGCAAGGGTTTTCGGCTGTGGAAATCCGTTGCAGAAATGTTCCTTTTATCGAAAGGGCAGCTGATGGTTTCTTAGCAACAGCATATGCTTCTGGTGTGACATCTGAACCGTCCCTATAGGTGATGATACACAAAGCAATTTTTTTAGCAATGTTACCTGGCAATGTTGAGCAAACTTAAGGATCTAATTTAATTTGAAGGAAGGTCATGGCACACACTGTAGTGAAGTGAAGTGATGTGATGCCAAGTATGGTGTTCCATACTTGAAATTTGTGCTCTGCATTTAACCAATCCCAGTGTACACACACAGTAAGTGAACACACGCACACTGTGAACACACACCCGGAGCAGTGGGCAGCCATGCTGCAACGAGTCCAAGACTCGAACCACCAGGCCACAACTGCACCTAATGTTTGAAATTCCCACAGTATTTTAATTTAAAGATGGGTTGATGCACATGCGAAAGATTCAGCATTGGCTACAGAGAGGGGTTCCGAGGAGAGCGTGGTGCAGAGGCCCTGCTTAGGTACTCCCTGACCAAGGGCCCCCTTGGCACGGATGCCCTAGTGCAAAGCTGGCCCCAGGACAAGCGGAAGTACGCCTTCCCCCCCATGAGCTTCATTGCACAGGTCCAAATCCCCCTGGCCAATTCCCATGAGGAAGGACCTTGTGCCCCAGGGAAAGGGGACGTTGTGGCACCCACAATTGCCTCCGGTGGTGGTAGACACAATCGTTCAAGCGAGGGCCCCGGCCAGTAGGCGTCTGTATGCGTCCATGTGGCTCGTCCGGGGGCTCCTCACATGGCGTGGAAATGTGCAATCAGCGAAGTGCTGTCCTTTTTCCAGGATAAACTAGAGAGCAACCTTTGCCATCCAAGCTCAAGGTACATATAGCCGCTAATGCCGCACACCATGAGCTGGTGGAAGGAAAGTCTCTCAGACCTGGTTACTAGGTTCCTCAGGGGCGCGAGGCGGGTGAATCCTCATTGACCACGCTCCGTACCCTATTGGGATCTCAATGTGGTCCTTACCTGCCTTTCGGAGCACCCTTCAAGCCCCTCGGAGAGACTGATCTTCCCTGCCTCACGAGGAAGACGGCACTCCTAATGGCCCTCGCGTCGGTAAAAAGAGTTGGTCTCCACATCCAAAGAGTTCCTACAGTTTGGACCAGCCTACTCTAATGTTATTCTGAGACCCCAGCCAAGCTATGTGCCCAAAGGTTCCTACCACTCCCTTCTGGGACCAGGCAGTGTGACCTTCCTCTCCTGTGTTGCTCCCCAGCAGGGTAGCTAACACACTATTCTCCCATAAGCTCTTTCCGGTTGGTGAAACCATGTGATAATCTCCACAAATCAACATCCCTATGGCAGGATGTGGCCGCCGTAATGCATCACCTCCTTGAGGGCCCAGTGCAGCTCACGGTGGGGCGGGTATCTCGTTGTCAGAGACTAGAAGGCCGTCTTGATGAAAGGTGGTAAGGCCCCGCCCTTTTTCAAGCTCTGTGACGTCTTACTATTTCCCCAACGGATGGTTATGCTCTTGCATAAAAGCGCTCATTGTGACCCGCTCAGGCCTGTCAGTGTTGCTCCGCTGGAGATCGTGACACTATGTTGACACTATGTCGAGAGACCCACAAAAAGAGAACATCTACGTTACTAGTTTAACCTGGGTTCCCTGATGGAGGGAACGTAATGTCCTTTCGTGCTATAACCGCTGTGCCATCCACTGCAAACTTTTATGAGACATACTCAAGTTTCTCAGCACAAAAGATGATGAATGAGCAAGCCATCTTCCCTTTCATACCTAGGGGGTTACATTAGTAACCTAGACATATCCCTGTGAATCACCTAGTTCCCATTGACGCTCACATATCTCAAAAAGTTGTTTTGTATATCATTACCTTCAATGCCCTCTTGAGGCTAATAGTCGAACAATGATGGCGGTTGCCTCCGAGGAGTGCATTTCTGTCTAACATAATCAAGACTACAAATGAGGAATGCAAACAAGCGAGGTAACATTAAAACGTGAACATAGAACAAAACCAAAACTTAACTGAAACCCATTCACCTACATTTTTAAGCAGCCTATTAAATCTTGTCTTAGTGCTTTTGCATTTTCTTTAGTTCGTGTACTTTTCTGTGGCTGTCAGAATTTGTAACTTTTACCTAAGGGCACATCAGTTGTGGCATGACAGTGGAGAGAGCACTGTTGATCCCTTAATAGTTTTTACAAACCTGCCTGAAATACATACTTTGCACTTGTTTAGACTTATGCATTAAAATGTAGACAATGTATAGCACTTCAAGCATTTTTCAGTTAAGCCTGCTCTAATATTTAGAAAGTAATATGAAAACTAGTAACCCTTAAAACTAGTATCCAAAAAAAAGGTAAACATAAACAAATTAAACGTCAAGATTCCGTGAAAACAATTATTTTTTACTGTTACTGTTTTAATTAGTTTAACATTGGTATTTCTTCCCTCTTTTTGTTCTTCAAGGCTACGGAAATGAATTTCTGCAATGTAAAATAATTTTGCGTGAATAAACAGATGCAGTCTGTGGTTTCTTTGCACTACAGATGTTGTTCCAACCAAACCTCAAAAATCTACATAAACCTGAAACCTTGTATTAACAGCACTGTCCATGGTGTTCTTGTAAAAAGAATTCATTTTTGTTTGTTTGGGCACCAAATGTATATTTGTCGCTGTAAACAGTTACAGCTGAACCAGAGGAGTAACAAGGAAACTGTATATTCTCCACATACCTTTTGATTTGATGATTTAGGTTGTTTTTCATTTTGTGGAACACCAAACAGAGAGTGCAGAGCAGCAGAAGCTTCTGTTAGAGCTCCATCAGTAAGACTCATCAGGAGAAGATCTGAACCTTCGATCTCAAGCAAAACTGGACTGCGAAGGCTCTGCTGGAATTGGTTTTGGAAGTGCTGTATACCACCGCTTGATTCCAAGAATGTTATAGTTGTGGGATGCAATGGGATGCTTTTGTCTTTAATTCCTCTCACTAAATTCAAAAGCTTATCTTCTGCTCCTTCAACCTCTTTTTCTGGACCTTTCAATATCACTAATCCATTTTTTTCATGACTGATCTCAAAATTTGTGAAATGACACTTTCTGCTTTGTTCAAACTGTTCTTTCACAAGGGCAAATTGTTTCTCAGATATGTGACATTTCCTGATCATGTTGTCTGAGCTGCAGCGTATCAATGAACTTCTCTGCCAAGATTTCACGCTCTCCAACCACGACTGCAAAAGTTTCTTCATCATAGATTCTTAAGTTTTCATTGAAAAGGGAAGAGTACTCCTGTAGAATTTTCAGACCATCTGTTTGAACTTCGAAATATAGACTGTACCGGCTCTCTATTTGTGCTATAACTTGCTCGACTGAGAAGTTGCATTCCGTTAGGAAAAAACTCTCTGAAGCGTCCTCATCCTTTACCACAGCTATCTCTTCAGAATCTACATTGATCTGGAAAAAGCTGTAAAGGACAGAAAGTTGCTTCTTCAAGTCTAAAGTTGCGTTTGTGCATTCGATGAGGTAGAGTAACAGATAAGGATCCAATTTAAAAACCTTCGCCACAGGTTTAGCTCTAGCGGAGGTCTGAAAAAAAAGTGAAGGTCAATAAAAGTGAAGGTCATGGCACACACTGTAGTGAAGTGACGTGTTGCCAAGTACGGTGTTCCATACTTGGAATTTGTGCTCTGCATTTTACCCATCCTAGTGCACACACACAGTAAGTGAACACACACAAACTTGAACACACACCCGGAGCCATGCTGCGGGCCCTTGTTCAAGGGACTCACCTCAGTCGTGGTGTACCCGCTGGTTACGAACCAGCACCCTTCAGAACCACAGCTTCCTTAGCCGAACTTCTTCTGTTTTAAAACAGCTTAAACCAACTAAACAAAATGTCAAGCAGTCAGCACAAAACAATTTCAAGTAGTCAGCACAAAAAAGTGACATGGACTGTTTAATAACTGCAAGTTTAAAAGTTTTTATGCTAAGAAAAGAGGGAAACTTCTATACAAACATTCATCATACAAATCTCAACGAAAATTCTCAATGAAAATCAGAACAAAACATCAACTGCAATGTTGGGAGAACAGAATTGTTACTTTAATGTTACCCAGCATGAAACTTTCGTTTGTTGGTCATCACCAATGATTCTTGATGCCTAATGTGTTTGGGTTGGAGTATAACCTTTTATACAACGGTTCTATCTGGTTCTCCAATCTGAGAGCCGTCCGATATTCGACCACAGACATCATGGGAACCGCTTCATTCTTTAAACTTAAACACAAATATACAGCGTACGAAAAGAGTTTCAAGACATGCTTTACAGAAGAAAAACTGTTGCGTCAATTTGTGACTATTACACAGTTTGTCGCATTCCACAAAAGACGAGAAACAAAACGAGACTTTCTGTAAACGTTTGCAATGAGATTAAAACAACTGCGGGGGGAAAATCATTATCAGTGAGTTCTTTTTACTTTCTCTGTCTTAAACTTACACACACAGTTATTCAGCATGGAAAAAGTAGTCCCCAAGTTCCTTTAACAATCGGAAGGTTGTAAAAATATTCATATATTGTTTATGACTCATTTACACACTTGTGTTGCGAATTGTTGCAATATGGCACTTGTAGTCGTGTGATAGTTCTTTATATCCACATGGCTGGAATTAGTTCAGAGGCACAAGGCCGCAGGCCGCACTCCTATTTGAGCCATATAGCCATTATATAAAAATAATGAAAGTATATTAATATCAATAACAGTGTTTTGAAGTGAAACATCATAAAAAGACATTACAAAGATCTTCATTCTGTCTCTTTAACACTGATAAAGGAGACAACTTTGGACATGCCTTTGTGTTGTGGGTTTGTGATGTCTTTATAGCAGTGTCACACAAAGCACGTATCGTTCTCAACCAATCTGGTGGAATGAAAAGAGACGAGGAGGAAATATACATTTAAACTACTTCATTTATTGAACTTTTTACAGTATTCAGGTTTACAGCACAACTAAAAGGATAACAATTACAAGTATAAATAAAGCAGTTTTGCCCACCAAATGTACTTCACCACATTAAAATAATTGTTAGGAAATATTAAAAAGTGGTTTTCTGTTATTGAATTCCTCATAACTTTACTCTCTGGCTTCATAAGATAAAATAACGTCCATTTAAACATGCACTCATAGATTAAGTCCGAGTCAGTAGACTATAACCCCTTACACTAGACCTCTATACAACTTTCTCTAGGTCTGTGCCAATAATGTGGATTGATATAATTTTTTTATTCCATTTTATTTATTTTATCTGGGATAAACATTGCTGATGTAGTATTGAGTAGTATTGGTATACGTCTTGCTAAAAGGTTTCTATGATTATAAGTTTAGTTGCAATGGGCATGGCTTATGAGATGCTAAATGATGTCACTTTGAGCCACAAGTGAAATGAACCAACCCATTGAATATAGGTGTTGTTAAATGGCACTACCAGTTATGATGTCATCATGATCAATGATGACATCATAATGATGACACCTCAAGCGGTGACAATAATGATGGTGACTCTACACTATTAAAGTTTTGGGACACTTGTGTGAAATGTTTTTTTTTTTTTTTCAAAAAAGACGTGTCTGTCTTATAGACAGAAAACTAGCTTGGCAAACATACATGTTGCTTTTTCGTGACAAAATTTAAATTTCAAAGGCAAAACCCATACCCTATTTTAAAACAATAATTATTTTGTCATTTCATTTCATAGTCATTCTAATTTTTTATTCGATTTTAGAAGAAATCTGTTCTACATTATTAACAGCAGTTTTTGCATTCTCAACATTAGCTTTCACTGTCCTCACTATAGCATCTTGTACTGAATCAGCTTCTTTTGACTCTCTGTATCCAGTTATTCCTCCTCCAACTGCTCCTGCAACCGCTGCGGCTCCAAGAACACAACCTCCAGCTACACCCCAACCAGCAGCCGCTCCTGAACCAGACCCTGCAAAAGCCCTCCCTGCAGTTTCTGCAACTGGTCCTGCCATTGATGTTATGACTTTAACAGCTGTTTGTTTTAATATTGTTGTTTTTCGGTATGATCTGAGAAGAGCTATTACTGATTTAATTGCGACGCCGATGCCCAGAAAAGCACCCAGCAGTGCCCCTGTTGTCACTCCTGCCAGTTGAATTAGATATCTTTCGAGAACAATCTTTTTAGCTATGTCACGTCTTGTTGCTAGACACAAACTGGAATCAAGTTTCATCATCTCATTCTGAACGTCAGTTTCTGCCTCTAAAAAAAACTCACTGGTGAAGGCGCCGTTCTGTTCTACCATTTTGTCGATACTATCCAGCAGATTTCTCACCAGATCATCATTATTTTTGTCCTTGGTTTGATTGTTATTCCAGTACTCGTTGTCAATAACATGACAGCGTCCCTCACAATCATCAACAAGCTTTTGTAGTTTGGAACTTTTCTTGACAAATTCTTCGATGTTTTTACCTTTCAGCTGCTCACCATGAGTGAATAAGATGACAGCATGTTTAAAGGTATCTTCTCCAAGGTATTGATAGATTTTAGCTACAATCTCTTCTTCATGTTCTGTGTATCTTCCAAGCTGAAGAACAATGACCAAGGCATCAAGAGAAGGAGCACATTCAATTAGGGCTTTAATGATCTCAGACTTTATAGTCTTTTCATCAAACTGTGTGTCAAATATACCAGGAGTGTCAATAACTGTTAGTTGTCTTCCATCGACCAGCCCAGACTGTGAATTATATTTGCTAGTTCCAGATTCTGGTCCTGTGTGAGATTCAAATACAGTTTTTCCAAGTATTGTATTTCCGCTGCTGCTTTTTCCACCTCCTGTTTTCCCGAGTAGAATAATCCTCCTGTCGGGTTTATACACACTATATTTGCAAACAGACAGTTTGGTTAGTGTTTTAATGCACATAAATTGAACAAGAGCTTGATAAATGAACATAACCTAGTTAAAGTGTTATTTCACATCAATGCGAACAATTCCCGCAAATATGATTTAGTAGAGCAAATTAGAGCAGTTGTAACAACCAATTCTCCTTCAATTCTAAAGGGAACTTTAACCTTCATTCTAATTTTCTTTTTTGGCAACAACTTCATTTCAACCTCATGTCTGTCCGTGTGCACCTCTGCACCTGAAGCTTCTTGACAGAGCTGCTAAGCTCACTCTGAAGATGCATCTAAAATAACAAACTATGGCAGTAAGAAGTTTTATTAACATAATATAGAATGACCTGTATGTACTGCATAAACAAGCCCTCTTGTCTTCGTTCTCTCAACTGTCAACTCAAAGCTACTAACAAAGCAAGCCCGAACTCGTATGCCTTTTCTTTGTTCATTCACATGTCCATCCGTGGCTCACAGGCCTACCACCCTACTCTAGCTGGAGACTGCCTTCAACGGTGCCGGCCCAGTTGCCTCCCTCTCTCTCAGCTTTAATTCCTTTCCTCTACCTCTCTCGAGATGATGACCCAAGTGTAGGATGAATCAGTGGGTAACTGAACCTGTTCAAATCGAGGCAAGAAATTGTTGCCACATTCAAAATGAAGCCATTTTATCATTGCTTCATGGATGAACCCTGACACGTTCCTTTTATAGTATGATAAAATAACTTTGATTGTACTATAGTAAAAAAAATGTATTTGTTAAAGACAAATTACCAAAACATTGCTTATCCTGATAACACCTAAACATCGTATGGACGTCTGGAGTATATGAAATCTACAATATTTATTCCAAGTTGTCGGCTAAACGATCTAAAAATGCCTTAAAATACTTGAGTGGTTCCAAGAAAGTGTGTTTAAAGTCACCATCTTCAATTCTACAGGTGTGTCGCAGTCCTAAACAATACACCTACCAGTAGGATTGAACCATGAGGCGTATTTTTATGATGTTTCGAAAAGAGCAACGCCTTTTCTTGTTTGTTTATGTTGCTAGGCAACAACAGAATCAGCTGTCCTTTCAGTCAAAGGTTACGGCGCGAGTGCTTTATTTGCCGTCAACTCTCATAAAAAATTTTCAAGCCGAGGATTCTTTTTAAGATCTTGTTCTTTAACCATCAAGAAGACAGCTTCTGGCTACTGTAAAGCCACATTTGAAGCCCGCTGCTTAGTTAATTCGATTGGTAATGGAAAAAAAGGCTAGTCTCCCATTGTCACAACTAGAAAATGTGTGCTTAATGGTTGAATTTCTACATTGTTTCTGGGACAGAAACGGACGGTTCATCAACAGCTCAAGTTCTGTGGTTTCACCTCTGAAATCAATAAAAAAAATTTACTTGGTTGGTCATCCACTAAGCGTTCCAAGAACTCAAGTCAAGATTCACCTTGGCAACTATCCTACACCCTCCCAAAACAGAGTCATGGACCAAAGGATATCCTCAACCTCAGAACACTGGACACAACTAGATAGACCGGCTCGTCAATCTTGTGAAAGACAGGCCTGCCCTTGATTATTTTTATCCTTGGTTACTGGAATGTACATGTGTTAAACGCCTATCTTGTCTTTTGCCTGCACCTTAATTTATATTTGTCTGCTTCCAGCCTCGATGTAAGCCTGCAGTGGGCGTATACTTTGCATGAAATGTGATATTGTGTTAGCTGGTGTTTGACCATGTATGTATGAATGATTGCTTTATAGACCTGAAGATGCAATGTTATGTGCATAATTGAACAATGTAATACAATATAAGTAATATGTCTATTTGAGCATGAGCTGTGTCATTGGTTGAACGTGCTGAAAAATCCCTCCACAGAATCAAAAATGGGATAAAACTAAATATTAAACGTTAATTTTGTAATATCCTCTGCCTGCAACAACAGATATACTAAAATTATACTAACATTCATTAAAAAAATAGATTATTGTGAGGACCTTGTTTAAATGTGTCTAAGGGAAAGTAAATGTCAAAACTGTTACATCTTCAATGGGACATTTAATTACTAAAGATATAAAAGTTTGAGATGCTAGATTTTAGAAAATTAAACACTATGTATTACTATATAGTGAACTTTAATTTCTAAAAAGAAACACCAACACTTGTTATACATTAAGGTTTTGTTTTCAAAACAGTTTTCAAATAATTTAACTCTGGTATTTCTTACCTGTTGTTAATCTTGAAGTCTCCAGAAGTGTAGTTCTACAATGTAAAAACAAAGTCAGGACATTTTTTAGATGACTTTTTTCTGTGGATCTCATGGAAATATTGAAATGTTAAAATAAGTAAATAAGTAAGACCTAATGTAAACCAATCATCCTTAAAACAACATAATTATGACACAAACAACACCACATTATTTTATTAATTAAGTACTATTTTACTGTCATATTATTGTTCCACTCTTTTTCGTGATGCAATTAAAAGGTCCCAGGAATCCCAGGAAACTTGGCGATAAGATGACCCTTTATTGGCTGTTAGTAGATGGATAGTCCATCATTTGTCTCGATCGCAAAGACCTCACCATGCCCCCAAAATGATCAGCACTGTTATATAGTGGAGCTTTGCCGCTTTGCCTTAAATCTAATGCATAGTTATTCGTAATTAAAACATCAAATTTTAATTTGCTTTGCAAATCAATTGTGTTTATTTATTTCTAAGCCATCTTCGAATCAGTCTATCAGGCCTATAATATCAACGTTATAAGGATTTTTTTACTAAAACAGCAGATGACATCGACAATAAGTGGACCGGAGTTGGGCACTTGATGTAAGTTTGAATATGAACTTATTGCATGAATTCTGTTTATTGGTTTTTGTTGAAAAATACTCTATAAAAAGCTCATTTCCAAAATGCTTAAAGTGCCAAAAAAAACGAGTTTGTAATGCTAGTACGTTGTGTAATGAACCTATTCTCTGCTCCATCAAAGTTTCCTGCCAAATCACTGTATAATCTTGTTTAAAATGTACTGCAATATGTACTGTTAAGCCTTCATGTACTATTTCCTCTTAACCAATCAAATTTTGTTCAATGTGATTCAAAATGGCAATGCTATGAAGTTCAATCTTTCAAAATGAGTGTTTTAAAGTCTATTTAAACTTTTATTGGCCTGGATGAACCAGTGAGATGTACCCCTAGGACTAAAACACGCCAACTGGACAGTTGCATTTATCTGATTTATAATAATTTATAGGCCATGATGACCTATATTTCACTTTATCTTGCTTTTTTAAGACATAAACCAAAAGGATATAGTCTTAATTAACAACCATTGTTTAACATGCTCATATTTTGCCAACAGAACATTTGAAAAGGATTAAATGAATATTAACAAAATGTATTGGATCCAGGTAAAAAAATCCCTAAACTAATAAGATAGATTTATAGCGGTTTGGAAAAGAGCTCTTCATTCGTTCATTTAAAAGGTGTGGGATAAAACATTTGAATAATGCATTGTCATTCATAAAAGCTTTACACTTAAATATGTTTTACTGCAGAAATTCATAGCTCTGGGGTTAAGAAAGGCCTCATTGCGGGCATGGGTATCCCACATTTAATATCCTTGAAAATATTTACCTAATTTTACGCTACTGGAGTTTTCCGATACAGCAAATACCAAAGCGTCAGTTTATAACAGAATGCACAGTAGAATTATTCTTGTAATTTGCTTTTTTCAAGGACCTCATGTATGCACACAAAACAACACACAAAAACCCAATCACTTACTTACCTTCTGAAGCAAAAACACTTTTACCACATCAGCCGAAATAAGCGGATAACAAATCTTAGTAAATGACTTAATTTAAACATACCTGTTGGTTGTAGGATTTAGGCTCTTTGTCACTTTCAAGAACATAGCAGGGCATTTCGATTTGTTCAAACTGTTCCTTCACAAGGGGAAAATTATTGTCAGATAACTGATGTTCTCGTAGATCCTCCTGTTGGGCCTGTAATATATCGACCAACTTTACGATCTCATCCACCTGTTCACTCTCTCCAACCACAACAGCCAATGTTCTTTCTAGATAGATTCTTAAGTTCTCTTTAAAAGGAAAGCAGTTTTCTTCTAGAATTTTAAGTCTGTCTGTTTCAACTTCAAAGTGGAGAATATAGTGGTTCTGAATGTCTCTTAACACCTCCTCAACTGAATCATTCCATTCCTCGGAGGAAAAACGATCTCGAGAATCTTGGTCCTTCACCACCACTAATTCTCCAGAATCTATGTTGATCTGAAAGGAGCTGGACACTTTAGAAAGACGTTGTTTCAAGTCTGAAAATGCATTCGTACTCTCGCTGATGTAGCGCAGAAGATATGGGTCCAAATGATAAACCTTCTCCATGGGTTCAGCATTAGCAGATCTCTAAGAAATGAAGAAAATAAGAAGAAGATAAAGCTAACAATGTTGTACGTTATGAATGATATGTAATCCATTTTATATAGTTATGTAACTATATAAAAAATAGTTACATAAAGTACTTCACCAAAGAAATAATTTCTTCTTAAATAGAACAGCAAGGATGACATATTTTTGGGTTCCCTTTTCCAATGGTTCCATTGGATCAAAGGCATTGTTTTTTGTATTTTTAAATCAGTAGAAACCCTCCACGACCTTTTAAAGCTTTCCATAGTTTCTAACCAAATGTTGGCCGTTTTAAACCTTTTTACACAAATGAGAAAGGTAGTGCCCTCTACCTTGGAGCTCAAGGGAGGAGTCACTTTAGGTCATGATCGCCATTTTAATGTTTTTTTAATCATGTCTGTCAACATGTGTTCCACTGCTTACATAACACATACACATATGACATACAATAGTACATCTCACTTTGGAATTTCCAATAACTGACCACATTATATTGACTTCTATAAAATTTTACATTTTATATATTAAATAAATGGCTCAGAAATTTGGATGTATTAAAGCTTGTTAAAAATAATGGATGGGTACTACTGTTCAACTTTGACCTTTTGTTTTAGCTCCGCCACAAGCAAACAAGTCATAAAGCTGCATTCACATGTCCATATTACTACACTTTTGGAAATATTAGTAAATGCATATTTATCCCCTCTGATTTCACATTTACCACGCGGATGTTCGGAAATAATTTTGAGACCCAAAATCCTGTGCTGTTGCGTGCATTATAAGGGCTTTAAACTCTTCAACTTAAGTTATCATGTTCAATGTGGTCATTTATTAATAACAGAGTAGGCGTATGTTGTATGTTGTATTTCTGTGCTCAATACACTCCCGCTGTAGCGTCGCTTGTTTCGAAATGTTCTTTCAAATATTTTACCTATCACCGTCATAAGGTTATGAGTTATTTCTTGGTCATTCGCCTTTAAAGAACAAAGCATGGTAACACAACAAGCTTTGAATCATGACATCAAAGGTAGAAGGCAGCTTAACTACTCAGTTGGCATGAATATTAAGATTAACATTGGAGATCATTTGGTTTAAATGCGACAACATACCTCTGTTGTCGCTCTTTGGAATAAATGTTTATGAATTTTTCATTACAATTATAATTTTTTTGTTCATTTTAGAACAATTTGACGCATTTATTCAAAATAAAACAAGTTTGCAATTTACCACCAGAACTCAAAAAAATGGTTGATTTGGACCTTGCCACATACCTGTTGATTGGATGATTTAGGTTGTTTTTCGCTTTCAGGAACAGCCCACAGCAAGCGCAGAGCTGCAGAAGCTTCTGTTAGAGCTCCATCAGTAAGACTCATCAAGAGGAGATCTGAACCTTCGATCTCAAGCAAAACTGGACTGCGAAGGCTCTGCTGGAATTGGTTTTGGAAATGCTGTATACCACCGCTTGATTCCAAGAATGTAAGAATTGTTTTACACAATGGGATCCTTTTTTCTTTAATTCCTCTCACTAAATTCAAAAGCTCATTTTCAGCCGCATCCACCTCTTTCTCTGGACCTTTCAAAATCACAGATCCTGGTTTATCTTGAAAGATGTTAATTTTGGAAAAATTACAGTTTTTACTATGTTCAAACTGTTCCTTGACAAGGGTAAATTGATTCTCAGATATGTGATATTCTCTCTGATCCTCCTGTTTGGCCTGAAATGAATCAACAAGCTTTGCGATCTTATCCACCTTTTCGCTCTCTCCAACCACAACAGCCAACGATTCTTCAAGATAGATTCTTAAGTTCTCACTTAAAAGGAAAGAGTTTTCTTGAAGAATTTTTTGTCTGTCCATGTCAACTTCAAAGTGGAGAATATAGTGGTTCTGAATGTCTCTTAACACCTCCTCAACCGAATCATTCCATTCTTCAGAGGATAAACGATCTTGAGCGTCCTGGTCCTTCACCACCACTAATTCTCCAGAATCTATGTTGATCTGAAAGGAGCTGGACACTTTAGAAAGACGTTGCTTCAAGTCTGAAGTTGCCTTTGGACTCTCGCTGATGAAGCGCAGAAGATACGGGTCCAAATGATAAACCTTCTTCATGGGTTTAGTATTAGCAGATGTCTAAAAAGCATTGCATAACACACAACTTTATTTTAAAATGCATTTCTCATTTTCCGGCCAACCAACTGTGATCGACCAGACGTTTACATTTTTAGAAGATTTTAGACAATAGAGTTACAATGCTTCGTTGCCTTATGGGAAGCAACACTTCTATTATCTGAGCAAAACAGGGTACTAAAGCCCATCCTTATTATAAGTTCATAATATTATCAGTGTGTGACTTCCGAGAATGATCTGATGCATTTATAAACAGTCTCTATCTCCAAAAAAAGGTCTGACCACAATGTATGAGCAGAATACAAGTCTTAGCTATACAACCAAATAAAGTCAAAACAAATATAAAAAAAACATATAAGACTGCCTTATACATCTGTCACATACCTTTTGTTCAGATTCTTCAGTCTGTTCAGCAACATCATCACAGCTTAAAGAAATTCTGATGTTTTCTTGGCCAGATGAATTGATGATGTGAATTTTTCGGACCAGAACTCTTTCCTGGGCTTTAAATTGAAACTCATACAAAGTTATTCAGATTCAAATTCAGATTATTTGGCAAAGTTTAAGTAGGATTAGTTTAGTTCTTTTCTTTCTTTTTTCACCTGATCTGGGAAGCAGGGTGAACTAAAAAGATCCGCTTACCTTCCTTATCCTTAAAACATATCTTGTATGTGTTGGCAGCCACTTTGAGGAGGTCACATTCCCCCCCTCCAGATCTTCTCCTGATTTGAAAGTACTTTTGAATATTTTTAAGTTCGGTATCTGAAAGATTATCGGCCTCGAACAACACAGTGTGCTGGTAACTTTCCATCGTGATGTTGTCGTATACACATTGCTGTGTTTAACTGATGGTGCACAGTTTCACTTTAGTTTAGCTCATGTGTTTTTAGCCACACCTAAACCCAGAGCCGATCCGCAACAGTTGAACAAGTGCTACAACAATGCCACCAAGTTACACAGAGAGAGAAGTTACAAAAAGTATATATATCATTATTATTTTTTTTTTAAAACAAACATTTTTTGAACATCCATGACACAATGAAGCGAAACTCCTTCTGGTCACGAAAAGAGGAAAAAACATGAAAGTGAACTGCGGGAACAACAATCCGGTAAACTTGTGAGAGTAAAATACAAATATTTATTACGTTTGTTTTTGATAAACGACAAAGTGCAACGGTGTTTGTTTACTGCAACCGCGTCACGTGTGTTATCATGCGCTCATATGCGCGTGCACATAATGACAGACTGTACTATATATGCGCGTGCACGAAATGACAGACTGTACTCTATATGCGCGTGCACGAAATGACAGACTTTACTATATATGCGCGTGCACGAAATGACAGACTGTACTATATATGCGCGTGCACGTAATGACAGACTGTACTATATATGCGCGTGCACGAAATGACAGAATGTACTATATATGCGCGTGCACGAAATGACAGACTGTACTATATATGCGCGTGCACGAAATGACAGACTGTACTCTATATGCGCGTGCACCAAATGACAGACTGTACTATATATGCGCGTGCACGAAATGACAGACTGTACTATATATGCGCGTGCACGAAATGACAGACTGTACTATATATGCGCGTGCACGAAATGACAGAATGTACTATATATGCGCGTGCACGAAATGACAGACTGTACTATATATGCGCGTGCACGAAATGACAGAATGTACTATATATGCGCGTGCACGAAATGACAGACTGTACTATATATGCGCGTGCACCAAATGACAGACTGTACTATATATGCGCGTGCACCAAATGACAGACTGTACTATATATGCGCGTGCACCAAATGACAGACTGTACTATATATGCGCGTGCACGAAATGACAGACTGTACTATATATGCGCGTGCACGAAATGACAGAATGTACTCTATATGCGCGTGCACGAAATGACAGACTGTACTATATATGCGCGTGCACGAAATGACAGACTGTACTATATATGCGCGTGCACGAAATGACAGACTGTACTCTATATGCGCGTGCACGAAATGACAGACTGTACTCTATATGCGCGTGCACGAAATGACAGACTGTACTATATATGCGCGTGCACGAAATGACAGACTGTACTATATATGCGCGTGCACGAAATGACAGACTGTACTATATATGCGCGTGCACGAAATGACAGACTGTACTCTATATGCGCGTGCACGAAATGACAGACTGTACTCTATATGCGCGTGCACGAAATGACAGACTGTACTCTATATGCGCGTGCACGAAATGACAGACTGTACTATATATGCGCGTGCACGAAATGACAGACTGTACTCTATATGCGCGTGCACGAAATGACAGACTGTACTATATATGCGCGTGCACGAAATGACAGACTGTACTATATATGCGCGTGCACCAAATGACAGACTGTACTCTATATGCGCGTGCACGAAATGACAGACTGTACTATATATGCGCGTGCACGAAATGACAGACTGTACTATATATGCGCGTGCACCAAATGACAGACTGTACTCTATATGCGCGTGCACGAAATGACAGACTGTACTCTATATGCGCGTGCACGAAATGACAGACTGTACTCTATATGCGCGTGCACGAAATGACAGACTGTACTCTATATGCGCGTGCACGAAATGACAGACTGTACTATATATGCGCGTGAATCATGGCACTCCTCATCAAAAGTGCACATTATACATTATACATTAAAACAAGACACTGATTATCTAGTGTCAGTCAATGTGTAGTTAAAAACTCTATAGGCCTTACAATGTATTGATAATTTGACAGTGATTGACTTGATTTATAGGCTATATTGCATTTAAAATGTTAGCTGGACATACTGGTCAATATGTGGATGCACATCCCTCAGTTAATAATAACCATAAATCAAGAATCGCTTCACCATATATATTACAAAAATAAAAAAAACCTTTAACATGCTATGGCAAGCCATTTTAGCTTTTATTCATTCACAGTTTATGCATTTTTGATATCAAGCATTTTTTTACTATTTGCAATGTGAATTCTTGATTATTTTTACTAATAGTTAGTCAATAATAGCTAATACTAATAATATTAATACTAATAGCTAATAGTAATACTTAGTTACATTTTTATCTACCAATGTCTATTTTTGATATCAGGAATTACATGTTAACTTGTACAAAAGTTCATTCTTGATATCAATGATTAGGATTTTAATTCAAACATTCAAATGTTTACGCATTTGAAACATGTAACGAGTAACATGTTAGATTGTGTAAATGACTGTTTAACTAACTATGTGATATTCTTCTCAGTTTCTTCTAGACGGTCAAAATAGACTGGTGTTGCCCATACTGATGCCGAAAATGCCCAGGCTGTAAAGAGAACCTAAGTTAATCCCAAAAGCCAAAGCTCAGAGTAATAATTTATTATTTTCTTATTATTTATGTTTACGTTAATATTCACTTACTTAATACTATTCACTTGTTATCTTAATATTCTATAACAAATACTCTATTCAATAAATATTGTTTGTTTGAACCTCATTCTGTTCTATATTGTTGCTCTATATTGTCGACTGTTTTGTTTAAAAGAGGGAGGATTGTGTTGGGATCACTGAAGTGTCAGGTGTGACTGTGGCAATGGCAAATGGTTTACATAGCTCACGGCGTCACGGCTTCAGTTAGAGAGCCCCTTAGCAGAATTTTGCTTAGGGCCCCAGAGAGGTCAGGATCGGCACTGCCTATACCTTTTCAAGAAAGGTGAAGCCCAGCGAACAAAGTGCGAAAAACTCATGATGAATGCATCATGACTCATGGTCTAAATAAAAAAAGTGTTTTATTTTCACACCCATATATAACACTCATTATACACACCTTACATAATGGTGACAAACATCTAAGTTATTCAAATAAACTGGAATGCTGTGACGGATTCGTTCACAAAGGAGCCAACATCGGCGGAACTTATTTCACCAAATAGGGGTTAAATAATAAGAATGATAAAAATGATATAATCAAAACTAGGTAACTCATGAACAGGACAAGAAACACGTGTACAATACACCCTTAAAAGACGATACCTGAGACCTAACAAGGATACACAAAAGGTAAATATTAAGTCCCTATAATGACGTCATTGTTTGCACATGGCGTGATGACAAAAGAGAAACAGATAAGGGGGACGTGGGGGATATAGGAGTCACAAAGGGAACATGATGGAATGATAATCATAACAAAAAAAGGATAGTCATCGGTTCTAACTGTAGTAAAATGTAAAAGAAAATCTGCCAGAATTTCTGCTGAAAAGACTTTATTACCAAAATAAAAAGTGTGACTGTAATCAATAAAAAAAGACTATACCAACAGGTTCAAGTCAATGGTATACGAGTTTTTGCTATGTTAAATCTTGCATCAATTACATAAATAAATGTGTCTTGTGTCTTATTAACCTCCATCTCCATAACTTTCTGGAAGAATGCAAACATGATGTTCAAATGCTTTTCACTGTGTTTACTCAATAACAATAGTTAAAGATAGTTAAAGATGTCGAATAGTGAAAACGTCACTCCAAAATCTGATGGATTGTATACCTCCCATGCCAGGTTTATCCCGTTTGTAGTTTTGGATCCGTGTTTAGTTTGTTCATGCCCCCTCGTGGGAAGTTTAGTTTTGTAATTTTATGTTTTTTTATTATTAGAGTCTTTTTGTATAATCTAGTCCTCTGCCAGCATCTGGGTTCTTCCTCACTGAAACTATGACACTTTATGCAAAACTAAAAAATAGTTTCCCTAAAGATTTGCATTCTTGTCTAGGTAGAAGTGTGTATTTTGCATGTGAATATTCCGTCATTTAGAAATAAACAGCCAGAAAATAGTTACTTGTTATCCCATATTAGGTACTTTACAACTGACAAAATGTATCTGCTATAAATCCCCTGGAAATTAGTGTTACAAAAAAATTATATTTCTTTAGCACCATGTAAAAAAACAAAACCATTGCTATTAGTTTTTTTTAAGTAATCACTTTTTGACAATCACCTCCTTACTTTTTAAGACTGTTTCAACATACAGTTGAACATAATGTTACTAATTGCTTCCTTTAATGCACTCTCTGTGAAACAGTTTTACTTTTAAACATGCTGTAAAATGTTTGCACTATTAAATATACTGTTCAAAGATTGTAACAGCCAATTCAACAATTCTTTTGAATGTTTTTCAAATCTTAGTCACACAATTAATGTACATAAGCGAAATATATTGTTTTGAAAATCACTGACACATTTAATCAAGCCGGTCGTTAACATTGGGCCATACATTTTCATCAAGAGCACAGTGGATGTCTTTGTTCTTCTGGCACCATGGGAAAAATCTCCTGGCATGACAAATCCCGGCTTTACATCGCTCAGCAGTCATATCACCACAAGCTTCAACCTTGGCTTCACAAAAGGATTCACAAAAGTGTCCAACTCCATCATCCTCTAAATTGATAATTTGTCTAGTTTTTAAAACTACCGCAATGGTTGTCAGTTGTGTTACATTAATTCCATGCCAGTTTAGTGTCGTACCTGAACGCAATATTTTCATCACATTTGACATTGTTTCTCTCGACGGAACCAAGTATATTTGTTTCGTGAAAAACCTGAAGCTTAACAAAAGCTGGACCATCGGTGGAAATTTAAATGATGACACATTGGCAAAGGTGTTATTGCTGTTCTCAGTAGCCTGTTTTATTTCAGACAGTCGTATATCATTCCTTACCCTGACCATTTCCACCAAAGCCAACTCCTGCTGGCCCGTCAAAACACCAGGGCAACGATCAAACAGGTGTCCTGTTTATTCTGAGGACAACCGTATCCTGTTAATACTTAAATATTACAAATTACACTACTGTAAATTGACAATTACATGTTGTTCATCTGTACAATACAGTACTGTATTTTAGAAATTAAGTTGCAGACATAACGGTTTTCCTGGCGAAAAGTTTTGATGATAGAGCTGGCAGTTGACCTTGGTAAATTAGGCGGTACCAACCTGACAGCCTCAGGGATGGCAAAGCCTCTGTTAACCACATGGTCAACAATGATGGCCTGGACTTCATTAGAGATGGTGTTGCGTTGTCTTCTAACCGCTTTTCTCTAAGGACAACCTCTTCATCGAGAAGCACCATCACCATTTCTTCGTCTTTGTCTGTGCCCACCTCTCTGTCATACAGAGTACAGAGTAGTTTGTTTAATTGTAAGCATTGAGATTCTTTGATGAATCTAAATTGTTATGGTGATCGAAAACTTCTTGCTACCTAAGCAGCTTCAGAGCAGTTATAATCACACATGTAACTTTACTGTTCAGGTGTGTGTATTAACCGTGCTTTATGAAATTAAAAAAAAATTCTCAGCATGGTTGATGTTTGCCAACCACTAACAACAAGATGAGACAATATAATTGAGACCCTTGCGGCCCTGCTACTAGCTTTGTTTTTACTGTTTTGTAATTTGGGCTTAATTGTTAATAGGCTATTTTCAGGTTGTTGATTGGCGCACTACTGGTTCACTATTTATAACCGTAGTGTAGCCGCGAGACAACATATTTTTGCCAGTGTCGACAACTGGCATTTTGTGTCTGGATTGTGCATAATTTATGTAACAAATTTCAATAACAAACTTCAATCTTTATATTTGTAAAAAGCTCTTGTCGTTTTGTTGTATAATAATTAGAGGTGGGCATAGATTAATTTTTTTAAATCTAGATTAATCTCACTGTAAACTTGAAATTAATCAAGGGGGCGGGGCCACGTGACAGAGATATGGCGTTGATGCTGCAGGAGCAGAGTAGAGTTAGAGTTTGCGGCCCATAGTTTGAGAAAAACTCTCGCCCCCACCTTTGTAATTCGGTTACGTATACATCCACACTTAAAGATGACTGGTGAAAGGTCATCATAGCTTGTGTAGTATAGACGCAGCTCCAAACCCAACTTTGAGATTAACGGCGATCATTTTTTTATCGCGCGATAAGAATCTCAAATTAACGCAACGCGTTAACACCGATAACTGCCAACCACTAATAATAATGCAAATTCATTAGCTCAGATCAGTACTCCACGTAGTTGTGAAAAAATCAGTCGTCTTGTAGACTATGTTACATATGGCACCATGTGCTGTTTTAATAGCAAATTGAGCGAGCTATTGCATTTAGCACACAATGGTACCTGAATGTGTTTTTAGTGATGGAAAAATCAAAATTCCTTTGCCCAATCGGGTGTTATAAACCCAGCACAGAGAATGGAAAACTACTGCTTCATAATGTCTACTTTATAATGTCTCGTGACATTATACAGAACCTTGAGAATGAGACCATTAAACACTCATATCCACTGAGGAAGACACTACAAATGCGACATTTAACATATGATAAAATAACAGTAGGAAAACTGATAAAGAACAGAATAACTAATATGCTAATAACTTAAACTAAATCTTAAACAAAACAGTTAAGAGCAAAGGGAAATAATAATATGTTCATCATGCTTGGGAAAAACTTTGTAATGATATCTGAATAATACATGTTAACATTGGCAACTTTAAATGGTCGGTGAACATGGACAAAACTCTATCTGCGTTTGCCAGTTTCCAGCCTCTTGTAAACGAACTCACTAGTTGGCGCCGATGTTTTGTATGCTTTATTACATTGAAAACAGACAAAATGTTAATATTTATGCATGTGTGGCCTTATGGGTGAATAATTGGATTTCCAACCACAACGTTGCAAGTTTAATGGATAAGTACAACGATGTCTGAAAATATTGTTTATTTCTTGAAAAATGTTCTGGCATACCTGTGACCATGCAGAAAATGTAACAATGGGACGACAAGTTTAACAAGTTAAAGGTTCATGAGCAAACATTGCAGTATGTGATAGAGTGAACATGGATAGACTTGAGAGCTCCAGACTAAACTGATGTGGACGCTTAGATGTTGCCGTTGACAGCGGCATTCATTTACTCATCATCATCATCATCATCATCATCATCAGCATCAAAATAATTGTCATCATCTTCATCGTCATCAGGGTGGATTTTGCCTGCAATCACATTTTCGATCCAAGTGTCCAGCTCGTCAGCTGTGGGCATCATTTCTTCATCATCCATGTCCATCCACACACTGTCAGCCTGGCATACAGACAAACAAAATAAAGGACAGATGGTAAAAAAAAGGCCTGATATCCACCTTTGTCTTGATTACTCTACAGCATACTGCCACTCACATCCTCTACATCCACCACTCCGATCTGAGGAGATGAGAGATCAATGCCAAAGGTCTTCTCCCAGTATGGCACCAGCTGCGGTGAGAGTTTAAGAGTCAGTGCACATGACCAGAGAAAAGATTTCTGCCCTGCATTTGTCCCCTTCTTTGCATGCTTCACAAATGAATACAACCTATCATTGGCCAAATATTTCCTGTAGAGAGCAGCAGATAGCTGAACAGAACTCAATGCGAGATCAGTGGCTCCACAGTTTCATGATGGATATTCAACATTGTACATATTTATCTTTGAATCCTAAGTTTAGGCCATTCCATTTCCTTACCTTTGACCCGGCACACATTTCTACTTTATTTAACATTTATTACTCAAAAGCCAACCTTAAAGGGATAATAAAAATGACCTTTAGTTGTTCCAAACCTGAATGCAGTTGTTTGTTTGTTTGTTTGGTTGGTTGGTTGGTTGGTTGGTTGGTTGAACAAGTATATTTGGATAAATGCTTGTAACCAAAAAAGTTTGTGGACACCATTGTCTACCACAATGGGAAAAATTACAATGGTAGTCAAAAGTGTTATCATGTCCTCTTTTTTAAAATATCTTAGTTTGTTTTTAACAAAATGAAAAAAAATATATTTCCTACTATGCAAGCCAATAGTAGCCAAAACCTGTTTGATTACAATCATTCGTTTAAATAACTTTCTCTGCGTTTAACCAAACAAAGTCATTTGTGGATTTAGAACTTGGAAGGCGAGTAAATGATGACAGAATTTTAGGTTTGTTTTTGGGTGAACTGTCTACCTTCTCCAGAGTTCTACAAAATAAAAGATCAATATCAAACTATACCAAATACATCTAATGTTGACGCCGTCCCATGCCCGATTTAAGTTATTTAAACTCAAGTTTATAGTACACCCAAAAATGAAAATTTCGTCATGAATACTTTTAAACTGTTCTTAAGAGATGTCTAGAAGAATGTCATCAACAGAGATTTCTGGTGCACCATTGACTAATAGAATAATGTATTATTAAATTTAATGTGGTCGGCAAAATAAAATTCATACAGATTTAGAAAAACTTGAGGTTGAGTTATTCACGGCAGGATTTTTACTTTGGCTGAACTATTCCTCTAAACCTGAAGTGTCTGGATATGGTATGACAGCGGTCTGGAGAATGCCGTACCAGCGGGAAGTCGTCTGGATCGATCCAGATAATGCTTAGGTTCGGATTGTCTGTGTTGTCTTGGGCCACTTCCTTTAAGATTTCCAGGAACTCATAACCATCTGTCACAAGACAATCAGAGAAAAAGTCACGAGTCTGGCGGCAAACCTCTAACAGACTTTGAAAGGATTAGGAAAAAAAGGAATATACCAGGGTCAGACTCCTCAGCAAAGGCAACAATGTGCTGTCCGTTAATATCATCTTCCTAAATCAACAGAATAGCCACAATAACAGTTATTATATTGTGTAGCTTCAGTATTAAGAGGAACAGAAATAAAAAGAATGTCAATGAAGAGATTTTTAAGTGTGGTATGGCAAAGCTACTTTTATGTGTAAGGTTTTATATTAAAATATAGTAAATATGTAACATCCATCATAGTGCTTAAATACAGTAATGTTTAATTAAAATCCTCACGAAAATAGTGAACAGAATTTCAGAAACATTTTTACATTTGGTAGTTCAAATATCCATGTGTGGTCTCTGTTATTTAAGATTTAAGGCATTTGTTTTATTTTTAGTGCCAGATTTTTTTTTTGTCAATGCTACATATTCTTCACTAACAGACACATAAAAATAAAAAATATTTTAACTATTTTATGTTAAATGCAGAACTATGTCTTGTACATTTGTCGGGTTTTATTGCTTCTAGTTTGTGCATTTAAATGAACAGATATACCCTGAAGTCTGTCGTCTTACAAAAACCTTGTCCTTCTTTTATCACGTCAATAACTCATCTTCTTTTCCTTTTTGCTAAATAGAAAACTTGTTCATGGAAATGTTTTGTTTTATTAGGGCTTCAGTAAAATATAAACAGATCAGTATATAATGGACAGTATATTAGTGTTTTTATATTGCATCCATAGCCCGAAATGTCTTAAGGCTGTTATTACTCATATGGTGTTGCTTAATTCATGACAAATCAAATTTGTGTTTTACCCAGATCTCATACATGCTGTGGGGCTCCAATTTCCTTAAAGTTGGTCTAAAATAGAGAAAACATTTCGCCACAATCACTTAATCTTAAAGTGCAGAGGATTCGTATACAAAAACACATTTCTTTATCTCTGGCTTTATTTTGAAATGCTGGCAAGCTCACCTGTTGTGTTCCTCAATGTATCTGACAAGGTCCTCTTCTGTGTAGGGTTTGCCGGGGATGGTGACGGGATGCGTCATGAAAGGTTCATAGAAATCCACCTCATTGAGCTTCAGGCTTAATTTCTTAGCAATCTGGAGGCAGATACGAAACAGTGCAGCACAAAATAAATGAATAATTTAAGCCACCATGCTTGGTTTTTTAAATGACAAAAGCCTTTTTAAGCTTTCTAATGAAAGTGTGCATTCACTGTGGACCTTGTCCTCCCAAAGACCTAGATGCTTTGTGTAAGAAAGTGTGTAATTCATGAGAGAATGCTCCTATTTGGGTGAAGCATTTCCTTGAAGCATGCTTACATGTTTGCTGTATAAGTGTAAATGCGGGTACCTGCCTTTGGTTCGAAAGTTGCGAAAAATTTAACAAAAGGGTGAAATTCCTCGGCTGCATCGTCGTACTCAACGAATTCTGAGAAATTACAAAAAAAGTGGTTTAGTTGTGCTTTCAGAAGATCAAATCTATTCCATCAGCCATAGTGACAAAACATTGGTTGTGCGTACTATACTACATAATATATTGTACTCACCAGGAGATTTCTCGCTCTTGAAGAAGCCCATGAGTTTAATGTCCTCCTCGATGTTATGAAATCCTTTGAGCTCTCTCTCGTTGTAGATGATCTCCACGGGTTCTTCAATGACCTGAGTGGGAAATCTCTCAGTTAATAATCCGTTTTCTTATGTGTGAACACAAATCACGACACAAAAATGACTAACGTCATAAAGGAATTCCACAAGTGTGTCGGCTGCCAATTCTCCATCGTACTCGATGATCTCATCATCAGCGAATATGTAGATGCTGTCCACCTCGTCCAGACCTGACCAAAAGGAAGTACTTGTACTTTATGTCATGAATATTTGACACATTTGATGGACTGTATCAACAAGTATGAGCTTGAAAGAACTTAAGGAGATACCAAGCTTCTTAGCAACAGCATTGTCTTTCTTCGAGTCCACCAGGGCAAATCCAATGTCTTCGTCTTCAAACCCATCGAGCACCTGGGCAGCGAGCTAAATAAAGCAAAAAGAATCATGAACTGAGAGTACTTCAACGAGATCCATTTAAGAAGGATGCGCTCAGGCCATTCAGCATTGCAGCCATGTGTCCAAACTAACACGTCCAAAAGTAACCAAAAGAAAGATAGTGCTCTATGTCCAAATGCACACACACATACATACCGGCACATGCTTGAAAGAAAGCATGAACAGCAAAAACAATTCAGCACATTTACCGTACACAAAGTATTTCACATGACAGATCTGCTCAACAGTATTCAACAGTATTCTCTTTATCCAGTCATGAGAGGAAAGCATGCTGAGAGTTACATTTTTCAGCAATATTTGAAAATGTTTGATATTGTCCCAACACAAGTGAATGAAAAAGATACGCGACTAATGGTCTAACATGCCATTTGTCAGACCAGGTCGTGCGTTCAGATTCCGATTAAGATTCAACATTGTATTTTTTTCTACGATTCAAAAGAATATTTCAAACCAAAAGTAAAAGTAATGATTCAAATTGTATCACCCTTTCTATCCTCCACAGAACACAAAGACGATATTTTGAAGAACCTAAAAAACAGAAACTATGCAAGTAAATGGGTACCAGTTAACCATAATCTTTATAATTGAACTTTTGTGTTTTGCAGAAGGTAGAAAGTCATGGATAAGTATTAACTACACAATCCATACAAACAGTTTTTTCAAATACATTGGCAGAAGATTTAAATTGGTCATCATTTCCTCTCCCTCTTGTCATTTCAAATCTTTTGCATCAGCAAAACACAAAAAAACGATCATTTTCACAAAATCAACGCAAATGAATGGGTGGCAGCTACCAACATTCTTTAAAATATCTTTTGTGGTCTGCAGACGAGAGGAAGACACGATGAAATGTCATATGGACTAAACTTTCCGTTCAACTTCCAAGCATTATTAACAATCGGCTTGTTCATTGTCTTGAAAACACAAGATGCATGTCATGTTATTTGTTTTCATTTACAGTCTTAAGATAATTTCATAAAAACACGTTTAATGTAAGCAACATGCAAATGTAATCGGGTTTGAATCCCGACCGCACTGTACCCTCAGAACCAAACAAACAGTTTGACATAACGATCTCATCCTTTTACAGAGGAAAGTTGCACGAGTAAATCAGGACAGATTTGACATTTCTTGAACACTGACTCTTTCTATAACCTTGACTGCAATCATTCAGAACGGCATTAGTCTTTCCGGTGATTCATACGCATCAGCACGATTCACAGTGAGAGACCTCAGCTTCATTCCATCAATTTAGTCATACGGCAGAGCTTGTTTTTGTGTCAGTAAACAAATGCCAAAATATGTCGATTTGAAGGAATCAAGGCCATGGGACATGCTCGGCTCCTGCGGAGGGTGAGCATGGCACTCACGAACAGATGAGTAAGCACACAGAGCGGTTAATATCTGCAGCTGGACGCGTGTCGCGTTTCTGCTTCACAGGAAGTGCAATCCTGTAACAACTCACTGCGACAGCTCTCACCGCCGGCCACATCCAACACGTCTGAAGGAGCATCATTCATTCTCTCGAGGTTCTCACGAACCCTTCATTTGTCTTTAAAGGGCTTTACAGCGGACACTGAGCAGCCCTAGAGAGAGAGGAAGGATGCTGCTCAGATATTTTGGATGAAGCTTTGGTGAAAAGCTTCGAAACAAAACAAAAAATATACACGTGAAGGAAGTCATTTGGAGACCTGGACATACCTGGTAGGTCAGAGCTGCAGGGCTTGTTAGCAACTGTAGAGAGAGGTTAGTTCATTAGAGAGCAGAATGACACAACTGAGCTCCATCAAAATGTATAAACATCTAAACCAAGGACCTAGGTTCGACAAGGAATATCAGTGCCACGATCATGATTTTCAGACAAACATTGAGGAATCTTGATGGTTAAAGTGGTCAAAAATGAAAGACCATTTACACACCTGTATGACTTTCTTCTGCATGTGTTTACTTCTATTGTATGAACAAGAGACCAGTGCCAACTGATGATTAACTGCTGTCACTGTTCCATCACTAACATTTTTCAAAATATCTTATTGTGTGTTTTGCAGATGCTAGAAAATCATGTACGTTTAAAATAAAAAGAAAAAAAAAGTTAATCAATGAAAAAATTGTAGTTAATCAATGAAATCACATATCAGTGTGTTTAAGGCCTCCTATCTGTACAGAATATTTCAAATGACCATACTTTATCTACATATGTTTCCTTCACTAAACTCACTTTGATAAATGATTTTTTCGGGTTAAACAAGCAGGCCCTTCACTAAATGAGTGAGTGCTTGAACTTATATACTTCTCTTAAATCGGCCCAGTATGAACAGAATATGTGGGTGTAGATTTCTACATCCGGCGGGTTTGATTTGCTACCCAATGTGATATTGACAAGAAAAAACAAGAAAATACGTACACAAATTAGATTATTGAAATCGTTATTTAGACTGCAACTTTTTAAACCTTTTGACTTTGAGCTAAAACAGATACTATATTTTGAAACTCTTTAAAACATAAGGGAAAGAAGTACATTTTCGTCGCTGTGGTTGTACCCCAAGTTCTGTAAATTTACAGGCAAACAAATATAAGTTTGCATCTATCGTGTACCTTCAAATGTACAATAAGTTGTTTTGTACCCCTTTTAGTATTTAAAGGTCCAGTGTGTAGATTGCATCTAGAAATGAGGTTAGGAATTGCGACCAATGACTCATTCAGAAGAAATAATGAGTAAATTACTGTTAATTAGCTAGTCAGTATTATTATGGGTTACCAGTAGAACTATAGTTACTTGGGTACACTTAAATTATACAATCCATTGAACAATTAATACAGTTATTTCACAATAAAATGTTGACATACAAAGACCGGTAGTTGAAGGGATAGATCACTCAAAATAAAACATCTGTCATCGCCTTTGAGTTGTTTCAAATCCATATAAATGATCTGATGAACACAGAGGTGGAACATATTTGTATCCAAAGAATTCTTGGACCTCATGGCCTACCATATCAGGAAAAACACTTTATAATTGGTTTTGTGTTGTTAATCACAAAATGAGATATTTTGAAGAATGTAGGACAAGTTTTGGGGTAGTTTTGGCATACATTTTGTATTTTCTACTATGGTCGTGAACAGGTCCAAGAGCTGTTTGGTGACAAGCATTCATCCAAAAATCTTTCCCTGTTTTCATCTCAGCAAAGACATTTATGCCGGTTTAGGACAACAGTTAATGATTCAGGACAGAACTTTCATTTATGTTTAAACCATCACTTTAACTTATGCTGCCCAGCAGGCATCTTTTAAGAATATATACATGGATGGCACTTGTAATGACACTTGATGTGACGAAGTATTATTAACGACTAAATCAGGTCAATCCAAGGGAATGCTCATGTCACCTTGTCTGTAAATCTTTAAAAGTTTTTTTCTTGTTTTTCTATTGAAATGAATTCTGCTCCACATTTGCTGTGACAGGCTGTTGATTTAGTTGTGAGAAGATGACAGCTGAAATGATTCAGCTATGATTAATAACCGACAGCATGTGTTTAGAGAGAGACAGACGCTGAAAAATATTTGCACGAACTCTTTAACACCGAAACACTTTCACAGAATGTTGGAGATTAAGTGTGAAAATCTCAAATGAAGTCTAATTTTTACATCGGGAACGATTTTCTTGTTTGTGATTGTCCAAGACTTCTGACCTTTTCTTCTGAAATGAACGAGGTCAGCCAATCAGAAAACAATGAAAGCAAATTTTCTTTTCACATTTGACCCCTCATAAGTCAATTTGACCTTCTAATACAGGGGTTGTCTGAAAATAAGGCATACACTTTCAACCTAAAAAATCCCTGAATGTCACTGTCGTACGTTGGTTAACAACATTTAATGATGTAACGAGAACAGACCTGTGATCCAGACACTTCGGTACTGACAACAGAACAGTTCGTACATCAAGAGTGGGCCTTGACCTCTCACATCCTAAGCACACGTACTACTCAAAATAGATACAAACTCTTCTAAATCTCAAAGGCAAATGAACACTAAACAAAAAGAAGTCTTCATTTTTACAGAAAACCCTCAAATTACAATGAATTTCAAAATGTATTGCCGATTTACTCTCTTAAACAAAGCATGCTTTGATGGGAACCCTCCAAAACAGATCTATTGAATTTGCTTATTTAAATTAAGTAAACTGAACAAAAGATCCAGCACTACATCGTTTTAGCATGTTCCTGAACAATATTGAGTCGAGCCATCAAACGCAAGTTAAGCAAAGCCAAGAGAACTTCTCTCTTTGAGTTAATAACAATTAAGTAAATGCACTTGATTTCTTCGTGTGTCGTGAACAAGAACGTGTTTGGTAAAACCAACCCCAGTCCTTCTTTTCCACTTTGTTCTTTTGAGTGCAAAAGAACAACGTGTTCAAGCCAAACCGCAACAGGATGCATTATCTTCCAGTTTCATGATAGTACAGTAACAAAACAAGTGGACAAAGAGCTGTGAGAAAAAATTATGTCTTTAATTTAGTGTCCGTACATAAGACCCGATGCATAATGTTGCCGTTTGAACACAGGGTTGAGCTTGTAAAAGCTCCTGGGAAATATTAATACAGCTGCTGTGTGATCATGGAGCTAATACCGAGTGTGATAATAATAATAACTATAATCCTTCAGGACAATATCGAGCGATGCGCAACCCTTTCACTCTGAGCATCTCCACACTTCTGCTTTTATAAAGGAAATGAAGCCATTAAATCAATGACTGCCAACCAGGAGGCGCTGAAGTGAGCGCTGTCTGAATGGATGAAGCCGGGAGCACTCTTATGGGTGCCGTTCGGATGCAATATTAACCAATCCATGAACACGAGTCCCGAAACACACAGCGTTTTGAGCTCGGGGCTTGGAAGTGATTACTCATTCAGAAAGTCTCTATGGAGTCTGGTTGCATTCAATTCATCCAGTCTGGATGAAATATTTGAATACAATAATAAAACGGCTTCATTACAAATTCAGAAAGAGGAAAACGGCATGTAGACTTGATGAACAGAAGCATCACCAGCAGAGGAACAAATGCGCTCAGAAGCAGATGTGTGATGTAACTGGTGAGGGCATTAAGCAAGATTAAAGCTACTGCGTGTATTATAACGCACAAAAGGAGTTTAGCCGGTTTGTCACTACAGTACAATAGTAAAATAACACTAAAATTTGAAATCAAAAAACAGATTTGAAAAATATTTGCTGGTCAAGTGGATTGGGACACTTTGGATGCGAAGGTGTGTCCCTAAATTTCTGGAATTGGGTTATTACAAAAAAATGTATACAATAATTTTGCAAACATACATGATTTTCATGACAAAAGTTTTCTTTTATTTAATAAAAAACGGATGACTTTGAATGAATATTAAAGATCAGCCGATAAGAGCGCAGGATAGATGGGATCTTCTTTTAGAAGCATCTCAGGGTGAGACCTAAAGTAGCTATTTAATAAAATGACAAGAAGCCATTTCTGCAAATTCTAATCAAATGTGACGACTATGAACAGGATCATACATGAATTGTTGTAATTTGCTATCTTCATCTTTTAGTTATGACCCTTCCAAAGATTTATTGGTATATTTTCATTATTATCAGGGGTTTGATATTAAAGAACGATGTAGGAATGAGAATAACTGTCCAAAACAGCTCTTCAGCTCTTCATTCGTGGCTTTATTCATATCTGAACTGTCTGAGGTTTGAGACCTGTTGGAGCACAAAGACATTATTATGTAAGACTGTGCTGGATGGCCATGAAAAATTCACACAACATGTCTATATATAGTGTACAAGAAACAGCAGAATGCATTCAAACCATGAATGATGGATGATTCTCAGATGCAAACACAACGTGTAACCACAATTACGCAATGTGTGCTCGAAAATTTGCAATTTAGCACAATACCAAACGATTGTCAAGACAGAGAAAACAAGTAGCAACCTTACACACAAGTACGATCATGAACGAAATAAAAATTCCCATATCTAAGATAAGGATCCTACACTATAGAATCCGTCCTATACGCCCGGTTTCCCATGGCTCCCATGTTGAATGCGAAAGCGAGGATCCGGTAGCAAAAAACCTGGATGCTCTGGGAATCCGACTCCCTACAGCGGCCTATTTTTCAAAATCTGTAATGGAAATTGGTGGCAACAGCTGGAGGTTTGTTCTCCACGGCATGTTGTTGGTGGTTACTGCCGGGTTTCTTCCCACCGGAGCCTCCTTTTCAAGTTCAACGTGGCAACTGTGTGAAGTTGTTTGATTGATGCGAGCAGGTACATCTGAGTTACGTGACTTGAAATGTCAATATGGTCATGTGAATAGTCATAGAAGCATTGGTTGGCTGAAGAACATAAATTGCAACTTTCCTAAACTGTTATTGTAAAAGGCAGTTGGCAGGGAAAAACTCAATGGACAGCTTTTAAAAGATTACATTCATTCATTTGGCAGAGATTTGTAGTACACAACATAAAGTGCACATACAATTCAGTACTCATTTTGATGGTGTGCGATTCTCAACCAGTTGCATTGACTGGGGCCTAGATTGAAGCCCCAGGTCATGTCCCAATCCCATACTCTTCTCATTACTACACTGCCCTTTACAACAAAATACAACTATAAGACGAACAATTTCATTTTGTATGTATTAAGGAGTTTTCCCCAATAATGTCATTGCCCATATATTATAGATAACTTAAAACTACAGACAACTCTGCTCTTCAAAGGATGCAAACTAATGATGTCAACACATCAAGGCTGTTTTTTAGCATTTGGTTGGTCAAACACATCACAGGTCTAAGAGATTCCTTTGGCAGGTTTGGAAATCACTGAAACATATATACATGAAACATATAAACATATATAGAGCACCACTTGGTTGTCATCGGCAAAATTGAGGCAGATGTTTACCATTCCCATTTTACAAAATTTACACCATTTACAAAATCATCATACTGGAAAAAAAGAATAAACCCGGGCTATAGTTATGCTTACTTCGTCATATTCATTTTTCATACGGGATCTCGAGAGGTCCTTTATGCTTCTTTCTCTGTAGTATGAAACTATACAACATCTGAATGATACCAATCAAATACAGCAGACAAAAAATGCATGTGTGCACAGTTTTAATTGAAGTTAAGACTTTTTCAAACTGCTATTATTTTAAAAGACATATTTCTATAGGAATTAAAGAGCGAAAGGCAATGATGCGTTTCTGACGTTCATGTCATTTTCGGTAACGTTTAAATACATTTTATTACACTATAGGAGGGCTTCACAATGTTTTAAAACTATCGGACTGAATTGTTCTACAAACAAAATCTTTGGAAGATTGCACAAAAGGTTTTTATAGTGGAATTAAGGTTCTTTAGATTACAACAGAATATAAATGGTTGTTTAAAGAACATTTAAGTACTGTTAGTCATGTTTGGATACCAAAAATTGATCTTAAATGGCATCATTTGGAATACAATCCTTTGGAATACAAGGGCTCCAATAGTTGGCAGATTGAAAAAAAAACTTTTTTTATAATATAACATTTCAAATTGTTTAACAATAGTGATATGTTTGAATTTTGTAGATTTTTTTAATTATTAACTTCTACAGCCTTCTTTGCTCAAATTCACCAAGGATGCAAACAGTACTTGAGGACACTTTAAGAAGCAGATTCGCATAAAACATTGTGCCTTGCAATGATAATAAAATGATATAAAATTGGATTTAGTGAAAGACTTTGTGTTTCTTTACTTGATGTGAATAATGTTGTCTCCCAACATGTCAGCTCATGAGCAAACTCCAGAAATCACAAGGCTAAAGCCATTTCAGTAGTGCATTATTAGCAGGGAGTGTCTGTGGGGGTCTGTGATGGTACAGCTTTGACGGCTTAACGGATTAACTGTGCTTTCAGACGGATTCACATTTTGATCAAGACACAAGTCAGCCATAGAAAACAACAGATCTGTTTTTGGGGTAAAGGAGACATGGCCATTTCTTAGTGTATAGATTTACCCTGCTGGGTATGTGCATGAATCCTCAGCTCATATATGCTACACTCTATGTTGTACATAAAAAAAGAAGACATCTTAATAAATGTCTTTTGTTATATTGATAGATTTTGAGTGTGTTTTTTGATAAAAATAACAGAGGTTAATACACAGTTTGCCCTTTTGCAAGACTCAGTTGTACTATACATGAATATTACACTCCTAAATGGGGTCAGTAGGGTATGAAATTATCTAAGATGTAAAACATTGTAAAACATTGAGGTAAGCTTGATCATTCTTTTTTTAAAACAATAAAATCATGGGTTGTTATAATTCAAGGGTCAAGTAATATATGGGCAAACCCAACCAGTGGGTTTAAATATGCTTTGATGGGTTATTCCAAGCAAACGAATGCGTTGTTTCTTTTTAATATAAGGTTAAATATACACATTTGGAATGCTTTTTATTCTTCTGGTTCTGGTTGTGTCAAGAAACCGTTTCAGATTGCTTGTTCTCTTATACAACATATGTGATGTAATTGAGAAGGCGGCACTAGCGAGCAACCTTTACAGATGAAAGGGTAAACAATCATGTCTTCTGGCATGCTTTGTTCTGTTGTCACATCACCAGAATGAATGATTTACTAGATGAACCCTCCCATTACTCTCCAAGTTGTTAACTACCTGTTACTATAAGTGTTGTTCAGCAGAATTCGTCTTAAAACTAAGTATTCTTTGCTGCATACTATGACAAACTCTCTGGAACAAATCGATAAAATGTTCCTTCAGTCCACGCCTTCTATTTTTAGCACAGATCAAGCCCAAATCAGTCTGATTTTGTGTGATCTATGTTAGATTGGACCCAGATGACCACCTGCCTCCAGAAAGAATCACCCCAGTTTCGATTGCCACCCTGCGCCACTGGAGGTCAAAACACATATCATCTTAAACCTTCACCATCTTGTACTTTATCATCCTCTCTTCAAGTTTCCCTCAACCTTTGACGTACCTCCAAAGCAAGTTCCTCCACCTCGAACTGCTTCTTAGACATGCGGTCCAACCCAACAGGTTTGTGGTAGTAGATCACCATGACATCGTATTTTTTCATCACAGACTTGTAGTTTTTGTTGGTCAGTTGATGGACCCGGTCCTGCCCGTCATATTCGGGGACCTCTAAGCCCTTCTCACCCCAACACAGAGAACCAAACGACAGCAGAACCTCCACCAATACCAAACCCCACTTCATATCCCCTGGTTGTCCCACGAGATAAAGTTCTTCTCAAAAGTGCTTTGTTCCTAATTAAAGTCAAACTATTAGGAACAAGGTCCAGTTCGTGTGCCTGCCAACCGGAGAGGAGCAGGTCTTGCTTTCCACATTCCCTGTCACAAAGAAACATGCACCCGTTGACTAGCTGGTGCCCTACTGGGAGGGGGTGAAGGCTGGATGTGGGGTTGGTTGGACGCTGTGGGTTGTATCCGTTAGCTAAAAGGAGACTCGGGTTGCATCCAGATCAACGACAGTCAAGGTAATCGAGGTGGAATTGTCGTTTATATGGGTTGCAAGATATGCCCAAAGTTGGTGTCGACAAATATGACAGTTCTCGCACGTTAGAGGAAACATTCTCATAGCACACTAGAAGATAGAGACAGGTATTACAGAACCAATGCGGCTGAGTGACAAGATTCCTTGCCATATTAAGTTCTGCAGGGCTTTGACCCTTACTAAAAATAATTGTTTGACAGTGACAGCAAGATGGCATCCCTGATATATATATCGCCCATAGTAGAACCGTCATGAAATGTTGAGTATCTAGTTTCACCCTGATTCAGCTGGCCAGGGATGATCTGATCCTTGTATTACGCGTGCACAAGATTTTTGCACATGATTTTTGCACATTGTTTTTCACTTGTGTGTTACACTGTTCTTGCATGTTTACTTTATTATGCATGCAGTCCGTGTTCATTTTCATGCATGCAGTTGATAGGATGCCTTTGTGTTTGTGCGGTAAATATTAATTTACAAGGTGAAAGCACATTTGGCCCGACCTTGTATTTGTCATTTAGTGTTGAGTTCAGTTGAGTTTGTGCCAATTGAGGGGGAGAGAAGATGAAGTCTACGATTATTTCAATAATAAAAAATAGAACTGTCAAAACCACTGATACATATTAAACTCATCCAAAGTAAACGTTTGTGTTTATATAATGTATATCAGTGGATTACGCAAATTGATTTTGTATTTATAAATACATGCATGTATTTGAGAAAAATATTACATCTAATAATTGTTAATAATAATGGTTTAAATAAAAAAAAAAAAACTTAAATATTTATATATTAGTGATGCTCAATATTGAAAAATTATTTGAAATGCAGTCCAATGTTGCTATAGCGATATATGTTTATCGGGAAATATCCTATTGTTATTGGATTCTTTTAGAATTATTTATTTATGTATTTTATCGTACTAAAATATACAGAAAGGCATTAGACCAACATTTAAGAGAGATGGTATACAGTATGTTTTGAGGTCAAGGGGTGAGTCAAAGACATGCATGTTTAATACATTTAATAAATCCATACTA
This sequence comes from Triplophysa yarkandensis, assembly GCA_033220385.1. Lineage (NCBI taxonomy): Eukaryota > Metazoa > Chordata > Actinopteri > Cypriniformes > Nemacheilidae > Triplophysa > Triplophysa yarkandensis. The sequence goes on from CM065673.1 coordinate 3,086,575, forward strand.
ATGAATACAAACCACTGTTTATTGAAGTTACAAGTGTATGATTTTGTTTGTTTGTACATAAACTCCTGTCTGAATGCTTACTATATTTAAAGCACATCTTTAATACCTTTACATAATATATAAAAAGAATATTTATATGAGTACATATACATGTATATATATATGAATACGTGTTTATAAATATATAAACACAACAACAACAACAACAACAACAACAACAACAACAACAACAACAATAATAATAATAATAATAATAATAATAATAATAATATAATAATAATAACTTTAGGATTGTGGTATAAAACAGTATTTGTATACAAGCACTAATGACCTGCACCTCTGTTGGTTAGGCACCCTCTTTTGTGGCAGTGTTTGAAAAAACCTACTGATGTCTTAAAGTTCTCTCAGAAGCTAAATACTAAAACCTAATTCTCTGAAACAAATGCTTAGTCTAACTCCTTTTATATACAATGTTAATGTTATTTTTCATGACATTTTTGCTTTTATTTAGGATTGTATGCATATAGACTGCAGAACCAAGTCTGTGTGATTTTTAACTTCTTATTTCCAGTAATACGTTTATCATGTCAGTATTTAATTAGCAAATGTGATATTTGTTCCTAGTTTGGAACACATCTCCATGAACTGTATCATAAGGTTGTATAAAATCATATTTTCTGTGTTATAAGTTACATATATGAATTGCAATATGACATGATATCAACAATGATAGATGCTTTAAGTATAAATTATATGACACAATACAATATGCTTATTAAAGGCATAGTTCACCCAAAACTAAACATTTCGCTATCATTTACTCACCTGTAAGTTCTTTCAAATATAAACACTTTTGTTGCATTGTTAAACGCAAATAAGATATTAGGAAGAATGTAACGCAGCAAAAACTATCTGGGGTAATTTTGACAACCATCGCTATTTTCCCTAATTTCCTAATTCTTTTTTTATTTCTCTTTCATGTTGTGCACCGGAATCCTTTATATATAAAAACTGCACCATTGACTTGAACTACTTGCTAGGACCCATATGATAGGCACAATCCTGTACTTTTCTATTATCTTGACTCCCTTGAGAAGGTAAAATGATAAGTGATCGCCACCGTCCCTGTCCTGGCCACTTTAAAAACAAGTTACCTCATTCAATCACATCCAGGAAAGACAGTGCATTTACACACATAGTGATCAAAAGAGAATGAAAACTAATAACATTTGTGTATGGCATCATAATAGAACTACAAAATAACAGGCCCATGACTACTATGTTTCAAAATGCAAAGGTCAAAATAAAGAACAAACACAACACATTTCAAGTCAATGTGTTATTAAAATGATGTCCTAATTTGTTCTTCTTGGAGTACTCCGTTGGCACACCAAAGGTGACTGAGCCTAAAACTGACTAGAGAAACAAGTCAAATTCTGGCCTGCCTACACAGTGTGAACTTGTGGTCAATACAATGTCTACATATATGATTCGGAATTATGATCTCAAATGCCATTACTGTAAGTAGCATGTAAGGAAAGAGGGCCATGTAAAAGATATTTACAGATGAACTATATGACAAAAAGAGTATGTACAGTATGAAAAGATAAATTCATTAATATTTACAACTGCATACAGAGAGAGGGAGAGAAAAAAATCTGACAAAAATCTCTTCTTGTAGTGATTCTTGTTGCTTGGCAACTCCAAACCTGAGATACTGAAATTGGTATGTCATCTGTTAAATAATCTCTTTTTCCCTATGAAGTTAAGCATTTGTATATTTTAAGAATTGTTCATCGAAGCTCACACTTTGTTGACTTTAAAACCCTGCCATGTAATAACACATTTATACACTAATGAAAAAGATTTGTGCATTTGATTTACATGTCCCATATTTTTTGTTGCGGTGTGGGAATATTTCTTCTGATTTTGATTTAATTTGATATGTAATATTGTTAAACATTCTTCATAGAATAGGAACAACATACCTTTAACTGTTCTGTAGACCCTTCACATCCTTCTTACAGATGATGTGCCCTCCAATAGATGGTTAGATCAGAATAAAGAATAAAATATTGGATTACTTCTT
>CM065673.1:3089163-3091663 GCA_033220385.1 Triplophysa yarkandensis
GTGTGTGTGTGTGTGCGTGCGTGCTTTCGTCTGTGTGTGTTTGTGTGCGTGCGTCTGTGTGTTTATGCGTATGCCTGTGTGTGTGTCTGTTTTTGAGTGCGTGCATCTGTGTTTGTGTGTGTGTGTGTGTGTGTGTGTGTGTGTGCGTGCGTGTGCATCTGTGCTTCTGTGATCTGATGAGTGACCGCTGCTAAACTGTTCTGTAATGTTCAAGTAAGTGTGAAGGATTTTTCATTGTGCAAGTCATAAAAGTTATTCTCAGAGAACAGCTGCTAAAACTGATGATTATACACACTACCGCACATGTGAGATCATGTTTATCAATCAAAAAATAAAAATGCATATTTGTCTGTTTTGAACTTTCCATTTTAGTAAATTGGTTACAAATGAAACGAAACGTTTCAAATAAAAACTTGTAACAATCAGATAGTGTAAATCTGTCCTGTAGTTATCAGAAAATAAATCCCAACAGGTAGATCTTTAAACTATGAGACAGAAATAAATCATGTCAAATACTCTGATAATAATTATGTAAACAAGATCAATGGCTTTATGATTATTAGCCAATCAGCAATCAGTAGTGGAACATGACAACACAGACACATAGATACATCTCATCACAGACTCTCGTAAACCATCCCATTATACATCAAACAGAAGCCGGTTATCATCTTGGTTCACTGCTGCAGATGCCCAACCAGGACAACACCACAGCCTGAAACAATACACAATAAACACAACAGAACAACACTGACCACTGTGTGTGTCTCTCAGAGAGAGGGAGAGAGTCTCATCACATCACATCACCTTATCAAATCTCATGTAATCTCATCTCATGTAATGTCATCTCATCTCATCTCATCTCATGTCATGTCATGTCATCTCATCTCATCTCCAATGTCATCTCATCTCTTGTCATCTCATCTCATGTAATGTCATCTCATCTCATGTAATCTCATCTCATCTCATCTGATGTCATCTCATGTCATGTCATCTCATCTCCAATGTCATCTCATCTCATGTCATGTCATCTCATATAATCTCATGTCATGTCATGTCATGTCATCTCATGTCATGTCATCTCATGTCATCTCATATAATCTCATCTCATCTCATGTCATGTAATCTCATCTCATCTCATCTCATCTCATCTCATCTCATGTAATTTTATCTCATGTCATTTAATCTCATGTCATCTCCAATGTTATCTCATCTCGTCATCTCATCTCTTGTCATCTCATCTCATCTCATCTCATATAATCTCATCTCATGTCATGTCATCTCATCTCATGTCATGTCATGTCATCTCATCTCATCTCATCTCATCTCATCTCATGTCATGTCATCTCATCTCATCTGATGTCATCTCTTGTCATCTCATGTCATGTCATCTCATATAATCTCATCTCATGTCATGTCATCTCATCTCATGTCATGTCATCTCATCTCATCTCATCTCATCTCATCTCATCTCATGTCATGTCATCTCATCTCATCTGATGTCATCTCTTGTCATCTCATGTCATCTGATGTCATCTGATGTCATCTCATATAATCTCATATAATCTCATGTCATCTCATGTAATCTCATCTCATGTCATCTCATCTCTTGTCATCTCATCTCATCTCATCTCATATAATCTCATCTCATGTCATCTCATCTCTTCTCATCTGATGTCATCTCTTGTCATCTCATGTCATCTCATGTCATCTCATGTCATCTCATATAATCTCATATAATCTCATGTCATCTCATGTAATCTCATGTCATCTCATCTCATGTCATCTCATCTCTTGTCATCTCATGTCATCTCATGTCATCTCATATAATCTCATGTCATCTCATATAATCTCATGTCATCTCATGTCATCTCATGTCATCTCATCTCATATAATCTCATGTCATGTAATCTGTATGATCTGCTTTAATATTAAAGCAACAGATGGAATAAAACTCATAAAAAGATTCTCATAAACTCATCACAAACACTGATTGTTATTTAATGATCACTAATTATCATCTTTAATGTCCTAATAATGTCACACTTTTAATATTCACTTTAATAACAGATCTTTCTTGTTCTACAGAAGAGGAGTGTCTTTATGTTTCTCATCACATGAAGAATAAAATATAAATCTCTTAATAAAATAAATGAATATATTCTCATTACCTTCTCCACGTTCTCCACAGTAAAGTCTGTCGCTGTGTTGGGATCCATGATCAGAAACCCAGATCTCAATCCAATCTCTTCTCTCTTGAGCTGAAAATTAATATAAAGAACAATATTCTGAACATTAATATAAAGAACAATATTCTGACATTAATATAAAGAACAATATTCTGACCATTAATATAAAGAACAATATTCTGAACATTAATATAAAGAACAATATTCTGACATTAATATAAAGAACAATATTCTGAACATTAATATAAAGAACAATATTCTGACATTAATATAAAGAACAATATTCTGACATTAATATAAAGAACAATATT
>CM065673.1:3096663-3106663 GCA_033220385.1 Triplophysa yarkandensis
GAAATCCATACTCTTCAGGAAATGATGTTTTTACAGGATGATGATAACACACACACACACTCACACACTCACACACAAACACACACACTCTGACACACACACACACACTGACACACACGCACTGACACACACACACAAACACCACACACACACACACACACACACACACACACACACTGACACTCACACACAAACACCACACACACAAACAACACACACACACACACACTCTGACACACACGCACTGACACACACACACACATGCACTGACACACACACAAACACCACACACGCACACACACACACACACACTGACACACACACACTGATACACACACACACACGCACTGACACACACTGACACACACACTCTGACACACACACACTGACACACACACACACACACACCTATGACTGATCGTAGCCTTGGAAACAGTGGTTCCAGATCTCTTTACTGCATTGAGCAGTTTAGTTCTGGGCTGACACCATTCAGCATCACTGATTACACACAAAGAGAGATCTTCTGTGGGACCCCGGTCTGAGGGACACTGACATCTTCATTAGCCTCTTCTATTTTCTGACAATTGCTCCAACAGTTGTTTCACCTTTCCAGCTTTGTGAGGGGTGAACGGGGGCTTTATGACAGCTAATAAACTCAAACATGAGCTTCTTATTTAAAATGTGTAGCTGGAGTATTTAACAGCAAAATAAGAGGTCTTAAAGAGTCAGAAATCTACCTTATAAGCAAGTGATCAAATACTTCTTTGACACAGTAATTTACAAATAAACAGTTAAAAAATCCTACAATGTGATTTCTGGATTTGGCTTTATGTAGATTCTGTCTGTCACAGTGGAAATGTATACTGACCTCACTGTATTCCGTAATTTTTATTCAAAGATGTGCTGACTTTGACACTAAAGATCCCATTCAATGGGATTCCATATTTTAAACTTGAATTAGTGTATAATGTATTTTTTGGAGTATAAATAACATCTGTAAAAGTTCTGTTACAAAGGCTGGGAGTTCGGCTCATGGCTCATTTGGCTGTCATACTGTTCTCCTGTATGTCACTGTCATATTGTTCTCCTGTATGTCACTGTCATATTGTTCTCCTGTATGTCACTGTCATATTGTTCTCCTGTATGTCACTGTCATACTGTTCTCCTGTATGTCACTGCCATATTGTTCTCCTGTATGTCACTGTCATATTGTTCTCCTGTATGTCACTGTCATATTGTTCTCCTGTATGTCACTGTCATATTGTTCTCCTGTATGTCACTGTCATATTGTTCTCCTGTATGTCACTGTCATATTGTTCTCCTGTATGTCACTGTCATATTGTTCTCCTGTATGTCACTGTCATATTGTTCTCCTGTATGTCACTGTCATATTGTTCTCCTGTATGTCACTGTCATATTGTTCTCCTGTATGTCACTGTCATATTGTTATCCTGTATGTCACTGTCATACTGTTCTCCTGTATGTCACTGTCATATTGTTCTCCTGTATGTCACTGTCATATTGTTCTCCTGTATGTCACTGTCATATTGTTCTCCTGTATGTCACTGCCATACTGTTCTCCTGTATGTCACTGTCATATTGTTCTCCTGTATGTCACTGTCATATTGTTCTCCTGTATGTCATTGTCATATTGTTCTCCTGTATGTCACTGTCATATTGTTCTCCTGTATGTCACTGTCATATTGTTCTCCTGTATGTCACTGTCATATTGTTCTCCTGTATGTCACTGTCATATTGTTCTCCTGTATGTCACTGTCATATTGTTCTCCTGTATGTCACTGTCATACTGTTCTCCTGTATGTCACTGTCATACTGTTCTCCTGTATGTCACTGTCATATTGTTCTCCTGTATGTCACTGTCATATTGTTCTCCTGTATGTCACTGTCATATTGTTCTCCTGTATGTCACTGTCATATTGTTCTCCTGTATGTCACTGTCATATTGTTCTCCTGTATGTCACTGTCATACTGTTCTCCTGTATGTCACTGTCATACTGTTCTCCTGTATGTCACTGTCATATTGTTCTCCTGTATGTCACTGTCATACTGTTCTCCTGTATGTCACTGTCATACTGTTCTCCTGTATGTCACTGTCATATTGTTCTCCTGTATGTCACTGTCATATTGTTCTCCTGTATGTCACTGTCATATTGTTCTCCTGTATGTCACTGTCATATTGTTCTCCTGTATGTCACTGTCATATTGTTCTCCTGTATGTCACTGTCATATTGTTCTCCTGTATGTCACTGTCATATTGCTCTCCTGTATGTCACTGTCATATTGTTCTCCTGTATGTCACTGTCATATTGTTCTCCTGTATGTCACTGTCATATTGCTCTCCTGTATGTCACTGTCATATTGTTCTCCTGTATGTCACTGTCATATTGTTCTCCTGTATGTCACTGTCATATTGTTCTCCTGTATGTCACTGTCATATTGTTCTCCTGTATGTCACTGTCATATTGTTCTCCTGTATGTCACTGTCATATTGTTCTCCTGTATGTCACTGTCATATTGTTCTCCTGTATGTCACTGTCATATTGCTCTCCTGTATGTCACTGTCATATTGTTCTCCTGTATGTCACTGTCATATTGTTCTCCTGTATGTCACTGTCATATTGTTCTCCTGTATGTCACTGTCATATTGTTCTCCTGTATGTCACTGTCATATTGTTCTCCTGTATGTCACTGTCATATTGTTCTCCTGTATGTCACTGTCATATTGTTCTCCTGTATGTCACTGTCATATTGTTCTCCTGTATGTCACTGTCATACTGTTCTCCTGTATGTCACTGTCATATTGTTCTCCTGTATGTCACTGTCATATTGTTCTCCTGTATGTCACTGTCATACTGTTCTCCTGTATGTCACTGTCATACTGTTCTCCTGTATGTCACTGTCATATTGTTCTCCTGTATGTCACTGTCATATTGTTCTCCTGTATGTCACTGTCATATTGTTCTCCTGTATGTCACTGTCATACTGTTCTCCTGTATGTCACTGTCATATTGTTCTCCTGTATGTCACTGTCATATTGTTCTCCTGTATGTCACTGTCATATTGTTCTCCTGTATGTCACTGTCATATTGTTCTCCTGTATGTCACTGTCATATTGTTCTCCTGTATGTCACTGTCATATTGTTCTCCTGTATGTCACTGTCATACTGTTCTCCTGTATGTCACTGTCATATTGTTCTCCTGTATGTCACTGTCATATTGTTCTCCTGTATGTCACTGTCATATTGTTCTCCTGTATGTCACTGTCATATTGTTCTCCTGTATGTCACTGTCATATTGTTCTCCTGTATGTCACTGTCATATTGTTCTCCTGTATGTCACTGTCATACTGTTCTCCTGTATGTCACTGTCATACTGTTCTCCTGTATGTCACTGTCATATTGTTCTCCTGTATGTCACTGTCATATTGTTCTCCTGTATGTCACTGTCATATTGTTCTCCTGTATGTCACTGTCATATTGTTCTCCTGTATGTCACTGTCATATTGTTCTCCTGTATGTCACTGTCATATTGTTCTCCTGTATGTCACTGTCATATTGTTCTCCTGTATGTCACTGTCATATTGTTCTCCTGTATGTCACTGTCATACTGTTCTCTGTATGTCACTGTCATATTGTTCTCCTGTATGTCACTGTCATACTGTTCTCCTGTATGTCACTGCCATACTGTTCTCCTGTATGTCACTGTCATATTGTTCTCCTGTATGTCACTGTCATACTGTTCTCCTGTATGTCACTGTCATATTGTTCTCCTGTATGTCACTGTCATATTGTTCTCCTGTATGTCACTGTCATATTGTTCTCCTGTATGTCACTGTCATATTGTTCTCCTGTATGTCACTGCCATATTGTTCTCCTGTATGTCACTGTCATATTGTTCTCCTGTATGTCACTGTCATATTGTTCTCCTGTATGTCACTGTCATACTGTTCTCCTGTATGTCACTGTCATATTGTTCTCCTGTATGTCACTGTCATATTGTTCTCCTGTATGTCACTGTCATACTGTTCTCCTGTATGTCACTGTCATATTGTTCTCCTGTATGTCACTGTCATATTGTTCTCCTGTATGTCACTGTCATATTGTTCTCCTGTATGTCACTGTCATACTGTTCTCCTGTATGTCACTGTCATATTGTTCTCCTGTATGTCACTGCCATATTGTTCTCCTGTATGTCACTGTCATATTGTTCTCCTGTATGTCACTGTCATATTGTTCTCCTGTATGTCACTGTCATAGTGTTCTCCTGTATGTCACTGTCATATTGTTCTCCTGTATGTCACTGTCATATTGTTCTCCTGTATGTCACTGTCATACTGTTCTCCTGTATGTCACTGTCATATTGTTCTCCTGTATGTCACTGCCATATTGTTCTCCTGTATGTCACTGTCATATTGTTCTCCTGTATGTCACTGTCATATTGTTCTCCTGTATGTCACTGTCATACTGTTCTCCTGTATGTCACTGTCATATTGTTCTCCTGTATGTCACTGTCATATTGTTCTCCTGTATGTCACTGTCATATTGTTCTCCTGTATGTCACTGTCATACTGTTCTCCTGTATGTCACTGTCATATTGTTCTCCTGTATGTCACTGTCATACTGTTCTCCTGTATGTCACTGTCATATTGTTCTCCTGTATGTCACTGTCATACTGTTCTCCTGTATGTCACTGTCATATTGTTCTCCTGTATGTCACTGTCATATTGTTCTCCTGTATGTCACTGTCATATTGTTCTCCTGTATGTCACTGTCATATTGTTCTCCTGTATGTCACTGTCATATTGTTCTCCTGTATGTCACTGTCATATTGTTCTCCTGTATGTCACTGTCATATTGTTCTCCTGTATGTCACTGTCATATTGTTCTCCTGTATGTCACTGTCATATTGTTCTCCTGTATGTCACTGTCATATTGTTCTCCTGTATGTCACTGTCATATTGTTCTCCTGTATGTCACTGTCATATTGTTCTCCTGTATGTCACTGCCATATTGTTCTCCTGTATGTCACTGTCATACTGTTCTCCTGTATGTCACTGTCATATTGTTCTCCTGTATGTCACTGTCATATTGTTCTCCTGTATGTCACTGTCATATTGTTCTCCTGTATGTCACTGTCATATTGTTCTCCTGTATGTCACTGTCATATTGTTCTCCTGTATGTCACTGTCATATTGTTCTCCTGTATGTCACTGTCATATTGTTCTCCTGTATGTCACTGTCATATTGTTCTCCTGTATGTCACTGTCATACTGTTCTCCTGTATGTCACTGTCATATTGTTCTCCTGTATGTCACTGTCATATTGTTCTCCTGTATGTCACTGTCATACTGTTCTCCTGTATGTCACTGTCATATTGTTCTCCTGTATGTCACTGTCATATTGTTCTCCTGTATGTCACTGTCATATTGTTCTCCTGTATGTCACTGTCATATTGTTCTCCTGTATGTCACTGTCATATTGTTCTCCTGTATGTCACTGTCATATTGTTCTCCTGTATGTCACTGTCATATTGTTCTCCTGTATGTCACTGTCATATTGTTCTCCTGTATGTCACTGTCATATTGTTCTCCTGTATGTCACTGTCATATTGTTCTCCTGTATGTCACTGTCATATTGTTCTCCTGTATGTCACTGTCATATTGTTCTCCTGTATGTCACTGTCATATTGTTCTCCTGTATGTCACTGTCATATTGTTCTCCTGTATGTCACTGTCATATTGTTCTCCTGTATGTCACTGTCATATTGTTCTCTGTATGTCACTGTCATATTGTTCTCCTGTATGTCACTGTCATATTGTTCTCCTGTATGTCACTGTCATATTGTTCTCCTGTATGTCACTGTCATATTGTTCTCCTGTATGTCACTGTCATATTGTTCTCCTGTATGTCACTGTCATATTGTTCTCCTGTATGTCACTGTCATATTGTTCTCCTGTATGTCACTGTCATATTGTTCTCCTGTATGTCACTGTCATATTGTTCTCCTGTATGTCACTGTCATATTGTTCTCCTGTATGTCACTGTCATATTGTTCTCCTGTATGTCACTGTCATACTGTTCTCCTGTATGTCACTGTCATATTGTTCTCCTGTATGTCACTGTCATATTGTTCTCCTGTATGTCACTGTCATATTGTTCTCCTGTATGTCACTGTCATATTGTTCTCCTGTATGTCACTGTCATATTGTTCTCCTGTATGTCACTGTCATATTGTTCTCCTGTATGTCACTGTCATACTGTTCTCCTGTATGTCACTGTCATATTGTTCTCCTGTATGTCACTGTCATATTGTTCTCCTGTATGTCACTGTCATATTGTTCTCCTGTATGTCACTGTCATATTGTTCTCCTGTATGTCACTGTCATATTGTTCTCCTGTATGTCACTGTCATATTGTTCTCCTGTATGTCACTGTCATACTGTTCTCCTGTATGTCACTGTCATACTGTTCTCCTGTATGTCACTGTCATATTGTTCTCCTGTATGTCACTGTCATATTGTTCTCCTGTATGTCACTGTCATATTGTTCTCCTGTATGTCACTGTCATATTGTTCTCCTGTATGTCACTGTCATATTGTTCTCCTGTATGTCACTGTCATATTGTTCTCCTGTATGTCACTGTCATACTGTTCTCCTGTATGTCACTGTCATACTGTTCTCCTGTATGTCACTGCCATACTGTTCTCCTGTATGTCACTGTCATATTGTTCTCCTGTATGTCACTGTCATACTGTTCTCCTGTATGTCACTGTCATATTGTTCTCCTGTATGTCACTGTCATACTGTTCTCCTGTATGTCACTGTCATATTGTTCTCCTGTATGTCACTGTCATACTGTTCTCCTGTATGTCACTGTCATATTGTTCTCCTGTATGTCACTGTCATATTGTTCTCCTGTATGTCACTGTCATATTGTTCTCCTGTATGTCACTGTCATATTGTTCTCCTGTATGTCACTGTCATATTGTTCTCCTGTATGTCACTGTCATATTGTTCTCCTGTATGTCACTGTCATATTGTTCTCCTGTATGTCACTGTCATATTGTTCTCCTGTATGTCACTGTCATATTGTTCTCCTGTATGTCACTGTCATACTGTTCTCCTGTATGTCACTGCCATACTGTTCTCCTGTATGTCACTGTCATATTGTTCTCCTGTATGTCACTGTCATACTGTTCTCCTGTATGTCACTGTCATATTGTTCTCCTGTATGTCACTGTCATACTGTTCTCCTGTATGTCACTGTCATACTGTTCTCCTGTATGTCACTGTCATACTGTTCTCCTGTATGTCACTGTCATATTGTTCTCCTGTATGTCACTGTCATATTGTTCTCCTGTATGTCACTGTCATATTGTTCTCCTGTATGTCACTGTCATATTGTTCTCCTGTATGTCACTGTCATATTGTTCTCCTGTATGTCACTGTCATATTGTTCTCCTGTATGTCACTGTCATATTGTTCTCCTGTATGTCACTGTCATATTGTTCTCCTGTATGTCACTGTCATATTGTTCTCCTGTATGTCACTGTCATATTGTTCTCCTGTATGTCACTGTCATATTGTTCTCCTGTATGTCACTGTCATATTGTTCTCCTGTATGTCACTGTCATATTGTTCTCCTGTATGTCACTGTCATACTGTTCTCCTGTATGTCACTGTCATATTGTTCTCTGTATGTCACTGTCATATTGTTCTCCTGTATGTCACTGTCATATTGTTCTCCTGTATTCAATGTCACTTTAGTGACTATACCGCTGTTCATGTGAATCATATATCTGAAATGTTCCTGCAGACGCGCAGTTCTGTTAGTGACCTCTGGAACAGATAATGGAAATGTCGCCCTTCCTGACCACTAGATAGTGATGTTATTACTGTCTGATACATGTAACTTTATTTACCCTTTGTTCTTTCTTTATTGTAGACCACACACACACATACATTAACACAACTTTGATTACAGATGAAGCCTGTGTACATCTGTGTTGTGTGCTTCCTTCATTAAAACATTACTTTGTGAAGAAACATTAAAAACTTTGGATGAAACTGATCAGCCCTTGTGTTTTGACTGACACCCCTAGAAGAAAGTTCCTCTTTAGTCTGATCCAAAACAAGTTTAGAGCAAGATTTTTAATTAAACATATATCAACTTCAAAAAACGTCTCATTTGGACTACACTCATCTAGCTCCTGAATTGGTGACATCATACCCGCGGTTACTCTCACCCACAGAAACATTCAAAAACGTTGTGAAACGTTGTGTTTGTACAGTGTGTTTGTTTGTCGTTATTTTCATCACAGAGTCCAATCGTTTGTTTAGCTTTCCAATGTACTTGGTAATCAAAGATTATAATTTATGTTTAACTCGGTTCCTGAATATTATAATTAACACATAAAACTTGTGCGTTTAACAGATTCTGTAACGTGTTACACAGAGGGCAACGCCCTTGTAACGACAAAGTTAAAACGACAAAGATATTTTAGTAATTCAACCAGACACCCTTGATTGTTGTTGGTGTTTATAATGATCGGTTTAAATTATGTTTTATTATTAATATTAATATTATAATTATAGTTTAGAGTTCAAAACATGTTGGTTTAGATCGGGATAAAGTTTAGCTGCAGACACGTGATTGAAGCTAATGTTATATGTTTCAATGTGTAGAAAAGTCGTACTTGCACAAGTTCTACTTGATCCTCTCCATCTATATTCTCCAGGTCTGATTCCGGATCAAATTAAAAAATTAAATGTGTTTAATATTATAATTTGATCCAGAATCAGACGCAGAATCAGTTTATGATAATTGATGGAGTGCACACAAGTGTTGGTAAGAGACGTCATCTTTCCCGGTCACATGTGCTTACTCTGCCATCACATCACAACACAGAAATCCTTACATATTTCTGAAGGTGGAACTTTCATCAGAAGTTATCAACTGTTTTCATGACAGGGGAAAAGTTTTAGACGGAGAAGTGAATTATGTGAAAAATATGGGCCATTTTTCAGAGAGAAACATTAACACATGTTATTTTACACACCGTAACCACAATCAACGCTTTAAAACGTGAGGAACAGGACCTTTCAAACATTAAACCCAGCAATTTACATTTACATCTAGTCATTTAGCTGACGCTTTTATCCAAAGCGACTTACAAATGAGGTTTACAAAAGAAGCATTTACAACAAGATGCAAAAAAGTAATTGTGAGTTAAATTAATGCCAGTCCTAGTAGAAAAAAACAACATACAGACCAATTGGCTAGGAAATATTTTTTTATCGAAACGTGAGGATGTCAAGTAGGTTTATTTGTGGGTCAGAAAGAGTAAAGATGTCCAGTAGGTTTATTTGTGGGTCAGAAAGAGTAAAGATGTCCAGTAGGTTTATTTGTGGGTCAGAAAGAGTAAAGATGTCCAGTAGGTTTATTTGTGGGTCAGAAAGAGTAAAGATGTCCAGTAGGTTTATTTGTGGGTCAGAAAGAGTAAAGATGTCCAGTAGGTTTATTTGTGGGTCAGAAAGAGTAAAGATGTCCAGTAGGTTTATTTGTGGGTTACGTGTAAATGGAAGATATGGGTTTTAAGGCAGTTTTTGAAGATGAAGACATAGTCTGCCAGACGCGTTGTAACGTATCGATCTTTCCACAATCGTGAGCCTGATCCAGAGAAGGTGCGGGAGAGCAATTCTTACCTTTTTGGGTCATACGTCTGTATCAGCGAATGAAGGTAGGGGGTGCCAAACCTGTAGTGGTTTTGTAGGTGATGAGGAGAGCTTTGAACTGCGATCGATATCGATATAGGGAGCCAGTGTTACTTGATAAAAAGAGGTGTGACATGTGTTCTTTTAGGTTCCTTGAAGCGCAGTGATCAGTACAGTTTAAAAGTGTAAAAAATAATGAGGTTTATGTTAATACTGTGTTGGTTATTAATACCAAGGTCCTGACATGGTGTTTTCATTTAAACATT
>CM065673.1:3111663-3124163 GCA_033220385.1 Triplophysa yarkandensis
AAAGTTACGTAATGCTTCATATGTCTTTATAGATATATTATTATATTATATAAAAGTTACGTAACACTTCATGTGTCTTTACAGATATATTATTATATTATATAAAAGTTACGTAACGCTTCATATGTCTTTATAGATATATTATTATATTATATAAAAGTTACGTAACGCTTCATGTGTCTTTATAGATATATTATTATATTATATAAAAGTTACGTAACGCTTCATGTGTCTTTATAGATATATGATTATATTATATAAAAGTTACGTAACGCTTCATGTGTCTTTATAGATATATGATTATATTATATAAAAGTTACGTAACGCTTCATGTGTCTTTATAGATATATTATTATATTATATAAAAGTTACGTAATGCTTCATATGTCTTTATAGATATATTATTATATTATATAAAAGTTACGTAACACTTCATGTGTCTTTACAGATATATTATTATATTATATAAAAGTTACGTAACGCTTCATATGTCTTTATAGATATATTATTATATTATATAAAAGTTACGTAACACTTCATGTGTCTTTATAGATATATTATTATATTATATAAAAGTTACGTAACGCTTCATGTGTCTTTATAGATATATTATTATATTATATAAAAGTTACGTAACGCTTCATGTGTCTTTATAGATATATTATTATATTATATAAAAGTTACGTAATGCTTCATATGTCTTTATAGATATATTATTATATTATATAAAAGTTACGTAACACTTCATGTGTCTTTACAGATATATTATTATATTATATAAAAGTTACGTAACGCTTCATGTGTCTTTATAGATATATTATTATATTATATAAAAGTTACGTAACGCTTCATGTGTCTTTATAGATATATTATTATATTATATAAAAGTTACGTAACGCTTCATATGTCTTTATAGATATATTATTATATTATATAAAAGTTACGTAACGCTTCATATGTCTTTATAGATATATGATTATATTATATAAAAGTTACGTAACGCTTCATATGTCTTTATAGATATATTATTATATTATATAAAAGTTACGTAACGCTTCATATGTCTTTATAGATATATGATTATATTATATAAAAGTTACGTAACGCTTCATATGTCTTTAAAGATATATTATTATATTATATAAAAGTTACCGTGTTGTTTCATTTCTTTAAGGCTTTCGCCCAATTCTTTACATGAGTTTGTTTTCCAAATAAAATGATTAATAGAGAAAGAAAAGTCACAGATTCTTTTACAACAACACAAAAATCCATCGTGTGCCATATCCATATCAAACCGTTCAAATAATTATAACAGGATAAATGTTCATATTTTACCTATTTAACTTTATTACTAATGAAAATATTATTTGTCATTGAAAATACTTTCATCCATTCAAAGTTTTCATTTTTAGATGCCCAAGAGACTGTTGAGAACAGTAAATAATTCTTCTTTAACATATTTCTGATTTATTTATTACTACATTTTTCTTTAACAATGTAAATATGGCAGAATGTGGGCAGTCCTGTGGGCAGTCGTGGTCTGGTGGTTCGAGTCTTGGACTCGTGATCCGAAGGTTGCTGGTTTGAGTTCACAGTGTGTGTGTGTTCACAGTGTGTGTGTGTTCACAGTGTGTGTGTTCACAGTGTGTGTGTGTGTGTGTGTGTGTGTGTGTGTGTGTGTGTGTGTGTGTGTGTGTGTGTGTGTGTGTGTGTGTGTGTGTGTTCACAGTGTGTGTGTGTGTGTGTGTTCACAGTGTGTGTGTGTGTGTGTGTGTGTGTGTGTGTGTGTGTGTGTGTGTGTGTGTGTGTGTGTTCACAGTGTGTGTGTTCACAGTGTGTGTGTGTTCACAGTTAAATGCAGAGCACAAATTGCAAGTATGGAACACCATGTAAGACGTCACTTCACTACAGTGTGTGCCTTGACCTTCAAAAAAAAATATCACCAATAAATATCTTATTCTAAGGCAGTAGTCATGACATGTGTAGAATAATGTAGTACAGCAACAACTTTACTTTGAATTGCACCAAAGATAAAGATAACAGCATTTCTACATTGTTGAGGAATTCTGAATATGATGAAAGCAAGCCATGTTTATTCATAAAGTGACTATTCCATTGTCATACCAGGATTGATTAAAGAAAGATTTATTTTTGCACAAATAATACTAATGTTGTGTGAAACTGGGCTTTTATGTACTGCCAATCCATCAATGCGTGCTTAGGAAAATTCACCAATTTTATTGGGATTTTATCAACAGAAAAAAAGGATTTTGCATAAGTGACAGTGTCTTTAATCAATTTGCCGCTAATTCCTATCAAACGACAGTCTTTAAATGAGAATAATATGGCTTTATTCTTATTCATTTTTAATCCACAGACCTCCCAAAATTCATTTGTACTTTTTAAAACACTCCCAAAATGAAACATAAAGGAGTGTTCATTAGTATCAAACGCATTATAAATGTCAGTAACATTTTCAACAGTTGTAATGTTCTTTATAAGAAGACAATCCACATCAGCCGGACACTTGTCGCATGCACAGATGAACGGTTGTGAAAAGTTTTATTTCCCACATTTTAATACCTAATTATATGTAAAGACAACCTAATCATCGTACTCAATAATGAAATATTAAAGTATTACATATCATTTAAAGCAAGTAAAAGTTATTGAACAAGGCCTTACAAATGTTTTATACTTTTGTCTTAATTGTTTTTAACCCTCTTAATTTACAAATGCAGATTTATTTATATGGATTATTATTGAAGTTATCTATTTAAGACCTGATTAGGTTTCATTTAAAAACAATTTATTTATTGATGAGTTTTTTACTCCATTGTTTTGCAGAAATGAATTTTTCCATTCAACAGATCACACATATTTAGGAAACTCTATTTAATGAGATATGTCAGTGTTAGGTTTGAATGTCTGTTTGAATTTCTTTGAGTTTATTTCATATTTTAAACTAACAGATATGAGCCAATAAATTTTTTTTGTTGTTTCTATGTTATCAGCTCTTTATGTTGAGTGTTTATTACAGGAATGTAGTAAAGTTGTGTTTTTATTATTTAATGCTGACCAATTTACCTAAATTAGGATTTCATTTATAAACATAAAAGGTCGAAGTAACATCGATGTCATGTCTGTTGTTTTTCAGCAGGAGTGTGGCACTTGAGTCCAGATAGTTTAATGAGCTATTTTATTAACTGTGTCTTATATTGTATGTAGAGAATTTCCTCGTGTACACAAAACATGTTAAATAATTCATGACATTTGAGTTGAGTCAATCATTTGGAGAATTTTTTATATGAGCAACAACCCTTCAGAATAAAGAAGGCAGAAATCATACAAGATTTTAAGATCAAAAGGTCAGTAGTAAAATTCAGAAAAAGCTACAGATTTTAACATTTACTGGGGTTAAGAAAGAAAACTAATGTAATAGCATCATCACCCATTTAACATCATTAACCACATTTCAATCTCTAAAATAAATTTCAAACCCTAGACTGTAAGTAAAAAGAAATTAATAAAAGTAATTCTGATCTAAAACCGATCTGGAAGTTTGTTTAGGAGAGAGATTTTGAGCTGAAAGAAGTTCTGTTGTAGCTGAAGCTGCTGTATCTGGAGGATGAAGATGGAGAATGACTGTGATCCACACTTCCCCTGCGGGATCCGCTCCGTGAGCCAGAGGCAGATCCAGGATTAGAGAGATTGTAAGGGCTGCTGATTCCACGTGATGAAACCGTAGAAGCCGGAAGCATACGGACATCCGTGTTCTCTTCATTCATGCAAGCTTCTAGAGCCTCCTTGTAAGATATCCTCAATTTAGTCTTGGGGCAAGTAAGGGTCTTGGGGTGGTGACGTGTGTCCTGAAGTCTCTGAGCAGCTCTCATGTCCATCCAGCCCATCTGCAAAGCCTCTTCCAGTGTACGTCTGGACCCGAGTTCCGGATCAAACAGCCCACCGGTTAAATACTGGAATTCAAGAAATCGCTGACCTGCTTCGTATGGCAGCCATTTTTCTTTCACCGCCTCAGCGGCAGACATCTTTCGTTTGCTTTGCACATCTTTAAAACCAATATAAGCTTTCTGTGCAGGTTTTAATCTGTTAGCCATGTTGTCATCAATGACGCCGAGTCGGGTCGCCTCCTGAATGGACACACGGCGGCCGTTTTCTGGATTCACAATGCCCCCGGTGCAGGCTTGTGCCTCCAGCAGTCTCTGTGCCGTGATTGAGTCAATGATTCCTCTATTCAGAGCATCACACACACTGATCTTCTCAAACTTCTCTGTGTCAAAGATGGCTCCCACGGGATTCTGTTCTTCTATGGTCTCAAGTAACGGAGCTAACTTAATTGACATGCTAGAGAAATGCTTGCCGGTGTTCGGCTCTTGAGAAGTGGAGACACCTTCAAGAGATCTGATGGTTTCAGTTTTGATTGTATGGCTTTTCATTGACACATGTGATGTAAATGATGATGATGAGGTGGAGGAGGAAGTAGAGGAAGTTTGTTTGTTCGGCTTTATTCTGCTGGTGATGAGGTCAGCGAGCTGTGTGAGCGAGACTTCTCCTGAGCGATACCTATTGAGCACATTTTGATCAATCACACCTTTCTTCAGAAGATCTTTCAAGTCATGCTGAGTTCCTGTTTTCATGTCCATTATAGCTGTTATGGTGGAACCGTCTGTGGCAGTGATGACGGTTTCTTCCCACTCACACTCCTGCTGGGACAATTCCAGGAACGTCTCGTAGTCTATGAGCTTTTTCTCCAAGGCTTCATGCACCGTCATCTCTTTGTTAGTTTCTGGATCAACAATCAAAACTCTTCTCTTCCTCAACGAGTTCATCTGCTGGCTCTTTTTCTTTTTATGAAGAGGAAGGAGCACCAGTCCTGTCTTCTTGTCAGTCATACAACGGCTTTTAAGCTGCAGGTAGGTTAGATTCTCCTCTGTGTTGGGATCAAAAAAACCCTTGGTGTCGTCTCCTTCATCTTTCAGAATCTGGTTCATCTCCTCATCGAAGAAGCCTCTTTGATAGGCAACGTCTACATCGATTCTGTGACTGCGTTCAGGATCAATAATGCCGCCGCTAGCGATCTGAGCCTCCAGCAGGCGAATGCCATGGCCCTTCTCTATGATGCCACTCTCGATGGCTTCAAACAGGGACATGATCTTATTGGTCCCGGGGTGTTTGTACCCAGTGACTGCTCTCTCAGCAGAAAGAAGCTTGTCTTTAAACTCCACACCCACAAGTCCTTTCTTACAGGCCTCTTCCACGGTGTAATACTTATTATTGATGGGGTCAATCACAAAGCCGGAGGCAGCCTGGGCCTCTAGAAGCTCCAAACTTGTGCCAGGACGCAGAAGACTGTTCTTCATGGCCTGGTAGATGGTCAAAATGCTATCGTTTGCCTCATCGTAAACTCCAGAGATGCAGGTGGATTCTCTTAGATATGCCCGAAGTCTTTGTTCAATGTCTTGGCTGGTGATTTTGCCCTCTCTTAACTGATCCATGTCTGAGGCCGCCAGCAATTTGGCATCCACGAGATCTGCTACGTTAACTTCGGTACGCAACCCAGGAACAGTCATGGGCTGTTCGGGGGCTGGGAGCAGGAGCATGCCGGTGCTGAGGTCAGCTTTGCATCTCTTTTTCAGGGTAACATAGGTGGTACGAAGACTTGTGTCTGGATCAACGTAACACTCTGGTCTTGCATTCAGAGCTTGGTAAAGATCCTCATCGATGAGATCACGGTCCATTGCAGCATCTTTGGAGAGGTAAACGCTTAAGCTGGGATCAAGGATCCCTCCTGCTGCCTCTTGTGCCTGCAGCAAACGAAGAGCTGCATCTCGGTCGATGATACCCTTTCTTGTGGCTTGGCTGGCTGAGAGCAGCTTACCAGTTTTTGGATCCCTGAAGCCAATGCAGGCGGACTCTGCGGTCAACAGCTGCTTCTTGTCGGTTTCATCCACCAGTCCATTCAGACAAGCCTCCTCAACCGTCATTCTCACATTAGCTCTGGGATCGATGATGTGTCCTGTAGCAGCTTGTGCTTCTAACAACATGATTCCACTCTCCTCTGAGAGTAACTTTTGTTTTTTGGCTTCTGTAAAGGTCAGTTTTCCTTTAGGTCCTCCTGACAGCCCTGCGATGGCTCCCGTGCCCTTCAGGTTGAGCCTGATGTCAACGGCAACATCCTGAATGGTCCGCTGACCATTTATTAACTGCTCAAATGTTACTTTGTCGATCACTCCACAGTCGTGCAGCTGCTGTGCCGTGACTCTCCTGCGTACACCATCGAAAACAAGATTGGATGAATCTGGTTGGTCAGTTTGGGTGTATTTGCTTGCTCCGTCTGGTTTCTGCTGAGCCGTCTGCATCTTATTTTGCTGTGACTCCTTAAGCACCTGAACCTCCTTTTCCCACGTCTTTAGTCTGTAATGCTCTTCTTCCACCTCTTTCAGTTGAGCCCTCAGCTTTTCCATCTCGCTCTTGACAGAGGTCAACTGATTTTCAAGGGCAGAGCGCTCATGGCCGTGCTGTCGTATTTTCTCCTCGTGAGTCTCACATTTGCTTCTCCATTCAGTGAAATCTTTTTTGATCTTCTCGTTCTCTTCCTGCAGCTGCAGTTTCAGTCGCAGTTCTGACTCTGCTGTTAGTTTGAAACCAGCTACTTCATCCTCCAGCTTTTTCAAATTCATCATATCCTGTTCCATGGATTTTACTTTCTTCATGAGGTCATCATACTCTTGCTGGAGTTCAGTGTATCGAGACTGAGAGACCTGGATGAGAGAAGACGTCTGTGAAAAGCAAAAAGAAAGATAACGTTAATGAATTTTACTCAAACTCAAAACAACTAGCAAGGTTAAATTATGGCAATAATGTGTAAAACGCAGAATCCAGAATCCATCCAGTGGTTAATTTTCACAAATAAGGCCTTCATCATGAGATTATTTTGTAATAAAAGCCATCTAGATAGAACTATTACTAAAACCTTTAAAAGAACAGAATATGTAATAAAGAAGTAAACCTGATCTTTCTTTAGTAAAACACATCTTAAATTCAAACAATGTTGACACTGATTTTTGAAAACAAAAACCTTTCACAAAACAAGGACATACAGGTTTGTGTTAGAAAGTGGTGAAAGATTTATAGATCAGTGTGAGAAGCACATGTGCATTCAAATGAAAATGTGATTATCTGGTGGTGTGTGGTAAACAGATCAGAGATCAAACATGCAAAGTTTTAAACATGCAAATGTGTGGCACATGATTAGTGGAGAATAATTTGCATGTCAGATGATCAGAGATAACCATCTACAGGCTGAGAGAAACAAGAGAATCTACATCTAAATCAAGCACTTATGGAGCTCAAGAGCTGTAGTGTCCTAAAGCTTGTACAGCAGCCTTGTACCTCACTGGCTTGTTTTTGTGTATTTTCTATCTCCAGCTGTAGTTTCTCTCGCTCCCGTGAGAGCTGCCGCACAAGTCTGTCGTGTTCTGCGCTGGCACGCTGATTAGCTTCAAGCTGTTTTTGTAATGCTTTGATCTGTTCGGCCATTTCACACTCTTCATTCTTTTTTCTTTTAAGCAGTTCCTCTGACTCCTGACGCACAAGACGCAATTCTTTTTCCAAAAGGAGACGTTCTTTAGTGAGAGTTTCATTAACTGTCTGCAGACGCTCTGTCTCGATGGTGCTAACATTAAGAGAGGTGGTCTTCTCTTCAACGGTGTGGCGCAGGCTCTCGTAGCGTTGGGTTACATCCTGAACGCGGCTCTGCTCCTGTGTCAGCTGAACTTTAAGAGTATTTATCTCACCCTTCAGTGCGGTCAAACTCTGAGATGACACTTTGTTGTCCTGTAAACTGCGCTCCAGAGCATCCTTCAGCCTCTTTCGCTCTTCATCAGTCTGTTTGTACTCTCTCATAGCTTGGTTAGTCTTTTCAAGCTGCATCTCTATTTTCCTACACTTGCCAGTCACTTCTTCATTCGTTCTCCGCTGTTTCTCCAGCTCGCTCTCCAGGCGCTTCAGCTCCTCCTGGAGTTCTTGAACCCGAGTCTGTAGCCGAGTGACCATCTGTTCGGAGCGGCCTTTCTCAAGGGCGTGAGCCTCTAGTTCGACGCGAATGAGACTCAGTTCATGATGGGATGAGCGAAGCTTCACCAGTTCATCCCCAGAGGTTTCATTCTTAGACTTGAGGTCATTTAACTCTTTTTCAAGTCGGCTAATCTCCCCCTCCAGAGCTCTTTTCCTGCGACTCTCCTCTTCGAGACTTTGTGTGAGCTGATTCATCTCACTGCATTTCTCTTGCAGCGTTCGATTGGAGCTCTGCTGCACCTCCTGCCATTTGTTCTCAGCTTCACGTTTCTGGCTCAGTACTAGCTTCAACTGAGCTTCCAGCTCCTGCCTCTGCCGACCTTCCTCTGTGGTGACAGAGCAGAGTCTCTGCACCTCCTCCTCTAGCTGCTTTCGTCGCGCCTCCTCCTGACTGAAGGAGAAACAAAGTCTCTTTACCTGATCCTTCAAAGCCTGGGTCTCTTCCTCTGATCGTTCACATTCCAGACGCACGGAAGCCAAATCGTTCTCCTGCTGCTGCGAAAGCTTTTGCATGCTGGTCTGCGTTATGAGGATTTGAGACTGGAAGGTCTCTTTCACCTCCTGCATTTCTATGCTGTGCACCTGCCTTACCTTCGCGAGCTCTGTCTGCGCTTCCTTCACGTGTCGCGCCTCCTCCTGCAACTCCTTGCGCAGACGCTCCATCTCTTGGGTCCGGTCAGACACAGCCTTCTCCAGCTCCACCCTGGCCCAGTTGGCCTGCTCCAGTTCTTTAAGTTTCTTACGCATGTTGCCATCATACTCCTCCTGCAGAAAAGTATAGCGCTCCTCAACGATGGTCTTCCTCCTCTCCCCCTCTTCCAGCTGGAGTCTGAGGACACGTATTTCCTCTGTGAGCTCCTGGAGACGGTTGGTAGACGATTCCAGGCTTTCCTGTGTGGCCATACACTTTAAAGTTTGATTCCTCTTCACCTCCTCCAGGGAAAGCAGGTGATCCTGGGACTCTTTCAGCTCCTGTTGGTACTTTGAGAGGGTTTTCTGTAAAGCGGCATTGGTGTCCGTGTGGTCCTTGATAGAGTCTCTCAGCTGCTGAAGTTCTTCCTCAAGCAGATCAATCCTGGTATTACGAATCTGCAGAAATAAATAGAAACTATCAAAATGATCCCGTTGAAGGTGATAAGAGTGTTTGACACATCAAATATAACCCCGTACCTTCATCTCTTCCATGTTTTTTAGGGAAACCATGAGAAGTTTGTAGTTATCACTTGAACGAGTGAGTAACTCCAAGTAGTGAGCATTTAGAGAAGACACCTAAAACACAGACACATAAACAGGATTTCTATTATTATAAAATCCTCACAATCTGTGTCGACTGGGAAAACAGGAGGTGGTGCTTGTACCTCTTGTGAAATTGCAGATGATGGTGACTGAAGAACCGTTCTCTTGATGGGAATGTTAAGTAAAGTTTCCAGTCCAGCACTGTAAGTTGCTAATTCCAGCTCATAGTTCTACAGAAAACATGTTTAAGGACTTTGACTTACTATAACACCTACACTATGACAGGTTTTATATATATGAAAAGAAACACACCTTGATGGCACTGATGCAGGTGTTCCCATTATTCTGTACAGTTTCCAGCAGTTCTCTTTTAGCTTTTATTTCAGAGCTTAAACCCTGGACACATAATAATAAACCAATGTTAAACATTAGTCTAAATGTTACTGATCAGCAGTAGGTTCTAACTCTTTCTCACTTTCTGTTGATTGAGTAGCTGAGTATACACAGAGCTGTCGTCCGTTTTCACGTTCTGTTGAGTTTGGATACGTCTCAGACTCTGACTGATCCATTCACTCAAATCGGAGCTGGAGCTAAGGTACTGCTGGAGCAATGGCAGGTAAATGTCCAGATCGTGACACCTGACAGAAACAAAACATCATGACTAAACTGAAGAAGAAATCAGATAAGTGAAGATCTGAGAGATTCTCTTTTACCTGCTGTTGATCTGTACGTGAAGACGTTTCCAGCGTTCTGATAACTGATGGATGTGTTCAGAGTACTGTTCAGTATTCACTATACACCTGTAACGCTTGTGTTCTGTCTGATCACTCAACTGATGAATTCTGTTCAATTCCATCATCAGTGAATTCAACAAATCCTGCTTCTGCTTAATGTCATGCTGCATACTCTGAACAAGAACACACAAAGCTCACATTCTACGTTCAATTTACACAAGCATGCACACACACACAGGCACGTATCGTTATATTCTTGATATTGTATACATTTTCACCTTGAGCTCATTCTGATATTTCAGAACATCTGCAGGATCAAGTGATGTCGTCTCTTTCTCAGTCAGTCGGGCTTCATAAACTTTCACAATATCCTCGATCTGCAGTAAACCCTTCAGCAGAGTCTTGATTGACTGTAACCTGACACCCAAACAAATCATGTGACACATGACATGTGATTGACGAGTGTTTGACAGCTGCTTTTTCTGTCTTCCTACCTCTGTACATGTGTAGTGATGAACGTCTCCAGCTCGTCGAGTCTCTGACTGATGATGTCCAGTTGACTCTGAAGATATCTGCCCTTATCAGTGTTCCCTGTGTCCTTCACTTCATCCTGAACACTGTCTTTGAACCTCCCAAACTCTCCTCGCACGCTTTCAATATCTTTCTGAAAGGCCTGAACACACATTAAGGGGAAATACATCTGATAAAATAATAACACAAATAAAAAGCTTGCTCAATTTACAAAGAAATGCTAAAAAAACTAAATATTAACAAAACATATAAATTATTAAATTTGGTTCGATTTACATTGTATTTTACCTTCTCAGTAGCTCATGTGTTCAGATTTAAGTTCAATTTGATTCAATCAGGTAATTTGCACACAAGATTTAAGAGCTTAAACTGTAAAGAGTTTGTTCACACATAGAAAATGAAACCGCAATAATGAAGTACATTTTGTTGTGTATGTACCTGTGTTGTGTTAATGTGTTGAGTGCACTCATCAGGTGCATTCTCTCTGATGGGGATGTATAGGAAGCTGTTGAGAGAAGATTCATATCTGTCCAGTTTGAAATGAAGAGCGTTGAGTTCATTCAACATCTTCACACTCACAGCCACTGTATATTCTGATCCTTCACCTCGAGAAGCTACAGCACACAAAATAAAATAATTAATATTTGTGTGTGTGTGTGTGTGTGTGTGTGTGTGTGTGTGTGTGTGTGTACTAACTGTATGATGGCAGCTGGTCTATCATTTTGTCGTAGTGTTGGGCAGCTTCTGTAAATTGACTCTGAATGTTTTTCTGATCTTCATCACCAAACAGCTCTGAATTCTCGGAGTGTTTCTTAAACTCTTGAAAGTGTGCCTCTACATTACTCCACATTCTGTTAAACTCTTCTGCACCCATTTTGGCAACCTAAACATATGCACACGCACAGACACACAGACACATTGATGCACACACACAGACACATTGACACACAGACACATTGACACACACGCACACACGAACTTCACTTAACACAAGTCTTTATGTTAGCAAATTCATTTGTTTTTGGAATGTATAGTTACCATGGTGACTGTGTGAGAGGTAATACGTTGGATGTCAAGCATACAGTACTGCCATGATATTAAACTCTTGACATTGATGTACAGCTGATTCCACACGGATAAAATGGCCTCATAATACTGAGAATTCCTGACATTCAACACAACACACAACAGATCACATGAACACACAAACACACACAAAAAATCACAGATGTATGTCTGAAAATAAAACATCACAACTATTGTTTAATCTTTCTGTTTTGTAGATGTGTGATGCAGAAATATTGTGAATAGTGTCTGTGTGGTTGTGCGTGTGTGTGTGTGTGTGTGTGTGTGTGTGTGTGTGTGTGTGTGTGTGTGTGTGTGTGTGTGTGTGCGTTTGTGTGTCTTACTTGTTGGCAAGATTGATAGCCAGTGGATTTGGAGGGGGAACTATGAGACAAACCGAAGGCACCTGCATGTCCATTCCTCCCGGTCCCGTCACCTGCCATGTGGTTCGTTCAGAATTATCCTTTAGAATCCCTTCATCTCCTTTATGAATAGTTTTCTGTTTACACAAACAACATCTCAGCACATTATTATTTCCTGATTGAGTTTGTCTTCATGAATGTAATAACGGTGTGTTTGTCACCTCGTCTTGTCTGAAGTCACAGAGCGCTTGTACGAGGATCCGCTGGCCCGTGATCTTCTCCTCTGGATTTCTGGGTTTGAGTCTGATAATGGTCTTGGATTTATTCACCAGCTGTTGTACCATCTCCTTCTGTTCTGACAAACGTTCACGTTCACTCTGACACACGCAAACGAGCATACACGAGTGCGTACACACACACACACACACACACACACACACACACACACACACACACACACACACACACACACACACAC
>CM065673.1:3131663-3136663 GCA_033220385.1 Triplophysa yarkandensis
TAGTTTACTACATTTACTACAACTTTCAAGGAAGCTTGCATCACCCTGATTCCTGCACCTCCGGAGAACTACAGGCTGATATCTCTCCGGCCCTTCGTTGGACAAACCCTTGAGCATGTTGTCATTGACAAACTCTACTTTTTCCTTACTCAGAACAACCTTCTAGGCACCAACCAATCTGGTGGTTCCAGTGCTACCTATCAGGTAAGTCCTTCAGGGTATCTTGGAGAAGTGAAGTGTTGGAGTCATGACTTCTCAACACCGGTGTACCTCAGGGCTCATTGCTTGTATCGTTACTCTTCTCAATCTACATCACATCGCTGGGAACCGTCATTCGAAAGCATGGCGTCCTATCACTGATATGAGGATGACACGCAGCTGCACTTCGCGTTCCATCCTGAAGACCAGACGTTATCGTAACATGTCTCAGCATGACTAAGTGACATTGCTCTCTGGATGAAGGACCACCATCACTCTATCTAAAAAAATAAAATAAAAATAAAAAATAACTTCTGTAACTTCTCTCTCTGTGTAACTCGGTAACATTGTTGTAGCACTTGTTCACCTATTGTTGTATCGGCTATTTACCGCTTCATTGTCTCCTCGACTATTGTAAGTCGCTTTGGATAAAAGCGTCTGCTAAATGACTAAATATAAATGTAAATGTAAATCAACAACTGAACCTTGTGAAAATTAAACTTCTAGTTATTTCCGTTGAGCCGAAGATCTGTCACAACCTCTCTTTCCGACTAGGACCATCTATCATAGTACCCTCCAGGACACCCAGAATTTTGGGAGTAGTAATCGAAGATCAAATAACTTTCAAAGATGATGTTGGGAGTACGGCCAGGTCCTGCCAATTCCTCTTTCATTTCAGGAAGATAAGATCTTTTCTCTCGTAGCATGCTGCACAAATCCTAATGCAGTCTCTAGTCCTGTCTAAGGTCTAAGCTGCATTACTGCAACACTCTACTCGCTGGACTGCCGACCTCCACTAAGTCAAAGTCAAAGTCCCCTTTATTTATATAGGACTTTTAAAAAGAATACATTGTGTCAAAGCAGCTGAACAACATTGATTAGTGAAACAGTGTGTCCAAAACAAAGCTGATACTAAAAGGCAGTTCATCATTGAATTCAGTAATGTCACCTCTGATCAGTTTAAATAGTGTCTGTTCATTAATTTTCCATCAAGTCACCAATATCGCTGTAAATGAAGTGACCCTAACTAAGCAAGCCAGAGGCGTCAGTGGCAAAGAACCAAAACTCCATCGGTGACAGAATGGAGAACAAACCTTGGGAGAAACCAGGTTTAGTTGGGGGGGTAGTTCTCCTCTGACCACGGTTCAATTCCAGGCTGCAGCAGGGTGGAGTAGAAGAATCTGTATCCTTTGGTCTTTCCCGATGGTCATCTAAGGCAAGGTCTTTGCAGGGGATCTGTATCATTTGGTCTTTCCCGATGGTCATCTAAGGCAAGGTCTTTGCAGGGGATCTGTATCCGGGGCTCTCGTTGTCCTGGTCTCCGCTTTCTTTCAGGGCTGTGGAGCACTTTTCTAGTTCCTGATCCACAATCTGATCTGGATACACACTGGATCCTGGTGACTGCAATGCCTTCTGATCTCGAAACAGGATGGATCTGGTGGCCTCGGTAAACTTGGGAGAAGAGAGAAACAAACTGATATTAGCGTAGATCCAATTCTTCTAATAAAGATATGAGGTGTTGTGGAAAGTGTTCCCAGTGCAGGTTTACCTAATTAAAGCAGCCTAAAATAATTTAATGGATTTGGATTTAAAGAAGCATGTTAGTATGTTATGTGTAAGCCATGGTAAAGAGATGGGTCTTTAATCTAGATGTAAACTGCAAGAGTGTATCAAGTCCTGAACACTATATGGTAAGTTATTCTATAGTTTAGGCGCCAAGTAAGAAAAGGATCTGCCGCCCGCAGTTGATTTTGATATTGAAGAAGTGAGGAAGAAGTTAAGTTCATGGGAAACTGTAGGAACGTGAAGTGACGTAACGCTCTGCATTTAACCCATCCTAGTGTACACACACAGTAAGTGAACACACAAACACTGTGAACACACACACACTGTAAACACACATCTGGAGCAGTGGGTAGCCATCCTGCGGCGCCCGGGGAGCAGTTAGATATTATCAAAATGACTGAGTTTTGAGAAAGCAGGGAACTTGCAGGATTATAATGTAAAGACCAAATCTCTGCAGATGATACAGAATGTGGCTGCAAGAGTGGTCTTCAAGGAACCTAAAAGAACACACATCACACCTCTCTTCATCAAGTTACACTGGCTCCCCATAGTCGATCGCAGTTCAAAGCTCTCCTCATCACCTACAAGACCACCACAGGTTTAGCACCCCCTACATTCATTCACTGGTACAGACGTACGTGCCTGCCACATCCCTCCGCTGAGGGAATGATCGACGTCTGGTGGTACCGACCCAAAAAGGTAAGAAATCGCTCTCACGCACCTTCTCTGGATCAGGCTCACGATTGTGGAAAGATATGTACGTTACAATGCTTCTGGCAGACGCTGTCTTCATCTTTAAAATGCCATAAAGCCCACCTCTTCCATTTACAAGTAAACCAAAAATAAACCTACTGGACATCTTTACTCTTTCTGACCCACAAATAAACCTACTGGACATCTTTACTCTTTCTGACCCACAAATAAACCTACTGGACATCTTTACTCTTTCTGACCCACAAATAAACCTACTGGACATCTTTACTCTTTCTGACCCACAAATAAACCTACTGGTCATCTTTACTCTTTCTGACCCACAAATAAACCTACTGGTCATCTTTAATCTTTCTGACCCACAAATAAACCTACTGGTCATCTTTAATCTTTCTGACCCACAAATAAACCTACTGGACATCTTTACTCTTTCTGACCCACAAATAAACCTACTGGACATCTTTACTCTTTCTGACCCACAAATAAACCTACTGGACATCTTTACTCTTTCTGACCCACAAATAAACCTACTGGACATCTTTACTCTTTCTAAAACACAAATAAACCTACTGGACATCTTTACTCTTTCTAAAACACAAATAAACCTACTGGACATCTTTACTCTTTCTAAAACACAAATAAACCTACTGGTCATCTTTACTCTTTCTGACCCACAAATAAACCTACTGGTCATCTTTAATCTTTCTGACCCACAAATAAACCTACTGGACATCTTTACTCTTTCTGACCCACAAATAAACCTACTGGACATCTTTACTCTTTCTGACCCACAAATAAACCTACTGGACATCTTTACTCTTTCTGACCCACAAATAAACCTACTGGACATCTTTACTCTTTCTAAAACACAAATAAACCTACTGGACATCTTTACTCTTTCTAACCCACAAATAAACCTACTGGACATCTTTACTCTTTCTGACCCACAAATAAACCTACTGGACATCTTTACTCTTTCTGACCCACAAATAAACCTACTGGACATCTTTACTCTTTCTAAAACACAAATAAACCTACTGGACATCTTTACTCTTTCTGACCCACAAATAAACCTACTGGACATCTTTACTCTTTCTGACCCACAAATAAACCTACTGGACATCTTTACTCTTTCTAACCCACAAATAAACCTACTGGACATCTTTACTCTTTCTGACCCACAAATAAACCTACTGGACATCTTTACTCTTTCTAACCCACAAATAAACCTACTGGACATCTTTACTCTTTCTGACCCACAAATAAACCTACTGGACATCTTTACTCTTTCTGACCCACAAATAAACCTACTGGTCATCTTTACTCTTTCTGACCCACAAATAAACCTACTGGACATCTTTACTCTTTCTGACCCACAAATAAACCTACTGGACATCTTTACTCTTTCTGACCCACAAATAAACCTACTGGACATCTTTACTCTTTCTGACCCACAAATAAACCTACTGGACATCTTTACTCTTTCTGACCCACAAATAAACCTACTGGACATCTTTACTCTTTCTGACCCACAAATAAACCTACTGGACATCTTTACTCTTTCTGACCCACAAATAAACCTACTGGTCATCTTTACTCTTTCTGACCCACAAATAAACCTACTGGACATCTTTACTCTTTCTGACCCACAAATAAACCTACTGGTCATCTTTACTCTTTCTGACCCACAAATAAACCTACTGGACATCTTTACTCTTTCTGACCCACAAATAAACCTACTGGACATCTTTACTCTTTCTGACCCACAAATAAACCTACTGGACCATCTTTAATCTTTCTGACCCACAAATAAACCTACTGGACATCTTTACTCTTTCTGACCCACAAATAAACCTACTGGACATCTTTACTCTTTCTAAAACACAAATAAACCTACTGGACATCTTTACTCTTTCTGACCCACAAATAAACCTACTGGACATCTTTACTCTTTCTGACCCACAAATAAACCTACTGGACATCTTTACTCTTTCTAAACACAAATAAACCTACTGGACATCTTTACTCTTTCTAAAACACAAATAAACCTACTGGACATCTTTACTCTTTCTGACCCACAAATAAACCTACTGGACATCTTTACTCTTTCTAACCCACAAATAAAACCTACTGGACATCTTTACTCTTTCTGACCCACAAAATAAACCTACTGGACATCTTTACTCTTTCTGACCCACAAATAAACCTACTGGACATCTTTACTCTTTCTGACCCACAAATAAACCTACTGGACATCTTTACTCTTTCTGAACCCACAAATAAACCTACTGGTCATCTTTACTCTTCTGACCCACAAATAAACCTACTGGACATCTTTACTCTTTCTGACCCACAAATAAACCTACTGGTCATCTTTACTCTTTCTAACCCACAAATAAACCTACTGGACATCTTTACTCTTTCTGACCCACAAATAAACCTACTGGACATCTTTACTCTTTCTAAAACACAAATAAACCTACTGGACATCTTTACTCTTTCTAAAACACAAATAAACCTACTGG
>CM065673.1:3141663-3144637 GCA_033220385.1 Triplophysa yarkandensis
TATTTACAAGTCTATTTCAAACAAACATTGTGTGATGTGACATAATAAACTCATGAGCTAAATGTATAAAATCATAATAAATACTACAAACTCTTTCACTAGAAAATCATAGAAATAATGTAATATAAAAACAGCTTAAATAGATCTACTCATCATTCATTTAATATATTAATAATGTGTGTATGTGTGTGTGTGTGTGTGTGTTTGTGTGTGTGTGTGTGTGTTTGTGTGTTTGTGTGTGTGTGTGTGTGTTTGTGTGTGTGTCTGTGTGTGTGAGTGTGTGAGTGAGTGTGTGTGTGTGTGTGTGTGTGTTCAGTGTGTGTGTGTGTGTGTGTGGTGTGTGTGTGTGTGTGTGTGTGTGTGTGTGTGTGTGTGTGTGTGTGTGTGTGTGTGTGTGTTCAGTGTGTGTGTGTGTGTGTGTGTGTGGTGTGTGTGTGTGTGTGTGTGTGTGTGTGTGTTCAGTGTGTGTGTGTTCAGTGTGTGTGTGTGTGTGTGTGTGTGTGTGTGTGTGTGTGTGTGTGTGGTGAGTGAGTGTGTGTGTGTGTGTGTGTGTGTGTTCAGTGTGTGTGTGTGTGTGTGGTGTGTGTGTGTGTAGTGTGTGTGTGTGTGTTCAGTGTGTTTGTGTGTTGTGTGTGTGTGTGTGTGTGTGTGTGCGCGTCCGCGAGTGTGTGTGTGTGTTTGTGTGTGTTCAGTGTGTGTGTGTGTGTGTGTGTGTGTGTGTGTGTGTGTGTGCGCGTCCGCGAGTGTGTGTGTGTGTGTGTGGTGTGTGTGTGTGCGCGTCCGCGAGTGTGTGTGTGTGTGTGTGTGTGTGTGTGTGTCAGTGTGTGTGTGTGTGTCAGTGTGTGTGTGTGTGTGTGTGTGTCAGCCAATAGAAAACACTAGGTCTCTCTGAAGAGGGAGGGACTTATATTCGGATGCTGTGCGCGTGTGTGTGGTGCGCGCGTCCGCGAGTGTGTGTTTGTGCGCGTGTGTGTGTGCGCGGATGGAGTTCGGGTGTTTCTGCGCGTCGTGTTTGTGATTTAATGTCGAACTTTAAATGTAAAGTTGAACACACAAGAGAAGATTCCAGCTCAGCATCATCTGTGACGTCATGTGATTGACAGATCGCAGGAGGAGACGGGGATGGAGGAAAGGACCACACCTGTGCGCAGGACGCTGATGGACAGGTGCGTTACCTGCGGACCTGTTAGAAACCACCGGGCAATCGCAGGATCCGGGGATGACGATGTGACCTCCGGACCGAACAAAAGATCTTATGGGTTCCGTCAGCCGCAGTCGCTTTATATCGAGCTTCCGGTCCAAACCCCAAACCGGAGCGGGTTCGGTTCTCCCCGTGGACCGCACGCGTCTCCTGCGCGTCATCCGTGTCCGTCACAGCGTGTTCGCGAGACAAAGACTCGAGTGGAGGTGACGCGCTCCGGCAGAAGCGTCGCGTCATGGATGCGGTTCGGGCTGGACGCGCTCGGTCCGCCGGCGGAGAACGGCAGTGCGTCGCGGTCCGGACCGCACAAACGCCTCTCGCAGGTGGACTCGGTGGTGCTGCCGGTCCTCGGCGGTGTTCGGGAGGTACCAGAGACGCCTGGTGGCCCTGACGTGGATCCCGGCGGTTCTGATCTCCTTCAGCCAGTTCTCGGATTACTTTCTGCTCGGGCAGCCGGACAAGAAGTGTAGTGCGTCCGATCAGGGCGGCGGGGGGAACGGAACCGGTCCGGGTCGGGATTTACTGCCGGTGCTGATGGCGAACGGGTCAGAGACGGGCAGCGCGCCCGGTTCCGAGTGTCTGTGCTCGGAGTGGAGGTTCGAGCTGCAGTCGGGACTGAAGCAGAATGTGGTCACCAGGGTAAGACACTCGAGGACGGTCACATCGTCTAGAGATATTTAGAAGAATGTCGTGCTGGCGGTGCTGAGGGACTGGAGCTGTGGGCTGAGCTCTCGGGGTCTCTTCTCAGACATCTCTGTGACTTTAGAGGAATGTCCCACAGACACGGAGATTCAGAAGTGACCCTAAAAGCCAACATTTCTCAGATTTCTCACATTCTGCTGACCTCTGACCCTGTGTTGTGTTGTGTTGTGTAGTGTTTGTGTTGTGGTGTGTAGTTTGTGTTGTGGTGTGTTGTGTTGTGTTGTGTTGTGGTGTGTTGTGGTGTGTTGTGGTGTGTAGTTTGTGGTGTGTTGTGTTGTGTTGTGGTGTGGTGTGTTGTGTTGTGTTGTGTTGTGGTGTGATGTGTGGTGTGGTGTGGTGTGGTGTGTTGTGTTGTGTTGTGTAGTGTAGTGTTGTGTTGTGGTGTGTAGTTTGTGTTGTGTGTGTTGTGGTGTGTTGTGTTGTGTTGTGTTGTGTTGTGGTGTGGTGTGTTTGTTGTGTTGTGGTGTGATGTGTGGTGTGGTGTGTGTGTTGTGTTGTGTTGTGTTGTTGTGGTGTGGTGTGGAGTGTTGTGTTGTGTTGTGTTGTGTTGTGGTGTGTTGTGTTGTGGTGTTGTTGTGTTGTGTTGTGTTGTGTTGTTGTGGTGTGGTGTGGTGTGGTGTGTTGTGTAGTGTTGTGTTGTGGTGTGTAGTTTGTGTTGTGTTGTGTTGTGTTGTTTGTGTTGTGTTGTGTTGTGTTGTGTGTTGTGTTGTTTGTGTTGTTTGTGTTGTGTTGTGTTGTGTTGTGTTGTGTTGTGGTGTGTTGTGTTGTGTTGTGTTGTGTTGTGTGTGTTGTGTTGTGTTGTGGTGTGTTGTGTTGTGTTGTCTTGTGTTGTGTTGTGTTGTTGGTGTGTTGTGTTGTGTTGTGTTGTGGTGTGTTGTGTTGTGTTGTGGTGTGTTGTGTAGTGTTGTGTTGTGTTGTGTTGTGTTGTGTTGTGTTGTGTTGTGTTGTGGTGTGTTGTGTTGTGTTGTGGTGTGTTGTGTAGTGTTGGTTGTGTTGTGTTGTGTTGTGTTGTGTTGTGTTGTGTTGTGGTGTGGTGTGTAGTGTTGTGATGTGGTGTGTTGTGTTGTGTTG
>CM065673.1:3145137-3157637 GCA_033220385.1 Triplophysa yarkandensis
GAGAGAGAGAGAGAGAGAGAGAGAGAGAGAGAGACCAGACAGAGAGAAAGAGAGAGAGAGAGAGAGAGAGAGAGAGAGAGAGAGAGAGAGAGAGAGAGAATGTGTGTGTCACCTGTTTGAGTGTCACACATGGTGGAGCTCTGTGACATCACCTTCATTTGCTCAAGAGCACTAAATAACGTCTCAGGAGCGTCTCGACCCCACTCAGACCTCTTTATCCGTCTCTCTCTCTCCTGAAGTTCTTGTTTGACCATTGACCCATCTGAATCTTCTCTGTTCATACATTTTTTCTTCAGCAGATCCTCCTGTCAAACACATGCACACAATGTGATCACGTTAGCTTTCACTGTGTCTCTCACAATTACCCAACAGCACTCAAACCTCATCAGCATTCACGTCTCGTTCAGGTCTCATCTGGGTCTCCGGTTGTAACTCATCATCGGTTAGTTTGATTTCAAACCTGATTCCTTTCTGAAATCAACAATGCAAAATCTTCAAACATCATCAGAAGAATAAAACATCTTTTCTGACACACAGTTTTGTTTTTCTGTACCTGTTGTTTGTTTCTATGAGGTTTCTGTTGAGATGTTGTCCTGTCCTGCTCCTGAAAACACCCATCAATGTGAACACCAGACTAACATTTCTCACTGAGATCTTACAATGAAACTTCAGATGAAGCTGATTCTACCATCATTATCATCATGGTTTATTCAGACATCATCCAATCACACTCAAGCTGTGTTCTTTATCAGTTGAACCGAGAGAATTCTCTTCATCCTATATAAAGTTTCATACCTCAGTGTCTGCTCTGATGCGCAGCTCTCTGACGTCATGATGATACTGCTCCCTGATTCGCTGTAACTGTCTGAGATATTCCTGTGAGGAACACAAACACGCAACATTCTTATCATCGAAAGGGTCAGTTGTGGTCTGGTGCTAAGAGAGTTGGTCATGTAATCAGAAAGTTGTTGGTTTGAATCTCAGTATCAGCAGAAAATAACTCAAGTGTTCTTGAAGACATCTTACACCTGTTTACTCTACAGTAATATATGTTTACTGTACAATACTTGTAAGTTGATTTGGATAAAAGTGTCTACCAAATGAACGTAAATTTAAATCCTCATCATCATTCTCATCATGAGCTCTTATTCATTACCTCTTCACTCTTTCCTTTACTCTTCTTAGGTGATATCTTTTCATGATGTTCTTCTGTGTTCCTCTCAGTGTCTGCTGTGGATGGCCTGAGACCCTGAACAAATGACGAGTGATTAAACTCAGATTAACTGACAGAATCTCCACCCTGATCATTTCAATTAACAAACTTTTATTCGTTTTTCATGTTAACACAATGAATGTGCTGAGATCTAAGGCTCGCTGAGTCTCTGGACTTTATATTTGCTCTCATTCAGTTTATAATAGTTTTCATGTGTATGAAGTAAACTTAGATTTAGACATCTTATGTAGAATGAACTCTCACCAGCTGTTTCTGAGCTCTGACTTTATAGTGATAAGCTTCACGTCTCCTCTGCAGGAATTCCTCTCTTGCCACAGCCACACTTACACAACAATACACATAAAATTCATCATTTATATGACCAACACATGACGTTTGTCATGATTTGCTCATTCTGTTAACTGAAAATAACATCACAGACTTTAACACTTGTTTTCTCACAGCTGATAGGGCGGTAGAGCACAGACTCTGTTGCTATGGTGATCAGCAGCATCATCATGATGATGGATGTCAGTCGGCAGGTGTTGCAGGTGAACTTGATGACGCTCACAGGGTTCTGGCGGATTTTCAACCACAGCGGGACATTTAGGGTTTATTTTCTGAAAATGCCAAAGAAATTATTTCAGGATATATTTTACTTTAAATTTACTCATTTAGCAGATGCCTTTACATCAAAGTGACCTGCATTTGAGGAAACAACCAGCAATTGAAAATGGCTTAGTATATCGATGAAGTTCCGATATTTTCTTAACCGAAACTAGTATTGGGTTCAGAAGTAAACATCACCCCAGTGTTAACAACAGCTCTTTTGTTAAGGTCATTAATTCTCCTGTCACCTCTCACAACTTTATCATCAAATATGTAAAAAACACACGTGACACACGTGATTGTGGGAGCTGTAGTGTTGTAATGTTGGGCATCTCTTAACAGGTTTTTTGACCAGCGGCTTCAAGTCAGGATTCACAGCAGCTTCACAGACACCCAGATCTGAGACAGAGAGAGAGAGAGAGATGGAGACCAGAACATCTACAAACACAAAAGCATGAAGCAAAACACAAAAACGCACTCAAGCACGCACGTACACACACACACACCTCTGTAATTTGTTGCTTTATGTGGAGCAGCTGGTGTGTGTTTGTGTATAATAGTGTGACTGAACTCCTCTTCCAACAACTGAAATAAAAAGAAGAAAAAGATCCTTTACAACAGCTACTCATGTGTGTATGCTGAAGTTATTAAAGTGACAGTTGTGATGATTTTAATTGAATCAGCATCTTTCATGTTGTTCTACACATGGTCAGTATGTGTATGTGATGATGACATCATAGCTGTGATGTACCTGTGGGTTCAGGTGGTTGCTGATGTACACATGCAGGAGAGGTTGTTTGAGAATGGAGTTCACTGAGGGTCGATCACGAGGACAAACTTTAAACAGCTGCTTCAACAGAAGTCTCAGATCAGTGCTGTAGTGTTCAGACACCGGACTGCAGTGACCCTTACAGATCCTCAACACCAACTGCCTTAAATTACTGCCCTCAAACTAAAACACACACACGCACGCACGCACGCACACACACACACACACACACCATAATCATGCACAGACTGGTCTCATGTGTGTGTGTGTGTGTGCGTGCGTGCGTGCGTGCGTGCGTGTGTGTGCGTGCGTGCGTGTGTGTGTGTGTGCGTGCGTGTGAGTGGGTGTGTGTGCATGTGTACTCACTGGATGTCTGAGTGTACACAGTTCATACAGTACACATCCCAGAGACCAGATGTCCCTAAAGTAGACAAAAATAACTGATCTCAGCACAGACACACACTTAAATGATACACGGAACACGACACACACACACACACACACACACACACACACACACACACACACACACACACACACACACACACACACACACACACACACACACACACACACACACACACACACACACGTTTTGTTGTTGTAGGGCCGGTTTTCACAGATCTCTGGAGAAAGGAAATACGGTGTGCCAACACAAGTTCTCACCAACTCCATTGTGCTGTAAGATAGACATTGATAAATATCTTAACAAACATAACACAACACAGATACAAACACACAATCACACACACACACCTGTTCAACGTTCTTGCAATACCAAAATCTCCCAGTTTGACTTTGTGACCTCCATCCGTCAGAAAGATGTTCTACATTACACAACACAAGAGGGTATATGATTAACACCAAAGATAACACATGGAATAGAGGATATGGATTTGTGTGTTTGTTTGTGTGTAACACCTGTGATTTAATGTCTCTGTGAAGGATTTTTCTGTCATGAATGTGTTTCAGACCCAGACAGATTTGTACAAACCAGTTGATTATCTAAAGAATACACAATGACACGTGTGTCACTACAAATACACAACAGTTAGGACATAGAAACGCAATTTTGTGTTTGTGTTAGACCTGATGTTCTGCAAACAATCTTCCTCTCTGCATTTTAATTCTGTTCATGAGATCTCCAGCATCACAATATTCCATCAGTATATAGACATGATTCCTGTCTGTAACCCGCACACACACACACACACACACACACACACACACACACACACACACACACACACACACACACACACACACGCAGCCGACACACACACAAATTATTAGTATTATTATAAGTATTATTATAAATATTATTATTATGATTATCATGATTAT
This sequence comes from Triplophysa yarkandensis, assembly GCA_033220385.1. Classification (NCBI taxonomy): domain Eukaryota; kingdom Metazoa; phylum Chordata; class Actinopteri; order Cypriniformes; family Nemacheilidae; genus Triplophysa; species Triplophysa yarkandensis. Next base: position 3,149,073 of record CM065673.1, read on the forward strand.
TATAAATATTATTATTATTATTAATAATATTATAAGGGTTATAATTATAATTATTATTATGTTTATTATTAATATTATTAGTATTATAATGAGTACTATTATTAGTAGTATTATTATAAGTATTGTTATTATTATTATTATTATTATTATTATTATTATTATTATTGTTATGATTATTATTAATAATAATATTAGTAGCGTTATAATTACTATTATTATATTATTATGGTGATGATTATTATTATTATTAATATTATTAGTATTATTATGAGTATTCTTATTATTATAAATATTCTTCTTATTATTATTATAAGCATTATTATTATTAATATTATAAGTATTATAATTAGTATTAGTATTAATATTATTATGATTAGTATTATGATGATTATTAGTATTATTAATATTATAAGTATTATTGTGATGATGATGATTATTATTAATAATGTTAGTAGTATTATAATTACTATTATTATTATGATGGTGATAATGATGATGATTATTATTATTATGATGATTATTATTATTAATATTAGTAGTATTATAATAACTATTATTATTATGATGATGGTGATGATTATTATTAATATTAGTAGTATTATAATTACTATTATTATTATGGTGGTGATGATGATGATTATTATTATTATGATGATTATTGTTATTATTAGTAGTATTATTATGATGATTATTATTATTAATATTAGTAGTATTATAATAACTATTATTATTATGATGATGGTGATGATTATTATTAATATTAGTAGTATTATAATTACTATTATTATTATGGTGGTGATGATGATGATTATTATTATTATGATGATTATTGTTATTATTAGTAGTATTATTATGATGATTATTATTATTAATATTAGTAGTATTATAATAACTATTATTATTATGATGATGGTGATGATTATTATTAATATTAGTAGTATTATAATAACTATTATTATTGTGATGATGGTGATGATTATTATTAATATTAGTAGTATTATAATTACTATTATTATTGTGATGATGGTGATGATTATTATTAATATTAGTAGTATTATAATTACTATTATTATTGTGATGATGGTGATGATTATTATTAATATTAGTAGTATTATAATTACTATTATTATTGTGATGATGGTGATGATTATTATTAATATTAGTAGTATTATAATAACTATTATTATTGTGATGATGGTGATGATTATTATTAATATTAGTAGTATTATAATTACTATTATTATTATGGTGGTGATGATGATGATTATTATTATTATGATGATTATTGTTGTTATTAGTAGTATTATTATGATGATTATTATTATTTTTAATATTAGTAGTATTATAATAACTATTATTATTATGATAATGGTGATGATTATTATTAATATTAGTAGTATTATAATAACTATTATTATTATGATGATTATTATTATTATTTTTATTAATATTAGTAGTATAATTACTGTTATTATTATGATGGTGATGATGAAAATTATTATTATTATTATGATGATTATTGTGATGATGATTATTATTATGATGATGATTATTATTATTAATATTATTAGTATCATGATGATGAAGATTAGTATTATGATGATGATGATTATTATTATTAATAATATTATTAGTATCATGATGATGAAGATTAGTATTATGATGATGATGATTATGAATATTCTAAGTATCAAGATGATGATTATTAATATGAATATTCTAAGTATTATGATGATGATTATTATTATGATGAGGATTATTATTAATATTATTATTATTATTATTATGATAATGGTGATGATTATTATTAATATTAGTAGTATTATAATAACTATTATTATTATGATGATGATTATTATTATTTTTATTAATATAAGTAGTATAATTACTGTTATTATTATGATGGTGATGATGAAAATTATTATTATTATTATGATGATTATTGTGATGATGATTATTATTATGATGATGATTATTATTAATAATATTATTAGTATCATGATGATGAAGATTAGTATTATGATGATGATGATTATTATTATTAATAATATTATTAGTATCATGATGATGAAGATTAGTATTATGATGATGATGATTATGAATATTCTAAGTATCAAGATGATGATTATTAATATGAATATTCTAAGTATTATGATGATGATTATTATTATGATGAGGATTATTATTAATATTATTATTATTATTATTATGATAATGGTGATGATTATTATTAATATTAGTAGTATTATAATAACTATTATTATTATGATGATGATTATTATTATTTTTATTAATATTAGTAGTATAATTACTGTTATTATTATGATGGTGATGATGAAAATTATTATTATTATTATGATGATTATTGTGATGATGATTATTATTATGATGATGATTATTATTATTAATATTATTAGTATCATGATGATGAAGATTAGTATTATGATGATGATGATTATTATTATTAATATTATTATTAGTATCATGATGATGAAGATTAGTATTATGATGATGATGATTATGAATATTCTAAGTATCAAGATGATGATTATTAATATGAATATTCTAAGTATTATGATGATGATTATTATTATGATGAGGATTATTATTAATATTATTATTATTAGTATTATTATGATGATGATGATTATGAATATTCTAAGTATTATGATGAGGATTATTATTATTATTATTATTATGATGATGATGAATATTCTAAGTATTATGATGATGATTATTATTATGATGAGGATTATTATTAATATTATTATTATTAGTATTATGATGATGATGATGATTATGAATATTCTAAATATTATGATGAGGATTATTATTATTATTATTATTATTATGATGATGATGATGATTATGAATATTCTAAGTATTATGATGAGGATTATTATTATTATTATTATTATGATGATGATGAATATTCTAAGTATTATGATGAGGATTATTATTATGATGAGGATTATTATTATTAATATTATTATTATTAATATTATTATTATTATTAGTATCATGATGAGGATGATGTTAGTTCTAAACACATGAGATGAGATGAAGTGTAGAACACAAACCATGAAAGGATTTATAAAACGTCACAATGTTGGGATGTTTCATTTGAGACAGAACAGAAACTTCATTTCTTGACACGTCACGATCTCTCGCAGACATCTGACAGAGAAACACAAACAGTTGAACATTTGTGAGAGTTCAAGTTTAAGAAAAGTTTCTTTAAGAACAGAAAGTCTCACACCTGTCTCAGGTCGATCTCTTTAATGACGTAATGCAGCGCGTGCTCGGACACTTTCGGTCTGACTAACAGCGCGCGACCAAACGCGCCGCGTCCAATCTGTCTGATGACGTCATAATCATCCATGACCTCATACACTCTGTATAAATATATATAGAGAGAGAGAGAGAGAGAGAGACTGATCCTCCACCGGAAGTGTACTGACTGTCACCATAGCAACACGTCAACAGCGTCACTCTGCACGAGGGTCACATTTCTCAACACATTATTATTTAATATCACTTATATTGGAGATTTTGTAAGACTTTGACTTGTATATTTATACTTTCATATATGTGCAGTTATTATCCTAAGGTAGCTATAATTGACACAATTCAGAAAAGTTTACATGTAAATATAATTCTATAGTCTAATAGAAATGGTGAATAGTTGAAAGAAGAATGTTGTGTTTTTATCATGTATTAAACTCCAGCAGGTGGCAGCAAATGTTTATAAATGTTTCATTTTATTTCTATTCTTTATTTGTTCCTTCTACAGTTATCACATTTATATGTTGATGATTTACAGTCCTGAAGAGTAACAACATGTTATTAACATGAAACTTATACAATATAAGTCATTATCACTGCATAACTCAAAAGAGTTTAATGAACAATAAACATATCGTAATATACAGTCACAGTGATCACACACACACACACACACACACACACACACACACACACACACACACACACACACGCACGCACGGGCGCACACACACACACACACACACACACACGCGCACACACACACGCACACACGCACGCACACGCAATAAGAACATCACTTTAAATTGACAAGATGAGCTTGTTTGTGTAATTGGTGATGGTGTCAGAATGAATATGACACATGAGATATAAGAACAGCCCTGTTAGAATATCCTGACATGAGATTTAAATGTATATAAGAGAACCAGATTTGTGTCTGAAGAAACTTCAGCTGTGTCTTAATATTATTATGTTTCAATAAGTGTCAGTCAACAGACAGTTAAATGAGGCGTTTCTGAATCTGGGTTGTTCTATCGGGTTGAAAATTGACTCAAAATGAACTCTCAAACCTCCTGCCAATGTTTAGAAGACACGTTCTTCAAGCAGTGGTCCAGGAAAAAATCTTCATCCTTCAAGAAGACTTTCGTTTTTATGCATTAAATGCAGGCTTGCTCTTAAAGGCCTTAAAGATGAAAAATGGTTGCCTTCTCCACGGACTTGAACGCTATCGAGAACTTCTGGTCCCTTCTACAGCAGAAATGTTCAAGTGTTCTCTGGACAGTGTTTGGGACGCTGTGCTTAACTCCCGACAGATAAAGAAACCGACCAAGAGCACGGGACTTGTACAATAACAAAAATGATCCTCAAAAATACAACTTGCCCCAAAATTGTTGACACAGTGTAGTTATTATTAGTCATATGATATAAATTATTCTTACTGAAGTTGAACTTAAACTCTTAAACTCTCTGAATGTGTACTTGATCAATGCTGTGAATCACAAGCTGCTCCATCTCTTCTGCTTCTGTAAGAGATCAGAAACTCCTTCATTTCAGATCATCCACAATAATAAGACACGGTCTCTAAAGAGAATGAATAAAGAGATGATCTCCATCTGTGCTTCATATGAAGAATGAGCCGGAGTGAAACCTGTCCTCATGGGAACAGTAGTGTTGAATTAAGAGCAGCTGTATTTTTAGACGGTATAAATCATCCTAGACATGACCTACAAATGTCCGAATCCCATGAGACCACAACCACGCATGTAAAACTCACTTCATAGCAACCTTTTATAATTTTATCCAAATAAATTACGCTGTATTCTTTCTAAATTATCCCCCCCTCAAAATGTCTTTTTATAAAACTGAAATAATTTTGAAAACATTTTGAACCATCAGCTCAGCTTCTGCATGGCACACAAGCATCTTTTCATCAACACAAAACAACAATGAACCACAAAACTTAAGGAAGCATGTATGCAAATGAAAGAATTAATCACACAACAGAGAGAGACCGGTCCATTCTTCATGAAGTGATGAACATACTGTATTTCACACAGAATCACCACCACATATACATGATGACAGCATATCCCCTTCATTTCACACACTCACAACCTGTAGAAAACAACAACAACAACTCACATACAGCAACTTTATACCTTTTTTCTGAACATTTACAGACTCCTGAGACATCTTGTCATTGGGTATTTGAAGAGATGTCACAGTTCACACAAAAATGTACCGTCACAATATCTTATAAATATGTCTTACATTATTTCCAATCACTTCATGTGTAATATTAACACATTATTGTGTGAAAGTAGTGTCACTCGCGATCAGTGATTAGTTTGTGTACATTATGAGAAGGGTTGAAGGATGTCATGGCAGTAGCTGCAGGTGGATCATTTTCAGTTTCTGTTGGATTCTGGCCAGAGGAACGACAATCAATTAAATTCAGATGAGAACTGAAGTGGGCCAATGAAGCAGACGGCCCCCGGCAAGCTATTTTTAAATCTTCACTAAAGAGCAGAGCATGATGGGAATGTCACATTAAACACTGAATGAGATTCATAGCGCTGTAAGTAAACTAAACAGCATGACTGCCAGTGTCAACAGAATACAAATCCACTACAATACAATTACCATAATAAAGCACAGGAAAGCATGATCATTTCTCAATAATCTTCCAACATTCCTGTTAAACTAGAAAGAACAGTGATAACAGAACTGAAATGTTGTGACTGAGAGAGCATTGTTTGTATTACTGTTGTAAACAAAGACAATAAAGATTCATTCATAAAAAGGTTCATTATAGATGTTAACCCAATCAAAAAAAGCTATGACATCCACTTACCCAGTTTTAACACTTTATTAAAACAGAAGAGACAGTGATGTTGTGTGTCCTTACCGTGAGGATGTGGTAAACGTTGAGGGTTCGAGGAGGAATGAGGGGCTGGAAAAGAGACCGGTTCACTGTGAGAAGTGTGAAGCGTCTCAGACAGTGACTCGGCCCCGCATACAGCCGCTCTGATACACAGTGTCAGTACATGGCCAAAAGTACCTTCTATAACACACATTCTTAATTTCAGCTGCTACTATTACACTCACTATTTAATGATATTAAGAATATATTTTCTTATTCTATCTTATTTCTCATCTTTAAAAGAGTCTGCTAGCTGTAGATTCATAATGAAATATCTCAGAAATGAATCATAAGTGAACGTGATAAAACACAAAAACTACAACTAAATTAATTTTGTGAATTATGTGTCAGCTAGAACGACTGCTGTACACACACACACCCACGCACGCACGCACGCATGCATGCACACACACACACTCATGACATGAGGTGATATTTACATAATGTGAGTGAATGAGCCGTGTTCTTCCTGTCATGAGGGGTTTTATTCACGTCAGGTGTGAGTGTGTGGATTTATCCTTAAGACTTCCAGGGGCAGTAAATGATGGCTAGTGTTAGCTGTAAACTCACAGGCAACGGCTGGACAGGGAACGAAAAACGGCACTGGACTTCTTCGCCAACAACTTCCCATGGATTCTCTGCTTGCGATTGTTGCGTGTAGTCCGGGATTGTGTTCTCGTCCATTCATGAATATGTTTTGTGTTCCAGGGATATTGTTCAAATGCCAAGTATGCAGAGTTATCAATTGAGGCCTGTTCCCAATGGTTGTTAGAGAAGTCAGAGACTGGGTTCAGATTAAACACACACAGAGACAGAGCCAATGAAGGAAAAAACAAAACTAGTCTCAACCTACACGAAAGCAGCAAAAGAGCAGCAGATAATGTATTAAGTCATTAGAGAATCTCTAACAGCATGGAAAATATGATTGACAGATATTAAAATCATCAATTATACAATGCGTCCCCGAATTCAATATTGTATTGCCTTTTAACTAACATTCAGCATTATGACACACTGTTTTACTAATTATTGTTGTTAAGCTGCTTTGATGCAATGTATTTGTCTAAAGCGCGAACATTGCCATAGAAAGTGGCATTTATCTCAAATAAATTGATCTCAAATAGTTGAACAGTTCAATTTCTTCTCTAATTACCTCCGGGACCATAGCAATGAAAGATGAGTGAAATTGTTTTAGCTTAACATTTATAATGAATCACACACACACGCACGCACGCACACACACACACGCACGCACGCACACACATACGCACGCACGCACGCACGCACACACACACAGAGCAGTGGTCAGTAATGCTGAGAGACAAACGGGGAGCAGTTGTGAGGAGCAGTGTGGGCAGTTGTGTCGTGGTGGTTTGGGTGTTGGACTCGTGATATCAAGGTCGCTGGTACCGAGTATCAAACTGGATTGTAGATGGAGGAAGTGAATAACCAGCACTCTCATAAACCTTCAATACCAAGACTGAAATGAATGCTTGAGCAAAACACCGTTCCCCCTAAAATGCTCCCTGAGCATCACAACATGACTGACCACTGCTCTGAGTGTGTGTTAACTCTGTGAGTTTACAGTGTGTTTGCACTTCCAATATGGGAAACAAAACTTGTCAGCACATCATTTTACTTGCTCAAGGGACTCACCTCATAATATTGAAGGTGGAAGAGAGCGCTTGTCATTCACTTCCTACACTTACAATTCCTGCACCGATACCAAGGGATGACCCAGCAACCTTGTGGTCTCAAATCCGATACTCGAACTACCAGGCCAAAACTGATGTCAAATGCAGTTGACATCATCTTCTCTGGCTTCACTCTAAACACTGTTAACAAACACTTGTCTGTCAACCTTTTAATGACATCATCATAAGAGCTCCTTTATACATTACAAACACAAATGTATCTGCTGTATTTTTGAGAGATCGGATCCTTTCTGAATCTCTAAATCACATCTGCTCCACACCAGGAATAAGTAAGAAAAACGTTCTTACCTTACTTAAGAAAAAACATGACGCATTGATAACAGAAAGAATGCACAAGAAGGGATTACATTAATAAGTCTATGATATGACGGAAACTATAGATTCTACATGTGATTTTGCTAATAACATCACAAAAGAAGGAGAAGATATCATGTAATATAAGCACAGTCATGGATTCCTTAAAGAATATGACTTGAAAGATCTGTTATACACTGCAGGAACAGAACTAAAGATAAGGAGACTCGGACTGAGTATGAGAAATTGATGATTATGTGTTAAGTGGTTTAACTTTGTTAAAGATGATGAAGGATGTTATATTATAATTGAATGTTCAGATGATGCTGGCATAAAGCCACACAGTGT
>CM065673.1:3165137-3190077 GCA_033220385.1 Triplophysa yarkandensis
CAACACACAGAGGATGATGGGAAACACAAGAGTACTCATCTTCAGCACACTGAACACAACACACAGAGGATGATGGGAAACACAAGAGTACTCATCTTCAGAACACTGAACACAACACACAGAGAGGATGATGGGAAACACAAGAGTACTCATCTTCAGCACACTGAACACAACACACAGAGAGGATGATGGGAAACACAAGAGTACTCATCTTCAGAACACTGAACACAACACACAGAGAGGATGATGGGAAACACAAGAGTACTCATCTTCAGCACACTGAACACAACACACACAGAGGATGATGGGAAACACAAGAGTACTCATCTTCAGAACACTGAACACAACACACAGAGAGGATGATGGGAAACACAAGAGTATTCATCTTCAGAACACTGAACACAACACACAGAGGATGATGGGAAACACAAGAGTACTCATCTTCAGCACACTGAACACAACACACAGAGAGGATGATGGGAAACACAAGAGTACTCACCTTCAGCACACTGAACACAACACACAGAGGATGATGGGAAACACAAGAGTACTCATCTTCAGAACACTGAACACAACACACAGAGAGGATGATGGGAAACACAAGAGTATTCATCTTCAGAACACTGAACACAACACACAGAGAGGATGATGGGAAACACAAGAGTATTCATCTTCAGAACACTGAACACAACACACAGAGAGGATGATGGGAAACACAAGAGTACTCATCTTCAGAACACTGAACACAACACACAGAGAGGATGATGGGAAACACAAGAGTACTCATCTTCAGCACACTGAACACAACACACAGAGAGGATGATGGGAAACACAAGAGTACTCATCTTCAGAACACTGAACACAACACACAGAGAGGATGATGGGAAACACAAGAGTATTCATCTTCAGAACACTGAACACAACACACAGAGAGGATGATGGGAAACACAAGAGTATTCATCTTCAGAACACTGAACACAACACACAGAGAGGATGATGGGAAACACAAGAGTACTCGTCTTCAGAACACTGAACACAACACACAGAGAGGATGATGGGAAACACAAGAGTATTCATCTTCAGAACACTGAACACAACACACAGAGAGGATGATGGGAAACACAAGAGTACTCATCTTCAGCACACTGAACACAACACACAGAGGATGATGGGAAACACAAGAGTACTCATCTTCAGCACACTGAACACAACACACAGAGGATGATGGGAAACACAAGAGTACTCATCTTCAGCACACTGAACACAACACACAGAGAGGATGATGGGAAACACAAGAGTACTCATCTTCAGAACACTGAACACAACACACAGAGAGGATGATGGGAAACACAAGAGTATTCATCTTCAGCACACTGAACACAACACACAGAGAGGATGATGGGAAACACAAGAGTATTCATCTTCAGCACACTGAACACAACACACAGAGAGGATGATGGGAAACACAAGAGTATTCATCTTCAGAACACTGAACACAACACACAGAGAGGATGATGGGAAACACAAGAGTACTCATCTTCAGAACACTGAACACAACACACAGAGAGGATGATGGGAAACACAAGAGTACTCATCTTCAGAACACTGAACACAACACACAGAGGATGATGGGAAACACAAGAGTACTCATCTTCAGCACACTGAACACAACACACAGAGAGGATGATGGGAAACACAAGAGTACTCATCTTCAGAACACTGAACACAACACACAGAGAGGATGATGGGAAACACAAGAGTACTCATCTTCAGAACACTGAACACAACACACAGAGGATGATGGGAAACACAAGAGTACTCATCTTCAGCACACTGAACACAACACACAGAGAGGATGATGGGAAACACAAGAGTACTCATCTTCAGAACACTGAACACAACACACAGAGAGGATGATGGGAAACACAAGAGTATTCATCTTCAGAACACTGAACACAACACACAGAGAGGATGATGGGAAACACAAGAGTACTCATCTTCAGAACACTGAACACAACACACAGAGAGGATGATGGGAAACACAAGAGTACTCATCTTCAGCACACTGAACACAACACACAGAGGATGATGGGAAACACAAGAGTACTCATCTTCAGCACACTGAACACAACACACAGAGAGGATGATGGGAAACACAAGAGTACTCATCTTCAGAACACTGAACACAACACACAGAGAGGATGATGGGAAACACAAGAGTATTCATCTTCAGAACACTGAACACAACACACAGAGAGGATGATGGGAAACACAAGAGTACTCATCTTCAGAACACTGAACACAACACACAGAGAGGATGATGGGAAACACAAGAGTATTCATCTTCAGAACACTGAACACAACACACAGAGAGGATGATGGGAAACACAAGAGTATTCATCTTCAGAACACTGAACACAACACACAGAGAGGATGATGGGAAACACAAGAGTACTCATCTTCAGAACACTGAACACAACACACAGAGAGGATGATGGGAAACACAAGAGTACTCATCTTCAGCACACTGAACACAACACACACAGAGGATGATGGGAAACACAAGAGTACTCATCTTCAGAACACTGAACACAACACACAGAGGATGATGGGAAACACAAGAGTACTCATCTTCAGAACACTGAACACAACACACAGAGGATGATGGGAAACACAAGAGTACTCATCTTCAGAACACTGAACACAACACACAGAGGATGATGGGAAACACAAGAGTACTCATCTTCAGCACACTGAACACAACACACAGAGGATGATGGGAAACACAAGAGTACTCATCTTCAGCACACTGAACACAACACACAGAGGATGATGGGAAACACAAGAGTACTCATCTTCAGAACACTGAACACAACACACAGAGAGGATGATGGGAAACACAAGAGTACTCATCTTCAGCACACTGAAAACAACACACAGAGGATGATGGGAAACACAAGAGTACTCATCTTCAGAACACTGAACACAACACACAGAGGATGATGGGAAACACAAGAGTACTCATCTTCAGCACACTGAAAACAACACACAGAGGATGATGGGAAACACAAGAGTACTCATCTTCAGCACACTGAACACAACACACAGAGGGGATGATGGGAAACACAAGAGTACTCACCTTCAGAACACTGAACACAACACACAGAGAGGATGATGGGAAACACAAGAGTACTCACCTTCAGCACACTGAACACAACACACAGAGGATGATGGGAAACACAAGAGTACTCATCTTCAGCACACTGAAAACAACACACAGAGGATGATGGGAAACACAAGAGTACTCATCTTCAGAACACTGAACACAACACACAGAGGATGATGGGAAACACAAGAGTACTCATCTTCAGAACACTGAACACAACACACAGAGGATGATGGGAAACACAAGAGTACTCATCTTCAGAACACTGAACACAACACACAGAGGATGATGGGAAACACAAGAGTACTCATCTTCAGAACACTGAACACAACACACAGAGGATGATGGGAAACACAAGAGTACTCATCTTCAGCACACTGAACACAACACACAGAGGATGATGGGAAACACAAGAGTACTCATCTTCAGAACACTGAACACAACACACAGAGGATGATGGGAAACACAAGAGTACTCATCTTCAGCACACTGAACACAACACACAGAGGATGATGGGAAACACAAGAGCACTCACCTTCAGCACACTGAACACAACACAAGCTCACAGAATCAAGTGTAACCAGCACACAACAACTCACACACCAACAAACATTCTATTGATTGTATCTAGAAAATTAAAAAGAATTTTATATATATTCATGATTTTCCTTATTTAAGTGCAAGAACATGAACACTACGTTTGAGATTGTGACGTCCAACATAAACTCTTTTAGGAGTCAATATCATCACACAATAAATATATTACAAACAAGGATTTGTAACAATACACTCAGGTCATGGTTTGGTACATATCTCGTTGCAGGGTTAATGATACAATACACACCACAATATTTTAAACAAAATCACAAAATGAAACAAATTCAAATAACAGAAATAAGTTAAAATATTACTAATTTCATTATCTTTCTTGTTGCACCTACAACTTATTGTAACATTTTAAGGCTTAATTAAAGTTTCTTCACTGCAATAAATGCACAGAAAACGTATTTGCCATGAAATTAGATTTAAGATGAAAATATAAGCTGAAACATAAGAGAGAAATCATAAATTAGTTAGAGAGTTAATGGCTTCAATTGTTTATTCATAAAATCTTATTCAACACTTCATATCTAAAGCATTTCCTTTACCATTTACGTTTTTGTACCCTACTTTCTTTACTTGTTGTTAATGACTTATATAAGACCACGCAAATATATCAATGAGTGTTTTTAGGCTCTTGCTATGTTGTTTGATAAAAATAATAACACAGATCTGTGTCATTCTGCTGTCCCTTTAAGACCGAGTACACAGAATGTCTCTGGTTACGAATGGTTACCTTGGTTCCCTGAGGGAGGGAACGAGACGTTGTGAGACTGACTGGGGTTGTACTTGAGAACCTGTTTATGTCTGAACCTATTAAAAAGGCCAATTAATTTGGCGAATGAATCAATTCATGTCCCCGCCCTGGATGACGGGTATAAAAGTGGATAGAAGAGATCCTTCCTTACGTTTGTGCTGAGGAACCTAGGGGACCTCCCTAGGACGCTGCAGCGGCAGCCGAGTCTTGTGGCATGAAGGACACAACGTCTCGTTCCCTCCTTCAAGGAACCAAGGTTACCATTCCTTACCGGAGACGTTCCCTTTCAGTCAGTCTCTCAACGTTGTGAGACTGACTGGGGTCCCTGTATAATCACGCGACACACTACGGCTGTGTCCTGACGTCAGCGGAGCTGCAGAGGCTCTACGCGAGTCATGACCTTCCAGTGGGAACCAGTATGGTATCCACAGAGCTTCCTACTGGAAGTTGAGAGACTCACACCAACGAATTACAAGCGGCGGCCTTTCATCCCACCATGCTGGTGGGGAAACCGCCTGTCTCGTGACACTGGGAAAAACGTTACCCCTCTAATCGAGGGCCTACGTTGCGGAGATCACATCCCACCCATGTGGGGGGTATCATGTGAAGAATACCTTGTGGTTCGCCAACCTTGGGGAGAACATCATGGGAGGATAGCGTGCCAATCCACTTGCGGAGGGAGGACAGGGACAGCCCGAAGGTTCCATCCTCATTAGAGCAGGACTAATACGCTCGCCCCTCGAGTTCGCGTCCTTCAGGTCTATTGCCACGAACCAATCCTGACTCCGAAGTCAAGATGCGCCGCTGCGTCAACAGACTGATCTGCTTCACTGTACCCGGGGAGGCTGGTTCTGTGGATGCCGGGTCCGGGGTCCGGCAAGCATTGTCCTGGGGTGACACGGGGACCCGCGCTGCCTGCCGAATACCGCTGGCCAACGCACCGTCCCACGGAGGGCATCGTCTAGAAGAGGGTGAACACGGCGACTTTTGCCTGGGGGAGGATTTGTCCTTTCTTTAACCACATACGGTGGCCCTGAAAAACGGCCGTTGTGGTAGTGGAATGGGGCAGGAATCGTTCCAGATGTTATCCACTCCTCTAGGCTGGGTCCGTCAAGAGCGCTTCCTGGCATGTTGCGAGGAGGCTGCTGACGGGTCCCCACCGCCTGCTTTCTCGCGGCTGGCTTCCTACGGGGTGCCGGCTGTATAGGGGGCGCTCTAACCGAGGGCAGGGCCGAGGAAGGGTGTGGCTGTTTGGAAGCCGGCGGAGTTTGGGGCCGGGGCTGACGTCGGCCAGCCGGACCCCTACCAGACAAGAAATTTTGCATTGCCTACTTCTGCTGCTGCACTGCAGAGAACTGTTGGGTAAAGTCCTGCACAGTGTCTCCAAACAGACCCTCTTGCGCAATGAGTGCGTCGAGAAAGCGTGCTCTCTCGGCCTCACTCATCTGCCCAAGGTTCAACCAGAGGTGGCGCTCCTGGAACACATAGGTGGACATAACTCGACCAATAGACCGCGCCGTGACCTGGGTCGCTCTCAGCGCCAAGTCCGTCGCGGTCCTCAACTCACGTACTGTGAGCGGGTCGAGTCTCCCCTCGTCAAGCTCCTTTAACGCCTTGGCCTGATGCACTTGTGAAGATGCAGCTTGGCCCGCGGCTGTGTAGGCTCTCGCCACTAGGGACGAGGAAAACCTACACGCTTTGGAGGGGGGCTTAGGTCGATCCCTCCAGGAAGCGGCAGTTTGCGGACACAGATGTGACGCAATTGCGTGCTCCGCTGGAGGAAGGTCGACATAGCCCCGTGCTGCACCTCCGTCGAGAGAAGTGAGAGTGAGAGCTGCCATGACTGAGGCCGGCCGATAGGGGGGGGGCCTTCCACGTCTTGGCGAGCTCCTCATGCACTTCCGGGAAGAACGGTACTGGGGCGGGCGGGGCTTATCGCTCCGGGCGCCACCGAGATACCATGCATCCACACGCGAGACGGGGGGGGGCAGGCTGGGCCGTGCATTGCAACCCGATACCCGTGGCTGCCCGGGAAAGCATTGCTGCCATTTCCAGATCCGGGTCGTCCCAAGCCTTGGCCGCCGGCTGGAGGCGTCTTCCGGATCTGAAGCAAGCAGCTCGTTCTCAGATGCTGCAACCGAAATCGCATCATCATGAGACGGCGAACCATCCCGCAGTGAGAGAGACGGAGAGCGTGACACACAGAGGCTGACGGAGACACATCCGTGTCCATATCGCCCGCGCCGCTCACGACAGCTGCTACTCGCGACAGCTGCTACTCGCGCCGTAGCGCCAGTGAACGAACTGCAGGTAGCAGACGGCGTGGTGACCGATTTCGTACAGAAAAAACCCACCCGCGGCCGCAACTCCTTAATCGCCATGGCCTCGCAATGAGGACATGACGACTGCGCAAGAGCGTCCTCGGCATGCTGACCCAAACACACAAGGCAGATCTTGTGCTGATTTCAATCATTGATGTGCCAGTTGCACCCAAGAGAACAACAGCGTCCCATTACAGGACCACACACTGTACCCACAGTTGGAATATAAAAACCTCTGGGAATCTTTGCTCAAACGCACAGTGGAGTCCAGGACCATCCGCTGCACCACGTCTTCACACCAGCAAGTTTTGTCGGTACCAGACACAACCATCTAGGTTCCGAAGAACAAAAGGGAAGGAATGATCTCTTCTATCCCCTTTTATACCCGTCATCCGGGGTAGGGACATGAATTGATTCATTCGCCAAATAATTTGGCCTTTTTAATAGGTTCAGACATAAACAGGTTCTCAAGTACAACCCCATTCAGTCTCACAACGTTGAGAGACAGACTGAAAGGGAAATATGGATCTAATAAACGTTCACACAAAAGTAATTTTGAGTTTTTATGTTTGTTAAAGAGTAAAAAGGCTAGAAGGAGATTTGACTATAGTATTTTGCACTCTGTTCAAAGTCAAATTCACCTTTATTTATATAGCGTTTTAAACAAAATCCATTGAGTCAAAGCAGCTGAACAACATTGATTAGTAAAACAGTGTGTCCATAATCTAAAAGTTTGTATTATGCACTCAGGTTCTCTAATACACGTACAAACCATGTTCATAACTTTCCTTCACGAGGAAAGTTATTAACATGGTTATTAGCATGTAATATTTTATCAATAGCTGCTTAAAAATAAAACGTGTTAAACATTATATATAACATGTTGGTGTGCTTTGAAATATTGTTGGAGCTTGCTGTTGTGCTTAAACTTTCAGTTATGTTCTATGGGGTCAGTCGTGGTATGGTGGTTAGAGAGTTGGTCTTGTAAGCAGTAGGTTGTTGGTTTGCATCTCAGTGTCAGCAGACAATACCTGAAAGGTTCTTGAGCAAGCCACCTCACCCTGTTTGCTCTGCAGTGACAATTGGCCACTGCATTATTCCTATACAACAGTTGGAAATTCACCTATTCTGTACAAAAACATCTTTATTTTAGTCGAAAGTTTAAATACCTATCTCAGAAAGTCTAGAGCCCTAATATTTTAATAACAGTTTCAGTTTCTTTTGAAGCCATGTTTCCGTAATATATTAAGTTCAAGATTATACAGGTGATTGAGTCAAAGTCTGTGTCTGTGGCGAAACAACTCTATAACCCTGTGATTTTGCAAGTTCTCCTACTTAGAAATCATGGAGTGGAATTTTCAGCAAAGGTGGATTTTTACTGTGAGAGACAGAATCTAAAAAGAAAAATCCAGAAATCACATGTATGTTCTTTTAACAATATATAAGTAAGAAAATATAACATTATACTATTTATATATTAAATATTAAATCATAATTTGAACTGAAGCCTTTATTTACAATTACAGGTGTCAAACTGTTCCTATAGTTCTTCACCAGTTTTGCACACACTGCAGGAAGGATTTTGTCCCACTCCTCCACACAGCTCTTCTCTAAATCTGTCAGGTTTTGGGGTTGTAGCTGATTCAGCTCCATCCAAGGACTTTCAATTGAATTTAGGTCTGGAGAAGGTCTAGGCCACTCCAGGATCTAACATGCTTCTTACAGAGTCCCTCCTTGTTTTTCTTTGCTGTGTGCTTTGGGTCATTGTCATGTTGGAAGACTCAGCCATGACCCATTTTTAATGCTCTGAGGTTTTTGCCTAATATCTCACAATAAATGGCCCCTTTCGTCCTGTCCTTAACTTTGTACAGCCATCCTGTACCCTGTGCAGAGAAACCCCCATGAGTATGATGCTTCCACCCGCTATGCTTCACTGTTGATATGGTATTATCATAATGAAACTCATAATTTTTCTCCCTCCGAACACGACGAATGGAGTTAAGACCATAAAGTTTTATTTTAGTCTAATTTGACCACAGGACTTTCTACCATGACCCCTCTGGATCATCCAAATTGACCACACTTAAGCAGGGAACCTACAGTGCGTTGCATGAGTTCAAACAATGATGTCTTAATGTATTACTGATAGTTGCTTGGAAGCGGTGGTCCCAGCCGTCTTCACAGCATTGACCAGCTCCTCCCGTTTAGTTCTGGGCTGATTCATCACCATTCTTAGAATCATTGATACCCCACGAGGAGAGATCTTCTGTGGGTCCCAGTCCGAGGAACATTGACAGTCATCATTGGCCTCTTCCATTTCGGAAAATGGCTCCAACAGGGTTTCTTTTCTTACCAGGCTTCTTGGCAATTTCCCGGTAGCTATTTCTCTTTTTTGTGAAGGCTTACGGTTTTGTCTCCTGTGTCTTTTCACAGCTTTTTGGTTTTGCACATGCTGCTCTTTGACTTTTGACTAAATGTGGCTCAAACAGGTGCTACTAATTTAGAATCATGAGCAGAGTGTAACTGGACTATTTAAATACAAAATGAGAGGTCTTAGAGGGTCAGAAATCTGGTTGATAATCAAGTGATGAAATACTTTTTTTAAAACAGTAATTTACAAATAAAATGTTGAAAAATCATGCAATGTAATTTCCAGATTTTCATTTTTAAATTCTGTCTCTCACAGTGGAAATGCACCAATGCAGGAAACTGTAGACCCCTCCATGATTTCTTTACATGGATTTCTCCATTGCAAAATCCAAGGGTGATTAAATACTTATTAACCTCACTGTACATGACACACTTTACATGTCATGTTTTACCCACTCAATGAATAGAATTAAAGAATCATCATATTGTAAAAAATAGCCATTACACTACAATACGTATCTTAACTTGCATTGCAAAATGTCGCATAAAAAGTATCGTTACACCCCTATTACAATCTTTAGGATACCATCATTTGCTGTACACAAAATGAAATTATTATTGCTTAAAGCAAGAGAGATAAACGTCACATTAAGCGCAGGTAAGGAATATCCGTTTACCTACTGTTGGGGTTTTCAATAGGTAATTGGGAGAGACCTGTCCAACCTAAAGTTCTGGAAAAGGCGAAAAGAAGTGAATCATAACGCCTGAAAAGAACTATTAAGAACTAGTTTCTCTCTCAACGAGCCAAACAAGGCAAATCAAAGTATAAAGCTGTGACTCGAGAGTAGGAGGAAAAAATTATTTGTTCAATAATTACAGCTCGTCCTACCATTTCTTACCACAGTTTTCACTTCTTTTTCGAAAAAAGCATGGCAGCGTTCATCCAGCAAACACCTGGAACAAAGCTTGCGAGACAACACTTCCATGTGCACGGCCGAATCATTTACATAATAAAGAAAGGATAATGGCAGCGCTTACCAATTAAGCCTAGCAATGCAATTTTTCTTCCAGAAGAAAAGATATACGGGAGGGAGCTAAGTGACAAAAGCATTTTTTTACAATTTTCCCTAAGGACAATGTTATTCCTGCATTGAGCCGGTGAAGAAAAAGCTTAATGAGGTCCCTGGAGGCCGAGCGGAAGATGTACATGACATAGCTCAACGGACACTGTTCCATCCTCATTAGAGCAGGAGGAAACATGTCGCTATGCTTTAGGATGTGTCAGTGGACAGCGACAGTGTTCCTCTCCACAGTGACACGGGACGGGTACAGCTAAAGCACGGCCTTAGAAAATGGGATGGTTCATGCAGACTAACTGACATCTGCTCTCTCACATCTCGCTCCTGTGTCTATGATCAGGTCTGGCTGTCAATTGAAGCCCGAGAAATGTACAAGTGTCTCGTGTTCCAGGTGAGTAAGTGATTACGCTAGCTCTTAACTAGTAAAATTGTGATAACTATTATCATTCAAAAACAAATAAAGAAAAGCACTTAAGGAAAAGCACTTATCATACTATCATACTTCTGTGTGCTCTGCCTTCATTTTACTAAACTAAACTGTACAAGAAAAAAACACGTTTAAAGAATAATTGAGACGTGTTGATGCCATGAAATTTTAAATTAACTTATTTTCCCTAAAAAATTATAAATTTTGTCAGTTTTGATATCTATGTTGTTTTCTGAATAAAATATTGATATTTGAAGGTTTGTGTATAAAGTTTGGACAGTGTACAAATTGTGAATAAAATCTGAATGCAACGATGTGAAAGTTACAAATTTCAATATTTAATTCAGTGTAGAACATATATTTACATTAACTTTTAGACATATAGCAGGCGCTTTATCTTAACTTACATATGATGAATCGTGCAGACAATAAAGCTGTAAATAGCAAAGATAGCAATAGGTGAAAAAGTGCTACAGCGAGGTTACTAAGTTACACAAGGCAAGCTAAAACCTGCAGGAGGGAGGAAAAGGTTTATGTTTTAATGTAAGAAAAGAGGTCTCATCTGCAGAAGCATGGTTGTGCACATTGGGTGTCTAGCAAGCAAAGGATTGCAGTAGTCCAGCCTGGACAGGACCAGAGCCTGGACTAGGATTTGTGAGAGGAAAGGTCTAATCTTCCTAATGTTGTAGAGCAGAAATCTACAGGATCTGGCAGTGCTGGCAACATGATCGATGAGGTTGAGCTGATCGCCGTTTAAAACTCCTAAGATTCTAGCTGTCCTAGAGGGCAGAATAGTTGATGTTTCTAGTTGTATAGAGAGGTCGTAACTGTTCTTTGGATTGGCGGAAAAATGACAAGGAGTTCCGTTTTAGCAAGGTTTAGCTGTAGGTCATGGTTCTTCACCAGAGCAATATCACCTAGGAATTCTGAGACCAGGGCAGAAATCAGGATTAAACACGTGTTGGAGCTGCGTGTCGTCATTACAGTGATAGGAAAAGCCATGCTTTCGAAAGACAGATCCCAATTATGTCATGTATATGGAGAACAGCAGCATACCAAGAAGTGTGCCCTGAGGCACACCGCGCCCAAAATGTTCAGATTCTGAGCTTTACCTTCCCACAATACCCTGAAGGATCTACCTGAGAGGTACGATTGGAACCACTGGAGGGATGTATCGGAAATCCCTGTTGCCTTGAGAGTTGAAAGGAGAATGCAGTGGTTAACAGTGATAAAATCATCAGAGAGGTCTAGCAGGATGAGAACCGATGATTTGGATGCCGCCTTTGCCTGCCTATGGTCTTCAACAACTGAAAGTAGTGCCGACTCTGTGGAGTGTCCCTTCATGAAGTCTGATAGGTTGCTGTCCAGCAAGTTGTGCAGTGTAAGGTTGGAGTAGAATTGATCGAAGAGGTCCCGCTCCAGGGTTTTGCAGATGAAGGGAAGGAGAGATAACGGCCTGTAGTTTTCAGGAAGTAGGGCCTCCTTAAAGGCAGTAGGAAATGTGCCAGAGTTAAGAGATTAATTGCTGATATGGGTGAGAGCAGGGATGTTGGAGAGATGTCTTGTAGGAAATGGGTTCTAACAGGAAGGAAGTCGGGTGGTTCGAGGCGAGGATATTCAGAACGTCGTTCTCAGTCAACAGAGAAAATGAGTGACGATGGGCGGTCTGAGGGTCAGAGCGTGATCCTGCGGAAGCTGAGCCAAGTACTGACAGCAGATAGGGATGGTTTTCTTCTGCTAAATGTTTTCCATAGCTCAAAGATCTGGACTGCTGGCTGTCCATTTCAGTACCCGGATCCTTCTTCTACGCTGCCATTTTGTTGTAATTCATGCAGTATGTGGTCTGACATTGTCATGTTGGAAAGTGCAAGATCTTCCCTGACAGAGACATCTTTTGTTCTAGAACTTGGATATACCTTTCAGCATTGATTGTTCCTTTCCAGATGTGTGACCTGCCTATGCCACATGCACTCATGCAACCCCATACCATTAGAGAGGCAGGCTTGTGAACTGAGCGTTGATAACAACTTGGGTTGTCCCTGTCGTCATTAGTCCGGATGACATGTTGTCCCAGCTTTCCAAAAAGAATTTCACATTTTTATTCTTTTGACCGCAGTTTTCCCACTTCGCCATAGTCCATCTAAAATGAGCCTCGCCACAGAAAAAAGCACTGAGAGGGCACAGTGGATGGTGTTCACCAACAACATTTTCTGTAAGTATTCCTGAACCACTATTGTGATTTGCATTATAGTAGCATTCCTATTTGTGATGTAGTGTCGTCCAATGGCCAGAAGATCACAGGCATATATTACTCACAGAGATTGTTTCAAATTATCTAAATCTTATGCACACTAGATTGTGATATCTTTAAACTTTTTAAGCATTTTTTTTTACATTCATGTTTTGGTGCAATATTTGGGGTATTGATGATTCTCTGCCCATTTTGACTTATAGGAGACACTGCCACTCTGAAAAGAAATTGTAAAGACATTGTAATTTCAAAATGTCTTACTTTACGCTTTTGAAATGTTACTAATATTGTATTGTAAATAAAATATAACGTTTTGAGATTTTTAAATACAGCTTTTTTGTACAAAGTCCCAACTTCTTTGGAATCAGGATTGTACATGCTTATCAATACTTTATATAGTAAATCCTCCCCATTATTAAACTTCAATTTATTCCAAAATTAAGAATTTGCATCAGAATGAGCTTTATTAACAGGTGTGCGTACACATACAAGTAATTTGCCTTGGTGACAGAAGCTTCCAGTACACATACGAAGCAAAAGTGACAAGACAGGTGGCAGGTAACTGAGAAAAAAAAGAAATATAAGAATAAATATGGAAGAAACAAATTGAAGGCAATATGACAGAAGAGCTCTGGATTGAATGAGATGGACGTTATTTTATGGAAGGAATTACATAAATTTTTCTCGTGAGACCCCCGTCAGAACTTCACCAGTCAATTTAATAAGGCATAGACTCCATAATTTTACACATCTTTAACTTTGTTAGAGAACTGAGCTGGTAACCTACATAAGACAGGCACACAGACGAAACTGTAATGTTGTGTACACTTAATTGACATTGTGACTCATTGCATTTATGAATGGTTTCGGATACCTGGAGCATTCAAAAGACAAGAAAGACTGATGGGGGAAACCATAATCCTATTAAACCTGTAGCAGAGGTGGATGGATGTTTCCGCCTGCTGCTTCAAAATAAGAGCTTAAAAAATGTCTGGTGTTATGTGTTTCATGCAGAGATGGACCGTGAATGTCTCTAATGGATGATGGAGGAAAAGATACAGATAAAGATGTAGTCCTTTTAACACAGATTACTTCAAATCTGTTTGGAATATTTTCAAAGCATAAGGCTACGGCAAAGGATCAAAAAGGGTTTTAAAGAAAAGCTGATAGAGGGCTTTAAAGGTAATTCCAAAGGAAATACATTATGTAGTTAAGTAAGATATGCAGTATTTTTCAAGGGAAAGCAATGCTGTTTTGACATGCCATGTGCTCTCTCGTCTCGTCTCCTGCCCCGCCCCCCTCCTTGTCTTGTCTATCTGCCCATCATTACCAACACCTGCCCTCATGTCGTTATCTTTCCTTATGTTCTCCTATTTAAAGCCCTTGTGTTTGCTGTTCTGTTCTGGTTTATTTTGTATTGTTATGTTTATTTCGCTGTGTTTGTAATCCTGTGCCTGTTTCTCCTGTGCCAAGTCAAGGTCAATGTTTTGTTCTTTGTTTTGCTCCCTCGTGGGTAGTTTTGTTTTGTATTATATGAATTTCTGTTTTTGTCTCTTTCCCCATTGGGGGTGTTTTGTTAATTAAAGTCTTTTCCTCTGCTTGCATCTGGGTTCTCTCTCCAACAAATTTCGAGTTCTCATCCAAACATAAATGCCAATAAATCTTTAAAAAACAATAATCCAATATGAAACCAAAGCACAGTAGACACAAATCCTCTCCTTATGTTAGACGGTCAAGTTTTATATTAATGAAACAAATTGTGCCCATTGCACATAAATCAAAGAGTAAATCTATATCGCATAAAATTGTCCTTTCTCAAAGTAGTAAATGTATGTACTGATTATTTAGATTGACGGGAGTTTTGTCCAATCAGTTACGACTACGTCGTTCACACAAAATACCTACCTTTTCGTTTCGACTGAAATGTCATCGTGTTTTCGGAATTGTTCGTTTGTTTTCAAGCTTATCGTTTTGGTTTGTGTCTTGCTGTTTTGTTTTCGGAGTTGTTGTGTTGTATGGTTTGCTGTTTTGTTTTTAGTTTTGATTTGGTGTTTTCTGATATATAATTTTGATTAAGGATTTGGTATTTGGTTTTCATTTTTGTTATTTGTGTTCTGAATTGTTGTTTTGTTTTGCACTTCTCAGCCACCGTAGTTATGACATCACCACCAGTGATGAGATGACATCATGTGAGTCCAGTTACTTCTGTACGGCTCTCTGAAACCCCATCACTGAAGTAACTAAAGTCTACAATCCAAAGTCTACAATCCTGATGTTGACTGGAGTCCAACACAACTGATTAGATAAGAATCTTATAAGATAAGAACTCGCTCTATCAATTACAGGTACTAACACAGACACAAAGGAAATGTAAAATTAGGTTTTGAATCTAATGGGCACTTTGTATACACACAATGAAAGTGTTAATCGGGATAAGAACTGCGTCTTACACATTTTTGCATTTTCAAATGAGATATGCTCATTATTTACTTGAGCTCATAAATCATAAGCCCATTATATACTATAAATACATCAGCTCCTGACAAATAAAGGCCATATAAACACACTGCACAAGCGCGCACACACTCAAACAAACACACACGCACGCACGCACGCACGCACGCACACACACACACACACACACGCAGACTGACTACACACACAAACGCACACACATTCATACACATACACACACGTCTTTCATTCTTATGGAAATGAAATAACTGCAACAGATAATAATAATAATAATAATAGTAATAATAAGCCGCTGACAGAAAAAGTATAAAGTTGTTTATCGCAAATACTGGATCTGACAGCATTAAAACACTTCATGTGGAAGAATCAAAAAACACAAAACCACAGAATAACAATAAATAGCTATTTTTATTGATTTGAGCGGATTTTATTTCTCTCTGTTTGTGACAAAAATACAAATCAAGTGTGAAGCGACAATAAGTCAATACACAACATTATATACACAACTACTGAACTCAATATCTGATCAATATACCTGCATCCCCGATCTGTTAATGCAAAATATAAGAGTAAACAGAGATGTTATGGACGGGCCTCAGTCACATCAATCTGGCCTGTTTCCCAAATTTACATTTTTACATTTACATTTAGTCATTTAGCAGACGCTTTTATCCAAAGCCACTTACAATAGTCGAGGAGACAATGAAGCGGTAAATAGCCGATACAACAATAGGTGAACAAGTGACACAACAATGCTACCGAGTTACACAGAGAGAGATAAAAACATGTAGAGAGAAAAATGTTTTAATTTTTTAATTCATTTTTTTATTAAGTGAGTAGTTAGAAAAGAAGTGAGTTAGTGAGTTAGGTGTAGCCGGAAAAGATGAGTTTTTAGGAGTTTTTTAAAGATAGAGACCGAGTCTGACAAGCGTGAAGCCAGAGGCAGATCGTTCCACCATCGAGGAACTGAAGCAGAGAAGCGTTAATACATCGTAAGCATAAATACCTTATAAATACATTATAAATACATCATAAATACATCATAAATACATTATAAATACATTATAAATACATTATAAATACATTATAAATACCTTATAAATACATTATAAATACATTATAAATACATTATAAATACATTATAAATACATTATAAATACATTATAAATACCTTATAAATACATTATAAATACATTATAAATACATTATAAATACATTATAAATACCTTATAAATACATTATAAATACCTTATAAATACATTATAAATACATTATAAATACCTTATAAATACATTATAAATACCTTATAAATACCTTATAAATACATTATAAATACCTTATAAATACATTATAAATACCTTATAAATACATTATAAATACATCATAAATACATCATAAATACATTGTAAATACATTGTAAATACATTGTAAATACATTGTAAATACATTGTAAATACCTTATAAATACATAATAAGATATATATATATATATATGATGCCCTGTTTCATTAAATGTATTTATTTAAATTATTAATTTATATATATCATGCTAGATGAAACTAGCTTCACTTCTTGAGATGCTAAAGTTAACTGGGACAGATTAACCCTTTAGATTTAAACAGACTAGCTTTTTTTGTCTTACGTTTACTGTACATTGTGCTGTTTGTGGACAGTTACTTTGATACACTGAATGTGTTTGTTGAACTAAAGAAAGAACCAACCAGAACATCTCTCCTGAGAAGAACAGTGTGAAACAATCTGATGACAGCAATAGAAGGAGCCCATCCTCGATCGCACACCAATCACTGTACAGCCATGTTAACCTGAGAGGCGGGCTAACAAACATCCGCTGTGAGCGAGGAAATGACACATGGTAATATTAATAAATCAGATGAGTTTCTGTCATTTTATAGGTCACAAACCTTCAAAGGCTCATGAGAAAAATGTTATTTAGAGAAAATAATTAATATTAGATAGAGACCTTAACAATTACATTACCACAGTTTATTAGCTGAAATGAATATATACCTATATAAATATATATGTAAAATAAATTGTCCTGGTAAACACAGTTAGGGTTACAGGAAAGTGCTTTAGTAGAAGTAGTTTCATGTGATCTGATAAAGGATTCTGTCATAAATGAAGTTACAAAAAGGCAGAATTGTGGTGCTGGTGGTGTTGTGTATTTCATCACAGAAGTGTAAAAACACTCAAGCTCCTCGTGAACCTTTAAGATTGGGATCTTTTGAAGATCTGGATCTGTATAAACACTTTCAGTCAGTTGTGTGACCCAATAACAGCGGAGTTTAGATCCGAGGCAGAATGACTTCGGTTAAGAGCTCTTCTAGGTGACCCGATGACCGCTTACTTTGGCCCTGAAGGGCAAACTCTTTTCCCTGCCTTCCCTCTAAATTGATGGATACCTTTGAGAATTCTCTCGCTGACGCCAGTGCTTGTGTGAAGAGATGCTGTTAGTTTTATATAACGCTGTGTGGGAGGCCGGTGACGCTTGCGAGGGGGGCTGCGGCCCATCCAGTGTGCACCGCTCGCTGGGTGATGTGTGGGCAGCTGCTTTCAACAAATGGATACTGGCTCAAAATCAGAATATGGGGGAGTACAGGATTGAAATTATGTAAATAGCCAAAATAGTGCCACACACACACAATGAGTACGGATGTGCGCTCGAACACAAATAGAAAATATTGATTGATTTTTAAGTATTTGATGTATCTTGTTATGTGTGGGTTGGCAGTCATTTAAAACTGCAAATCCTGCATATGTGCCCAAACCAAGGTCTAAAAGACTTATTCAGGATTCAAATATTATTTTTCCTTCTTTCCTGTTAATCGTTCAGTGTGAATTTTATGAATTAAAAGTGTAGATGATGATATAAAACTTCAATCATGACCACATGCAAACGGGCGAGGAGCAAGGGGTGTTGTGTTCATTTGGTGAAAAGCCAAACAATATGGTCATGATCAGGCAGTGACAGCATTTGGTTTATCTCTCTGGGCCATGCTGGTCACCGAGCCGTGCGACATTACCATCCCAACGTTATTTCTCCTCATCTTCAGATGACCGCACAAATCCTGTGTGGACTCAAACTTCCACCAGCTGCATTAGAACTTTCGTCTGTGATATACGATCAGCTTTAGAGACTGAAGATAGGCTTAAGAACAGTCTATCTTATACTATACACAGACAGCTGCTCTCTAGACGCTTTATATATCTGTAAATTGATCGTCAGGAGGTATTCTGGTAACATTTTGAGAAAGTCTTCAGGGTTTATAATGTAGCACTCTACCATCAACCCTACACGAGAGAGAGAGAGAGAGAGAGAGAGAGAGAGAGAGAGAGAGAGAGAGACCAGAGACCAGAGACCAGAGAGAAAGAGAGAGAGAGAGAGAGAGAGAGAGAGAGAGACCAGAGACCAGAGAGAGAGAGAGACCAGAGAGAGAGAGAGAGAGAGAGAGAGAGAGAGAGAGAGAGAGAGACCAGAGAGAGAGAGAGAGACCAGAGAGAGAGAGACCAGAGAGAGAGAGAGAGAGAGAGAGAGAGAGACCAGAGAGAGAGAGAGAGAGAGAGAGAGAGAGACCAGAGAGACCAGAGAGAGAGAGAGAGAGAGACCAGAGAGAGAGAGAGAGAGAGACCAGAGAGAGAGAGAGAGAGAGAGAGAGAGAGAGAGACCAGAGAGAGAGAGAGAGAGAGAGAGAGAGAGAGAGAGAGAGACCAGAGAGAGAGAGAGAGAGAGAGAGAGAGAGAGAGACCAGAGAGAGAGAGACCAGAGAGAGAGAGAGAGAGAGAGAGAGAGAGAGAGAGAGAGAGAGAGAGAGAGAGAGAGAGAGAGAGACCAGAGAGAGAGAGAGACCAGAGAGAGAGAGAGACCAGAGAGAGAGAGAGAGAGAGAGAGAGAGAGAGGAGAGAGAGAGAGAGAGAGACAACTTACCCACAGAATAAAAACACTTTCACCATTTATCACATATTTGAGAGTCACTGCCATCAGACTTAATAAATCCCTCCTACTTTTTTCATTTTAAACAGTTTTTTATCTTCTGTCAATGAATAAAACACAGATTCAGATCTCAATCTAACTCATCAGTGCTGACCCAACATCTGTGATCGAATAAAGGAGAATCTCAAAATTGTTTTAAGATCTCTTTAAGTTTTTTGAGAGATTTCAAAATGGACTAAAACACTTTGAGCTGTGCATGGTTTAATCGTTCTAAACTTGTGCTGTATGTCAATATTATTTTTCAAGAGGAATTTAAAGGAGATTTCAATCTTTAATGAAACGTATGTCAATCTCAGTTAATGTGAGATATTTGGGATGTGTAGGTAATACCTGACTAAATCCCTCTGCCTGTATTCTGTAAGAATTAAAAGAAGGAGAAAAGTAGAGATTAGAAGAAAACATAAAAAATAAAGCTCACTTCAAAACTGAAGGCATACTGTATAAATCTCCAAACACTTTGCTCTGTCATATGAGACAGCATGAAAAGAACATGAGTCACACTGCTCGCCGGGTCACCGACAATTACAACAGTTATTTATCCTGCGTGCCATCACTGGACGTCTTTCTTACGGAGATAAAACCTCATGTAAAGATGTCACATTGAGTTCAGGATGCTATCTGAAAGGAAATGCCCATTTAAAATGGTGTTGAATACCTCAAACTCTTGTGTGCTTTCACCTGATCTTCTTTTTTGACAGTGTAAAGTTCCTCAGAGAGTTAACACATTTTGTAAACTTTAGTTAGAAGAGAGCATGACATTTGTATGTTATCGGACAAGCGTACAAACAATTCCATTTTACTCATATTTATATAAAACATTTGTTTTATTATAAAATGTTTTCTTATGATGTGTTATTCAAAAGTAAGATATTTAACTGTAAACAGTGACTGCATGATGATAAGATTCATCTTTATACACAACTATTACAAAACACACAAACATTTGCAGCTGAAACCAAATGAAACTTGGGAAGAATGATGTCTGCAACAGGAATTTTCTGTAAATATTTCCTGTAGTTCAGTGGTTGGAGTATGGTGCGATCAGATTTGAAATATAATGCAATGTAAGTCGTTTTCGATGAAAGCATCTGCCAAATGCATAAAATGATTATTTTAAAGGTTCCTTATCGGACCATACAGCCTGACATGAACATTTGTTGAACTTTGAATTTTTAGACTTTATAGTGCATAAGATCATCTGCATTTCTTCTGTGTAATGTAACCAGTCTTGTGTGTTTGTCTGTGAATGTTTGGCCGAGCTCTCAGGAAATCCTGTGAGCGTATGAAAGGTTTGTGTTGAATCAATGGGCAAATAACAAGCGAGTTGTAATGTGTTCCTCACGGGAGCAAGCAGATAATCAGGTTTAGCCGAATGGCTGTCTGTGTCTCCAGCGGGGACTTTACCTCCATCAGGTGGCTGGTGTGTCGCCGAGATAACATTTGGATGTCCTGAGCTCTGTTGTCAAGCAACCAACCCCAGATGCGTTTTTCCTACAGACAGCCATGATTAATGTTCAGAGAGAGCGCGGTCTGAGACTCAAGCATTGTCTGCCAATCGTCCAACAGGACAAAGAATCTGAGCAATTAAAAAGAAAAGAACGCGGGCAAGCAGTTTTCGGCGTTCTGAGCCTGCACCGTGTAAATGTACAAATAGGTTTAGAATGAAACTTGTTGGCCAATGAATCTTTCTGCTTTCATTTCAGCACAGGAGAAAACCTGCACTAAATAGAACCTAACAATCTTTACAACCCATAATGCGTTGTGTCCTGCAGAATAAAATGATGAAGTTGTTCAGGCTAGACAATAGTTTCACTTCTTAAAGAAAAATATCTTAAATGATATTTGTACTGTGTAGTATATACTGTGCTTTTTTCTGAAGGTGTGACGTTAAATACTAAACGATCCAATAAAGAAACTTAAAATCTGACATTAATCTGACAGGAGTAAGATGATGAGATGATTTGTAGAAACTGTCTATTATTCTGACCCTGACATTTGTATTTGTTTTCTATTTGAAGAAACTGCAATTATGTGAAAATACATACCTGTACTGTTCAATCGTGTTCTGGTGTTAGAGAGTTGATCTTGTGATCAGAAGGTTGTTGGTTGAATCTCAGTGTCACAGATAATAACTCAAGTGTTCTTGAAGACATCTTACATCTGTTTTCTCTACAGTGATGATTGACAACTGCATAATACTGTAAGATACTTTGGATAAAAAGTGTATGAAAATAAAAAAACATGTAAAAATGTAAAGACCATTTAAGATACAAATACTTAATGTTTAGTGTTTAATGTCTAGTGCTTAATGTATGTATGTACACACTGTTTTGAATGTTTCGACTGTGTTTGGTCCAATAGTAAACTGTGTGTATTGATTATATGTATGTGCATATTGCACACTGTCTTATGTTGAAGTCTGTATTATATGTTACATGTTAACTGTACTGCAATTTTTCTGATCAAGCTCCCAAGATTTTTACTCACTAGGGCACATGTGCTGTGGTGATGTGACAATAATAGTGAATTGAAATAATAGATGATGATGAGTGTCCTCAATGAGCCACATTCCACATATCCTTTACCAATAGTAATCTTGACTTGATCTGAACAACCAATGCAGAAGTGTAGTTTTCCCTCGCAAGACCTTTCTCAGATGACCATCAGGATGTGACCACAGGAGACAGATGATTCTTCTCTGGACCAGATGATGGGACCACAGGAGACAGATGATTCTTCTCTGGACCAGATGTTGGGTCCAGAACTAGAAAATCCCTCTACAGCCCTCAAACAAAGCGAAGACCAGGACAAGAACACCACGGATACCAATCCCCTGCGAAGACCTCGTCTGTGACGATCATCAGGATACGACCACAGCACACAGATGTGTCTTCTTCATTCTGCTGCAGTCTGGACTTGAACTGCTGGACTCGTCTGTCTGAGGAGAACTGGTCCATCTGAGTCTGGTTTCTCCCAAGATTCTCCATTTCTGTCACCGTTGGAGTTTTGGTTTCCTTGTCTCCTCTGGTTTGTTTTGTTGGGGTCTCCTCATTTACAGAGATATCGTTGATTTGATTTGAACGCACAGACACTTTTTAAAGTAAACAAAGAAGACATCAAGCATTGAAAATGAACGCACAGACACCATTAAACTGAACAGAGATAACGTCCCCGAATTCAATAATGTATTAACTTTTAACATTATCATTATGACACACTGTTACTAATTATTGTTGTTAAGCTGCTTTGATGCAATGTATTTTGTCTAAAGCGCTATAGAAATAAAGCTGACATTGACATTATTAACTCTCAGCGAGATTGTTTAATACTTGTAGACCTGTGTCCACAGCACTTTTAGGAAATGACACGCCGATATCACTGATTGGCTTATGGCCAACGTAAACTATTATAAGATGTTGAAATATGATAGCATGACTTATTCGGAAGGTTTAACGTGTTTGTCAATAAAAAGAAGCTTCTGTGACTGCTGTTCCTGTAAGCGTTCAGAGCTCATGCTCGAGTTCCACATGCCAGCCATTACAGTCATAAAATACAGCACTTCTCCTCTAGCTGGCATTGTTTTCCCTAAAATAGCATTCACTTCATCACATCTTTAACTTTCTGCGTTTGTTTAAACTAAGCTTGAAAGAGAGACACAGAGAGATTCAATAAGGAGCTGCTTCTGTGCTGACATTTATTTTGTTTGCCTCCACAGAATCGACACGCACGCACACACACACACACACACACACACACACACACACACACACACACACACACACACACACACACACACACACACACACACACACACACACACACACACACACACACACACACACACACACACACACACACACACACACAAATCATAAAGACAATGATCTTTTTGAGACTGTAATAACATAACAACTTATTAATGAGTAAGTTTAAGTTTCAATTTCAGTGTCGTAAGCAATTTTTAATGTTAAAGTGCGACTATGTCCTCTGACTGTGCATGTCCGACACAGGCAGAATTCTTCTTAATATTATACACCAAAATATTTTATTTTTACAGTTTAGAAAGGAAATGTTCTTCACGAACATGAAACACAATCAAGATGCGGATTACAGACGCTGATCACTGATGAATTCCTTCTTGAACAGCAGCTTGACGAGCTTACCTGACATCTTTTCTTATTTCTCTGGTGGTGGTGTGCAGGTTTTCTGCTTATGTTCAGTATTTTCGTCTTGTGTATCTGCAGCATCTGCTGACCGCAGTGTCGGTTCTCACCTGGAGACGTCTTTGTGTGTCCACGGCAGAGCGCTACGTCAGCAACAACACAATCATCTGTGGGCATCTGGGCTTGGATCAGCAGCTGTAGACAGAGAGACAGAGCTTCAGGTGACCTTTGACCTAAAGAGACATGACCGCTGGTCTACCAGTTCTTTACTGGGTTGTTAAGAGGTTTCGTATAGAGCCAAACAATCCATTCGTTCAGAGACGATATATCAGATTATGAAACTGAAGGCGATGTCATTTATGATTTTTCCATAGTCTTGTGACAGGACTTGTTTTGTAGTCACCAAGGAGTTTTGTAATGTAAATCTGTGAGATGGTTTTATCGTTCAGATGAGAAACCATAAAGGAATTGAGGGGCACGTCTCTTCACAATATTTATATTAAATGAACGATTGCTTGATTAACAAAGCTTTCACTAAAACCAGAATAAAAAACCAACTGCTGTCATTTCACTGATTGAATATGCAAAAATAAACCTTTAGTTTACTGAGGGAAAAGTTCAACACTCGAATCTGAAGAAAAACTTGAAGTACTTGTTTCTTGTGAGTTCTAGAGTGGCATAGCTGACCCGTCTTTTGTCACCATGGTAACGTCTCAGTAAACCTTCTCAGTAAAAATCCTCCTAAACATCGATATTTATAACCATTCTGATCTTCATGTTAGATTGTTAACCTTTAACCAGAAGAAAAATGGTATTAAATTTTTGTTTGCATTATAATAAATCTCTCCCTTTCTGGATGAAACCAAACCAAAGAACACACAATACTGTTGGTGTGTTACTTTTTTAAACTTTCATTTGATTCTATCAAAGATGTGGGAATAATGTTGTATTTTCTACAAACTAGATTAAGACTGAAAGTTTAAACACACAATTGTGTGGATCTCGATAAGAGAACAAGTCACACTTGTGTTTTCTTTTCTGTACAACACTAAAGCAGCTCTTCAGTAATTGTGAGTTATTAAAACTCCTAATCACCCCCAGTGAGCAATGAGCCGTAATGAACTCCAGTGAGCTCCATCAGCTGTAACCCCACAACTGTGAGTTTCCCCCATCGGCACTCGAAGCGAATCAAAACAGCATCGAGTTGAAAAGCTCATTTGCTGCCACCCACGACACCTCGCCCACACGCGTCCGTCCACCCACAAAGCCTCTTAAACCCCACCACCATCACCATCGTGTTCCCCGAACAAAGTTTGACA